>CM043320.1:43670725-44220725 GCA_023736055.1 Quercus glauca | reverse complement strand
ATGAGAGAAATCTCTCATACGTTGAGTGCACATGATACATGCATGATAGTTGAAAAAAAATTAATAAATAACATTCATGGTAGTTGAAGTAAAGAAAAAAAAAAATCAAAAAATATGATTGTTCATTTCAAAAAAAATCTTATTAAAAAAAATCGTTTTTTTTTTTTTTTTTTTTGGATACAAGATAAAATTCTACTCTAGCCTAATCTAAGTGTATATGTATGTGAAGCTCCCTCCTGGAGATTTAAACCCCGGCCCTTGCTCCCCACACTCTACAAGCACTTATACTTGCCGGGTTTTAAAAAATGTGCTCCCTACGTTCAAATGATCAATTGAAAATACCTTTGGAAACAAAGAATAAAGAAAACATAAAGAAAGAATAAAAATATAATAAAAAAGAATATTAAAATGAAAAGCTAAAAATTTTAGATGTTTTAACGTTGTGTGTATCATAAAGTGAGTTGTTAAAATAGATAAAATAGTTTTTTGAGTTGCTAAAAACTATAATTTATAGCTCCTTTGCTGTGAATACTCTAACATGTCAAAGTAATGAGCTTTGGATCAAATAGACGGATGAGATTTGTCCTATTACAACCCGTGCAATACCTTAGCTATTGCACGGGATCTGTAGTTGCTGACACTACAGAACCCATTAGTTTTGTGCCTATTCGACTCAAAGTAAGTACTAAGAGTCTGTTTGGATACTGCTTATTGCTGAAATTGAAAACTGAAAATACTGTAGCAAAATAATTTTTAAATGTGTGAATAGTGTCGTGGAACCCAATTTTAAAGAAAAATTTGTTGAAATATGTACTTGCGGGTCTCGTGAACAGTACACGGGACCCATACAAAATGCCAAACGCAACTGAAAATTTCATTCTCAATGCTATCAAAACTCACACTAAGTAGTCACATACATGGGATAAGTTAAATAAAATACAAGTGTGAATAAAAATACCAGAAAAAATTTTATCATTACATCAGCCTAACATACAAGAGAGTAATCAAAATTATCCTCAATTTTATAAAAATAATATAACAAAAAAGACAACAACAAAAAAAAGGGCGTAAAACTCATTTTCGTCCCTACATTTTCACGCGATTCTCACTTTGGTCCCTATTTTTTATTTTCACCGCTTTTAGTCCCTAAATTCAAAAAGGCGATCTCGTTTTTGTCTCTACCTTCAGTGCCCTAACAGCAAAGTCCTAGATGGCAGACGGAACACCTTATTAGCTGATGTGGTGCTGATGTGGCACTGATGTGGCGATTAAAATATTATTTGGCATTTTTATATGCCACGTCAGCATTTTAATTTTTTTTTATATAAAAATCCATGTTAGAAAATTTAAACCAAAAAAGAAAATAAATTTAAAAACAAAACTTTTTTTTTTTTTACTTTCATTATTTTTTCATAAGAACTGAAGTTGTTATTCGTGTTCTTCCTAAATCCATGAAAAAAATCAATCTCCAGCAAACCCCAAATCCAAATCCAGAAACCAAATCTACTCCATCAAATCCAGAAAAATAAGAAATAAATCCAAGAAACCAAACCAAACCATAAATAAATCGAAGAAATAAACCCATAAACCCAGTAACCAATTCAATCTCTAGCAAACCCATAAACCCAAAATTTTTCTTTAGAAACAAACACACAAAAAAACCCATAAAAACAAACAACTCCACGTTCTCTCCAAAAAAAAACAAAAACATAAACAAACCCAGAACAAAAGCAAGGATACCCAAATCTGAACAAACTTAGTCACACAAGTCTCAAACAAACCCAGATACCCACTTATGCAAGTTTCAAACAAACCCAGATACCCACTCATGGGCAATGGATTCTCTTCTTGATGCATGCCATGACCACCACCAGCGATGTTCCCATTTTCCATCCAAACACCATTCTCCATCGAAACCTCCAACAAATCAAACCCATAAACCCAGAAAAATCATCAAACCCACATAAAAAAAACAAACCTAGAAATTTAAAACAAACCAACACCCACATGGAAAAACAAACCCAAGTCAAAGAGATCGTGACCAACACCAACCGATCTGTGACCTACATGCCCCAATCCGACGACAGAGCTCCGCCACTATCACTAACCCAAGAAACCCTCTTTCAATCTCCAACAAGTCAATGTCTAGTACATGGACATAACCACACCCAATTCCAACTCTGCCACTGTCACCACTCGAGTCTAGATTCACTATCATGTACCATGGAATTCCACTGGGTGAAGCCTCGATTCCAGGGTTTACCCAAGAGGCCCACAACGTGAGACAAGTGGAGGCCACCATCGCCTTTGATCAAATCAACTTGTAGCAAGCTGACGCCACTAATTTGGTTCGTGACGCTTCCTTAAACGACTGCATTGAGCTCAGGGTCCTCGGTGATGTCGGTGCTAAGATCCGTGTCTTGAACTTCGACTCTCCTGGTGTTCAGGTCATTTCTAAATTCCGCTCTCTTTTTGATTCTTTAAAAAAAAAAAAAAAAAGATTTTTTTTAAACTTAAAAAAAAATTTAAGTTTTGTTTTTTAATTTATTTTCTTTTTTGGTTTAAATTTTCTAACATGGCTTTTTATAATAAAAAAAATTAAAATGCTGATGTGCTTTAATAATATTTTTAATCGCCACATCAGCGCCACGTTAGCTAATAGGGTGTCTCATCTGCCACCTAGGACTTTGCCATTAGGGCACCGACAGTAAGGACAAAAACAAGATCGCTTTTTTGATTTTAGGGACAAAAAGCGGTGAAAATAAAAAATAGGGACTAAAGTGAAAATATAGGAATAAAAAATAGGTTTTTTGCTCAAAAAAAAATACAATTTCACCCCATTACATACCAATAAAAATAATAATAAATAAATCCTCATGTATTGTTGGGTAAGACGTGTGAATAAATCCGAACCTTTTTCGAACTGTGTAGTTGCCATTATTTTAATTAATTGGGAAATGGAAATCATGGTCAAGAATCAAAAAAGTCACGTCAAACGCATCCACAGCCAAGAACCTCAAAGGAAGGGGGCCCGACCACTTCCCTTTGTCACAAAATACTAATAATTTTTAATCAAATCACAAAGCAATGATAGAGTAGAGATATCCCAAAATGCTTGGCTTAAATCCCCCCTCCATTTGGGATAGAATTGAAAATAGAAAATCTTGGAAAAAGTTGCTACCTACGTGGTTGGCTCCTCATACCAGGGAAGTCTTTCTCGCACTGAACAAACAAGATATTCAAAACTTCATGGGATATAACTTCATAAAACGATAATGGTCACTTCATTCATATCATCATATGCTGATTTCTCACGTTATACTTTGGATATGTCATATAAAGGTCACTTGTGTACCCTTTCTTATTTGTTAGCCTAATTTAAGGTGTAGTTTCAGCAATTCCATATAGTTACAAGCTTAAAAAAAACTTCAAATCAAAAAGTTTAAGAAGTACTGACGAGTATCGGTTCGAGGTCGTCCAGTGTAAGGACGACCACAACCGCATTTAAGTCGGGTAGGGACGGAGCCAGAACTTTTAGTTAGGGGAGGTACTTTTACTGTTGGCTGTGTACAGTGATTTTAACCTCTGATTCTGCTACTTAGCTGCTGAGATTTTTTTTTTTTTTTTTTTTTTTTTTGGGTAGGTAAGAACAAAACTATTTTTTTTTTTTTAGAATTTTTCATGGTTATTTATTTTGGAAAAATTAGTCAATTGAGCTTAATTTTGTTTTTAGTTTTACTGGTAATTTTCATTTTTGAGCTTTTTTTTTTTTTTTTTTTTTTGGGCTTGTATATTTTGTTTTAGATTTTAGATTTATAAATTTTTTTTTACGGTCACAAAAATGAGGAAAATGCTAGAGCTGCAAGGCTTTTTATAAATTACTTATGTAATAAGTGGTTACTGATAAGTAAAAAAATGATGTAAGTGATGTGCTCATATGCGAACCAATAAAAATTTGCTACCAAAAAGGTTTGTAAAAATGTTATAAAAAAGTTTGTGAGTATAACATTACTCTTAAGGGAAATAAAATGTAATTTTATAGAATAAAATTGCTAAAATTAATACACATATATATAATAATTTTTTTTTTAATAAGGGGGGGGGGGGGGGGGGGGGGCATTCCCCCCCCTAGTCCAAGGGTAGTTCCGCCCCTGAAGTCAGGGACGAGACAAACGGTGAAAGGCCGTCTGTATGAACAAGACAAGCCTATTTGTATTAAAATTAGAAGTTAATTCCATCAGGCCAACTGACAACGAGTAAATGTGCCAGAACGGTTACAGAAGCAATAATGAGCCAACGACCACCCGTTACACATTAAAAAGAAACTTCATTGCCATTAATTGCCGCATTTAATTCAGGAGAAAAACGCCTAGAGGAGTATTAACAAGCATAAATGACTCGCCAAAAAGCAAACTATAAAAGGCAATGGAACCAAGGTAAGTGCTCTTCATGAGAAACTCAATAGACTACAATTATACTATCTATTCAGAGCCATAATCTGACTTAGGCATCAGAGTGTCTTCAACTAGAATCACGCCGGTGAACCTTCTTTCTATTTCTTGTCTTTTCAACAGGCACTGCAGCTCGTCCATCAGCATTAACGAGGAGCATACTGACAAGGTCAATTTTCGGCTTCATCAGTTTGGCGCCGTCTGTGGGAATAACGACAAGCCATTGTATTCCTATTGACAAAGCTCCTTAAGACCAATGGAGTCCGTTGCAACATCACCCCCTGATCCTATAGTGATGGCTCAACAAATTCAGGCTCTAACAACCAACATGCAAGAATTAATGAAGCAGAACGAAGAATTGAAGTGTCGAACCTGTCCAGAGGGCAGCAACACTTCACTTCATCAACACAGCCACAGCAAACATGATGAAGAAGTTAGCAACCCCGAAAACTTTAAGGGAGAAGATGCTTCCGAGTATACCGAGCAATCTTCGCACAGTAATGATCACATGATGAAAAGCCTACAAAGGGAGTTGGACGAGTTGAAAAATGCCACGAAGGGGAAGACGGCGATGAATCTTGATGGCATGCTCAAACGAACAGAGTCACCCATCTCCGCTAGTGTTTTGGAGTGCCCCTTAACTCCAAAGTTTCGCCTATCTCAACTGGAGTTTTATGACGGCACGAAAGACCCTCTTGACCATATAGGGTCTTTCTAGAGAATTCTAAATCTCCAACAAACTCCAAACAAAGTCATATGCAGGTCTCTTCTCGCCACTCTCAGGGGAGCTGCCAGGGTGTGATTTAGTAAATTGCCAGCATCTTCAATTACAAACTTCAAACAGCTTAGTGACTCGTTTGTCAGCCACTTCATTGGGGGCAGTGCCATAAAAGGCCAACCTTTTCCTTGCTGACAGTGTGGCAGCAGGAAAGGAAAAGCTTGAAGGAGTATGTGAAGCGCTTCAACAAAGCTGTGCTCGAGATTGACAAAGCAGACGACCAAGTCATAATGACAACCTTTCAGGCTGGACTCAACAATCCTGGTCTCGTCTTTTCATTGGAAAAGACACCACCAACCTCCATGATAGATCTTCTGTTCAACGCGTAAAAGTATATGAACGGGAAGGACGCTCTCACAGCAAAGGGGTTGACGGGAAAACGAAAGAATGAAGAACCCAATGACTCCTAGGGTAAGAAAAAGGACCGCAAAGACCATTCCTTAGAAACCAAGGCTAGCAAGAGCAGCCCAGAAGTCCCGAAGAAGAGATTGAACTTCACCCCATTGGTGATGCCTGTGGACAAAATCTTGATGCAGATTAAGGACGACCCTGGCCTAAAATGGCCAAAGCCGTTTAAGCATGTCTTCCAAGAAGCGTGACTCAAAGAAATACTTCCGTTTTCACAAGGATCACGGCCACTACACCGATGAATGTCGTGATTTGAATGAGCAAATTGAGGAACTAATTCACCAAAAGTTCATCAAGAGAAATCATTAGTCTCGACTAAGAACGGAAGATAAACCCCATGAAGACAATAAAGACGATGAACGAGATCATCCAAAGCAAGCTGTAGGGGAAATAATGATGATAACACACGGACCAGTATTATGAGGATCATACAAGTCCTTGAAGAGGACTCATTAGAGGCAAATCAATAGTGTTCATGTCAAGCATCCCTCAACAAAGTACCGTCGCACAGAGAATGACGACATAACTTTCTCTGAACGCGATGCAAATGGAATCATGTACATGACGACCTACCAGCAGCTGAGGTTGGACCCCAAGCGGCTTCAACCTTTCAAGTCACCTCTAGTCAGTTTCAGTGGAAACCGTATCTATACAAAAGGTATCATCTCGTTAACAGTCACAACAGGGACACATCCAGCTTGGGTAACAAAAAAGGTGGTTTTTTTATCGTTGATTATCCATCATCATACAATGTGATCCTTGGACAACTGACATTGAATTGACTTAAAGCTGCAACCTCAACCTACTGCCTCAAGGTGAAATTCCCAACCCTACATGGGATTGGAGAAATACGTGGAGATCAACTGCTGGCCCGGGAGTGCTACGAGGCGGGTACTAGCTTCCAAGGAGAATCATGCCTGGATGATTAAGGAGGAGCCTGAGAAGCCTGCCAAAGATCTGGAAGATGTGGGACTGGTAAAGGGAGATTCTACCAAAGTCACTAAAGTCGAAGGAGGTCGTGATCCAACATTGAAGGACAAGATCATAGAGTTCTTGAAGAAGAATCTAGATATCTTCATCTGGACCCATGAGGATATACCAGGCATAGACAACAAGGTGATAGAGCACCGATCAAATGTTGACCCCACAAAGAAGCCCATCTAACAAGAGCGAAGAGTCTTCGCTCCTGAAAGGAATAAGGTTGTTATGGAAGAAGTAGAGAAGCTTTTAGTCACCAATTTTATCAGAGAAAACTTCTATCCAAAGTGGCTCACCAATGTCGTCATGGTGAAGAAGTCCAACAGAAAATGATGGATGTGCGTTGATTTTACAAACCTTAACTGTGCTTGCCCAAAAGACAGCTTCCTACTCCCTAAAATTGACCAACACATTGATTCTACCGTTGGCCATGAGTTGCTGACCTTCATGGACACCTTTTCAAGCTACAACCAAATTCGCATGAACGAGGAAAATCAAGAGAAAACAACCTTTGTCACTAGTCAGGGGTTGTACTGTTACAAAATTATGTCATTCGGCCTAAAAAATGCAAGGGCCACATACCATAGGTTGGTGAATCACATGTTCAGCAAGCAAATTGGACGAAATATGGAGGTATAAGTGGACGACATGCTTGTAAAAAGTAAAAAGGCATAGTTACACTTGGACGACATCAGAGAGACTTTCGACACTTTTAGGAATACCTATCCAAACCCCCACTCCTAAGTCCGTCTGTCGAGGGAGAGGATCTATTCCTTTACTTAGCTACATCACAAACAATTATAAGCTCGGCACTGATCCATGAAGAGCTCAAGGTCCAAAGGCCGATTTATTACATAAGCCAGGCCTTCCAAGGCGCAGAGGCAAGATACCTGAGGATAGAGAAATTGGTTTTTGCTTTGATTGTCGCATCCAGAAAGCTTCGTCCATATTTCCAAGCACATACCATCCTTGTCATGACGGACCAACCTCTCCGGAAGGCCATGGGCAGGCCAGATGCTGCAGGGAGAATGGTTTCAATGGGCTGTGGAGTTGAGTCAATTTAACATTAACTATAGACCACAAACGGCAATTAAAGCTCAAGCATTGGCTGACTTCGTCGCCGAGTTCACCATGACAGATCAAGATCCAAAAGCAGATTTCTGGACGGTGTATATGGACGGGTCTTCGGCCGCAAGTGTTGTAGGTGTAAAAGTGATCCTCCTATCTCCTAAGAAAGATGTTCTCAAGTATGGAGTCCAGCTTCAGTTTCCAGGGACAAACAATGAAGCAGAGTACGAGACGGTACTTACAGGATTGAGGATTGCAAAAGCCTTGGGAGTAAGAAACCTAAAGCTGAATTCAGATTCAAAGCAAGTTGTGAGGTAGATAACCAAGGAGTATGAAGTGAAGTAAGACAGGATAAAAAGGTATTTAAAACTGACCAATCAGTTAGTTTCTAACTTTGATGATGTTAGGATCACTCAAGTACCAAAGGAAGAGAATTCAGAAGCGAACGAAATGGCTAGACTTGCATCGTCCGACAGTGATGAAGGACGACCTGGAGTATACATGGAAGTGCAAATCTTCCCTTGCATATTTAGGTTGGATGTAATTTACGGTCAATCCAAAGAAAGCTCGATGGATCCAATAGTCACTTATATCAAAGATGGCACGACCCCTCCAGACCCTTTAGAGGCCAAAAAGATCAAAGTAAGGTCGTCCAGATTCACAATTCTGAATGAAGAGCTCTACAAAAGGGGATTTTCTCAACCCTCCTTGAAGTGCCTCGACTCCGAAGATGCCGCGTACGTGCTGAGTGAGATCCATGAAGGAATCTGTGGAAATCACTTAGGTCCACAATCACTCATGGGGAAAGTGGTTCGAGCGGGATACTTCTGGCCGACCATGCAGAAGGATGCAACCCAAGTCATCCAAAGGTGCGACAAGTGCCAACGGTTTGGAAATGTGGAGCACGTTCCAACGGAGCACATGACAAGCATTTGGTCACCATGGCCGTTCTTAAAATGGGGGATTGACTTTGTAGGTCCTCTACCACCAGGGAAAAAGTAAGTCAAATTTCTAGTCGTCCCTATTGATTATTTCACAAAGTGGGTGGAAGCAAAAGCTTTGGTAGTAATCACAGAAGCCAAAATACAACACTTTGTCTGGAGAAATATCGTCTGTCAGTTTGGGATCCCGAGGGTGATTATTTCTAACAACGAACGAAAATTTGACAGCAACAAGTTTAGGGATTTCTGTAAGGAGCCAAGGATCAAGAATCACTATTCTTCCCCTGGACACCCACAAGCCAATGGCCAAACCGAAGTTACAAATCGAACTTTTCTCAAGTTAATCAAAGCTCAACTTGAGGGGGCAAAGTGAGTATGGCCTTAAGAGCTTCCTAGAGTTTTATGGGCTTATAGGACGACTGCAAGAACACCAACAGGCGAGACGCCCTTTAAACTAGCATTTGGAACTGAAGTAGTAATTCCTGTGGAGGTTGGAATGTCAAGCCTTAGACGCACATGTTACGACGAACACAGTAATGACAAGGGACTCAAACTCGCTCTGGATTGTTTGCCCGAGGTTAGAGAGTATGCAGCTCAAAGAATGGCTTTATACCATGAAAGGATGACAAGGTACCACAATCAAAGAGTGAAGCTGAAACGTTTCAATCCTAGAGATATGGTCCTACGGAAGGTGTCACAAGCTACCAAGGATCCAACCCAAGGAAAGCTAGGCCTAAATTGGGAAGGCCTATACAAGGTCGTCCTTTACTCAAGAAGAAGGAGCTATTACTTAGAAGATGTGAATGGAAAACCCTTGCCTCGTCCTTGGAATGCAAAGCACCTCAAGAAGTACTATCAGTGAAAAAGCTGACACCCAGCATCAATAAGTTCCAGTGTCTGGAGCACCTTGTCTTATTCACCAGCAGATATGCGAAACTTTATTGTTTTCATGCATATGTTTTACTTTCAGCACTTTCCATTTTTTGTTAAGTATTATCCTTGTAATACCTTCTATAAGCAAGGATGAATAAAGAAAATAAGGCACCTCCGAAGCCATTTCTTTTCAAATGACCAGATCTCAAACATTTTGCAATGATAAAAACTCCATGTTTAAATCACGATGATAAAAACTCCATCAACACAATGATGAGTTTAAATCACAATGATAAAAACTCCGTCAACACAATGACGAGTTTAAATCACAATCTCGATGAAAAAAACTCCATGTTTAAATCACGATGATAAAACTCCATCAACACAATGACGAGTTTAAATCACAATCTTAGTGAAAAAAACTCCATGTTTAAGTCACGATGATAAAAACTCTGTCAACACAATGACGAGTTTAAATCATAATCTCGGTGATAAAAACTCCATGTTTAAATCACAATGATAAAGACTTCGTCAACACAATGATGAGTTTAAATCATAATCTCAATGATAATAACTCTGTCAATGAAATGACGAGTTTAAATCATGATGTCTATGGTAAAGAATCCAACAACGAGTTTGAATCATAACGAAATTAAATCACAACAATGAGGTTAAGTCATAACTTCTAAGATAAAAGCTCTGTCTATGAAAAGACAAGTTTAAATCATAGCACTTGCAAAACAACAATTCAAGTTGCAATGTTAGTGGCAAAAGAATCCGTCTGTGAGATTTCAAGTCGAAATTATTCTCTCTAACTGTGACGAACTTCCCAAACATGACGAAGATCATGAGTTGGCCAAGAGCATCAAACTTCTTGTAAAGAATCTCATCATGATTCAACAAAATAAGAAGATGCATTCAAGAAGAACTTTGAAATAAGACAAGCAAAAGCCTCAAAACCAGGAGGCAATAAGTGTTTTAAACAATTTCAAAGAGGCAAAAAGATGTTCAAAAATAAAAATTAAAGCCCCAAAACAAGAGGGCAACCATTGTTTTCCAAAAAAGATATAAGAAAAAGATATGTATGTTCTAAGAAGGGGGTACAGAAAATTCGTTAGTATCCTTTCTTCCAACAGTGTCCTTCCCAGCAGAATCCTTCTCAACAATGACATCAGCTTCAGTTTCTTCTTGTTCCTTGGCCTCATTTGCGAGAATTTCGGTGTCAATCTTTTCAAAGTCTAAGTTAGAGAAGTCCACGACCAAGCTGTGATGCTTCATCATCCATCTTCGCAAAAGCTCAAAACCTTTAAAGTATTGAATGAATTGAAGGTCTAAAAACTGCTCTGACTGCATGAACTTCTGGATGACCTTATCTTTCTCTACGTCAGTTCTTAGGAGGGCAGCTTGGGTCTCTTCATCCTTCTGAACAACAAACGCTTTCTCCACACGCAAGGCTTCAGTGAGTTCTCTTATTTTCTCATTCGCCTTGTTCGTCTCGTCCATGGCAACAATCAGGTCCCTCCTCAACTTCTAACTTTCAACCTCGACGGATTCCAACAATGAGTTGGCCACCATGGCCTTCTCCTTAGTGTTCAAATAATTCGTTGTTATATGCAAGGACTCCCCGAGGACCTGGTGGGATAAAAAAGAAAGAGGAGATTATGAGCATATACATCTACAAATAAGTACAAAAGGATGCTAAAGAAGAAAAAGGGGCATACCTGCACCAATTTGTGAATATGGCAACTGACCAACTCATGAGAAGGAAAAGACAACAAGCCCTTGAGTTTGTCGTCTGTGATCACATTGTGAGCATGACCCATAGCAGTTGCAAGGTTATCCCAAACACTCCTTTCAACCTTGCCTTTTCCTTTTGAATCAGTAGATGGGGGAGTAAAGGTTGTCACTTCTAAGGATGGAGTTGGAAAAGACGGAGCAACTTGGATGGATGGAAGAGCAGCAGCTTCACCCCTCTCTTCACTCAATTTCCACTTCTTCAAGTCCACGGCAAGATTAGACAAGGGCTTGTTCTTTAATCCCCTGATGCGAGCATATTTTTCCTTGCTATACCTAGTGGCCATTTCTGCTAAACCAAAAGTTAAGTAAGTAATCAAACATAGTAGAGACAAAGCTAACAAAGACAAAGGTGTTTTGAGAGTTAAAAAACTGACGATCTTACTTTTCTCTTCTCGACGAATTTTCTCCAACACATACTTTGTGGATTCGGGTCCCAAACAACAATCAAACAAGTGACGAGGATCAACCAAGTCGTCAAAATCCTCGATTTCACGAGCAAAAGCAAGGGCTACGCGAATCCGACTACGGTGTTGATCTTCCTACTCAGGATGATCAAGAGCTACAAAAATTGAAAGATAGACATTGTTAGGCAAGCAGCAGTGGTATAAAAGGAAACAAAGAAAGATGATAAAAGTACACACCAAGCGCAGGGACTTCCCATTTTCGCAGTAATCTTGGGACTTCCCCCCAGAAGTATTCAGATACGGTTTCCCAACCCGTTCCAGAAATGAAAAAATACCATGATTTCCAATCACGAAAAGAAGAGGGAAAGCCTTTGAAAATCCTAGATTTCCTATCCCAGGTTAAAAGCTCAAAATACCCATAATGAGTAGAGGCTTTTAGACGGTACAAATGCAAAAACTCATTTAATGTTATCATATCTCCATCGCAAGTGTACACGTAGGTGGACATACAACTTATAATCGTCCTCCACGCATTTAGGACGAGTTGACTAAGGGCGATTTGGAAATTATATAGAAGTTGCATGATAAATGGATGGACGGGGAAATGAAGGCCACACAGAAAATCAACCTCGTAGAAGTACACTTCTCCACGAGCAAAGCTACAAGTTTTTTCGCTTAGACGAGGTAATCTAATGGAGGAACCCTTGGGAAACTGAAACCTTTTCCTAAAACCATTCAAATGCTTCTTTTTCAAAGAGCAGATTTCAGAAAGGGCATGTAAAGGGGCCGAGGATGAAGACGAAGGCAGTTTTGTCACAGCAGTGTCAACCACCTTACACAAAGACTCAGCATTTGAGGACAACCCTATCTCTAACTCACTCGACCTAACGTCATCTTCCCTATACTCAACAGTGACCATCTCTAAATGGTGTTGTATCAAGGAACGGCAAATCAAAGGGTAGAGAAAGAACAAAACAGGCCTAAGTGCAATAGAACACGACACAAACAAGCCAACCTGAGGATGCTGACTAGTGGAGTACTCAAGCAAAACCCCTAATCTAGCAAAGAAAAAGGAAACTAAAGGGCACTCTTGGCTAAAGATTTCAAAACCAACCATCAAAACATAAAGAAAAGAGACCTTACCAGGAAGATTTAAGGTATAGAAGTTTCTCAGTGCTCCAAAGTTCAGACTAAATAGGGTGGAGGAAGAGGAATGGTTTTCCTAAAGAAGGAAAAACTGGAATTAAAGCGCACCAAAATCAAGGCAATTTCACACTCGCCACAAATAGGGAATAGACACGTGGTTCCTTCCTAGGAAGTAGTCATTTCGCATTTAAGACGGAAGTGAAATTTCAGGAAACGAGAAGATACAAACCGTCACGTCTGGTCACATTCCTATGATCGTCCAAAGTCTTGACGACAAAGGAATGGGAGGCAACTGACGAGTATTGGTTAGAGGTCGTCCAATGTAAGGACGACCACAACTGCATCTAAGTCGGGGACGAGATAAACGGTGAAAGGCCGTCTGTATGAACAAGACGAGCCTATTTGTATTAAAACCAAAAGTTAATTCCATCAGGCCTATTGACATCGAGTAAATGCGACGAAATAGTTACAGAAGCAATAATGAGCCAACGATCACCCGTTACACATTAACAAAAACTTCATTGCCATTAAATGCCGCGTTTCATTCAGGAGAAAAACACCTAGAGGAGCATTAACATGCATAAATGACTCACCAGAAAGCAAACTATAGAAGGCAAAGGAACCAAGGTAAGTGCTCTTCATGAGAAACTCAGTAGACTACAATTATATTATCCATTCAAAGCCATAATCTAACTTAGGCATCGGAGTGTCTTCAACTGGCATCACGCCGATGAACCTTCTTTGTATTTCTTGTCTTTTCAACAGGCACTGCAGCTCATCCATCGGCATTGACAAGAAGCATACTAACGAGGTCAATTTCTGGCTTCATGAAGTACCATTATATTTTTTTTGCTAATTGATGTGAATTAGCGTACAACTATATTTGTTCAATCATGTCATTAATTTCTACGACCTTCTACTTTAAATTATGGAATGATGTTATTTTAAAGCATGTTTTGCGAAGGTATCATATGAAGTCAGGGGCAATTAGTCTCTACCTGCAAATAACGTACTCTCTCTCTCTCTCTCTCTCTCTCTCTCTCTCAAACCTTGTCAATAACTTTCATCTAAATATTTTCTATCCAAGCAGGTTTCTATTTCAATGACGTATAGGCCTATTTGGTGGGTTAATTTGTGTAACATTGTTTGAGTGTTTTTAATATACATGTAGGTGAAAATGTGTGTAATATTATTTAAAATGTGTAGTTTTGTGTTTGAGTAGAGCTGCCAAACAGGCCCATAGCTTTTGCGCGCACGCGCACGTCAATTTGTGTTGCAGCTTGGAACATTAGACATTTGGAGGGGGCATGGCGCCTCGGATTTTTTTTTTTTTTTTTTTTTTTTTTTGAAAATCAGGTAGATAATTTTATTTAACCAGATCTTGGGATTTTTTTCTATACATGTTTAACTTGGCCTCTGAATAAAATATCCATGCCTGCCTTTAATTCCTTTTACAAAGCCCCAAACATAAAACAGATTTTATGAACTCCAGAACATACACGGTTAGAGCTCCTATCCATAGTCCAGTAAAACTAAGACAACATTTACGGCACCATGTAACTATTAAGCAATGACAAATTGACAAATAGACTACATACGACACAAACCAAAAAACGCAGAGCTACTTGCACTTTTAAAACAATTGCTGTACATGGTGTCTATATGACCAATAAGAAAATGATGAAAAGGAATGGCCTCATCAACAAAGGGCATTGAAACTCCGTGGTGGTGTTACAGCCAAAACCTATCAACCATAGCTGGTATTCTGTCAGCTTCTGTTGTAAGAATTAGTTAAATTGGTATATACACCATTCCAAAAGTTAGCGGACTTTGTCTAATAGTCTGCATGGAGAAAACTCTCATAAGCTGTTGCTGCAAGTGTCTTGTTAACATCTTCCCAGTTCTTAATGTGGTCCGACAATGGCCCTTTGTGTATTTTAATTTGCCGGCTTGACAATACCATCTGTGGAAGCTTCAGAAACTCTTGAACATCTTTTAGTTTCTGCAAGAAACATGAAGAATAAGGACCACCTAGAAGAGGCATAATTACAGACATGTTTACACTGAGTACATTGTCCACAGCCTGGCCTGGTCAATACTTGGCATCGGCATAAAGAGATACAGCCAAATAGGCATCAACCACCACTAGAAAAAGATTAAAATTTAGACCCAAACTTCATAGCATCCAAAATATAGAGTTCCGCAAGTTTGGTACGGATAACAAAAATATTTTGAAAATTAAAAAAATTAATCTTTAAAAACTTGATTTATTTTTCAACAGAAGGGGAAAAAAGGGGGTAGGGGGGAAGTTGAGGATGGGCATTTTATCGAGCATGTAATAAATAAATATTTATAGGTTTATGGTTTTGGTATTGTGTAGCATCTTTTAGAAATTATAACATGAACGGATTATGTGTGGTTTTGTATGAAGAAGACTTCTCTTAGATCTTATGAATAGGTCCTTACAGTGCGGTTCATGATAAGATCCTCGTAGTACAGAATGATGTGCCGAGTGCTGTTGAAGTATTCTAAAGCCTTGGCTGTTATCACCTCCATGTCCTTCAGTTGAGTAATCAACGCCGTGGAGTTTATTGAAGGCTTGTACTTTGAAAGTATATCAGCCTAAATTAATTAACCAGCAATGAGTTCAAGATCATGCATATAAGAGAGAGAGAGAGAGAGAGAGAGGGACCTCTTCATGTGTATGTACATGTGACTTGTGAGTTCCATTCAATAGCTTAGCATATTGATCATACGAATTGGCAAGCAATGAAACCATCCGACGCAATAAATTTCTTCGGAAGAGAAAGATTGCAGAAACACCCTTACGATTGAAGTATTCAGCTATTTCTTTATGGTGCTCCATCAACCCCTGCATGAACCATGACAAGAAATGTTGGCTCTTCAACTATAGTCACCATGAAACTATGCATTCATGTATTATACTGGAAGAAGCTTGTTTGTAAAACTTCAACATTCACAAAATATTACCTAGCAAGAATTGCATAGTCCGATTATACAGATATAAAACAGATTCACACGTTCAACTACTCCATCTACTGCGTACTTAGTTCACTATGTTCATGTAGAAGTAGGTTCATAAAATATCCTAGGGTATTCCACTATGAAGTTACCATATGAATGAAGGATAACACTACTCAATAGCTTCTAAGAACAATGTATTTTCTAAATTTATCAAGTAGTATTTGGAGTAAAACAACTTCTGCTTCACTTACATCTGTTCTCCATGGATAATGAAATTGAAAATGTACTGGAAGCAATACTCAAAGAATATTGATCCAGACCATATCAATAAAGCAATTAGCAAAATCTACAGTTACTCAGATAAGAATGCTATTATAATATGTCGTTTGGTTTTCTTTTTTCTTTTTTTTTTTTCTCTTTTTTCTTCTTCTTGTATTTTCTGGGTTTGCTCTATGTTTTTCATGCATAGAGTAGCCTTTCGTTTATATAACATTCTTACTTATCAAAAAGAAAAAAAAAAAGAATGCTATTATAAGTAATTAACAAATCGTAAGTTCAGTGACCTTCAGGCCTGTTGGCATGCTGCCCCCTTGGTGGGGTAACATCCAGGGTTCAATCCCTCCTGTTTGCTCTAAATTATGTGCTGATGACTAAATTTTGGAGGATGATAATCACTGTTCCCAATTGAACATGGATTAGGAAAATATATATATACTATTAAAGTAAGGGCAGTAAAGATACTCCAATGTTTTCATTATGTTTTTTCATGTCATATAAATGACCAATGTTATTAGATTTTTAAAGCAACGCAGCATATAAGTCTTGCAGACACCAGAGTTTCCAACTGTTCTCCATAAAATTGCCTATCCTTAAGAGTGCATATTAGAGACCTAGCTATCAGTAATATCTTCTGAGCTGAAGGTTGGAAGAACCATTCTGCCACATTCTAACTAAAGCTCTTACTACACAATGCTCCATTATAATCCGACCTAGAGACCTTAACTCTCCCAACCAAGCCTTCAGAGTTCTCTGCTCTTGATCTAGGGAAAAATATAAATAAAAACTAGAAGCTGTACCCTACAAATTGCACTAGCATCTCAAAGAAAATATTTAGCAAGCTTGTGAATACATGACAGCTATGAGAATTCTACTTCATACTACTAAAATAAATTTCTCCAATCCACTGGTCAATAAAGGCATAGTCTTCGTAAAATATATCCAAAAAAATCCATGACCACAAGAATCTTTTTCATTTATATTTCAAAATGAGGAGATAAGCTGACACAGCTCCAATCATTGCAAACCTATACGAGTAATTAAGGAATTGAAAAATTCATCAGTACAAACTCCGTGCAATAAATCTTTTCAAAATTGCTTCACTGGGCTATAAATAGGCTGGAAAAGGGGTGGATTGGGATAGGTTTTCAATTTAAATCTTGCAACAAGATGAAAATAGTCTTAGGAAATTTATTGGAGGGGAATTGCAGCTAATAATTTTAAATTGTTGTATTTGCACTACCAATATAGATCCAATCAGCAGTTGAATGACTGGGAATTTTGAGATATACATAAATAATTAATCAAGAGTGTTTGGCTGAGAAATGACTATTCCCCCAAAAGTCTTGGGAGCAGTAGATTGCACTTCATATTACCTTCTTCTGTTAGAGTGTAGAGACTATAAATAAATACAATACATCATTTACATTAGAGACTGTTATAAGTCAACCACCTAATCCAACACGAGAAATCCTGCTGCTGGTATGATGTTTGGACCAATGGCTACGAATACTTGCATATCTATGATCTGTAATGACTTAAGTGTGGAATGATGGCTGCTTACGGTTACTCATTCAAAATATATAGTGCATAGCAGAAATCTTTGCTTACTAAAAGTGAATAATCTATTAGCCAGAATTCAAACACATTATTACCTGATTAAGCATCCACTTGAAGCCAACTGCCGCCGAGCATTGATTTTTTGAAGCACTACTGAACCAATCCAAATTGTAAACTTTATCTAGAGTCTGTATAATTGAAGAAATATTGTTTCTCCTATCCTTAACAGAGAATATCTCCCCATTAGAGCTTACATTAACATGACTATTCAATAGGGTCTCAAACCACCCACTTCCTGATCTCTGCATTGATACAATGGCAAAGAACTGTACAGGATTATGTTTACACTCAGCCCTGGTAATGTATAACAACCAGAAATTAGCAAGTCTGAAAGACCCCCCACCCCCCAAAATAAAGAATAGAATGAACCCCAATATAAAGTTTTGAGAGAACTTGTCAATTACCTGCTAAAAGTTTCAGGTTTTGGGTAATGCACATAAGGAATTTCGGATAGCTTAATGCAATCATCAGGGCAAGGCCTTCCGATGAGTTGGATGTTTAGAAGTTTAGTCTTGGTGTGGATACTTAACTGCTTGAGACAGATTGAGTATATATAAACGCCACACACCATTGCAAACACCAAGATTACCATCCTTAATAACAATGGAGATTTCTTAGGAGGCTTAATTATGAGAGTATCCTGTGACCCAAGAAGAAATTGAAAAAACAAGATTAGATTATAAACGTTGTAATGGGAGATTAAAAGAAATGGTACAATGGGGGCGAAACAAAAGAAATGAACTTGCACTCAATCTTAAACTGCAATGTTGTCAAAAGAAGATAAGCAGTTAAAAAAAAGAAAAAGCAAAAAGGGAGTGTAAAGTTTTCAAATTAACAACACAAGAAAATTACAGAACCACTATAAGTTCCAGCTGAACCAGCTTATGAAGTGGGTTTTGTTACTTTTGTACTGGTAGAGGTAATTCATAAGCCTAAAATCTCTAATTTTAAGATAAAATTGTTATGTATCTAAAACCCAGATCCAAAAAATGCAGAGTAATACTAAGCATTCCTCTATAAACCCTATATTTATTTTCCACACTCATCTATCATAAAGCTTTTTTTTTTTTAAGTAAGATTTAAATGAAAGATGAAGAAGACAAGTAACAAAAGAAGAACAAAGCAAAGAGTGGGAAAAGATAAAAGAACACCATTCTCTTCAAGACCACCTCCATACCCATAACCAAAACAAAAAAAATTTCCAGGACCCCAAAAAATAAAATAAAAAATAAAAAAAACAGTACTTCAAGTACAAAGACCCATTCCTTAATTTCAAACAAAAAAAGTCAAATTTGAAAAGTAAGGTAAGTAACAATTTTTCTTTGTGGTAAGTTGGTAATGAAGACAGAAAATAATAATTAAGAAGAAAAGAGCAGAGAATGAGTCATGGGCACCTTGTTGAAGAAACAGATTTCTTCTCTCATTGCTATCCCAAAGACAAAGGAGAACACAAAGAGAAAGAGGGTCTCAGTTCTTAAAGCAAAAGGCAAAAAGCTTCAGTCTTTCTTTGCCACTCACTCATCAGTCATCCCCTACCCTTATCTTCTTCTCCTCATCTGCCAAGTCTTTCTTTTTTTTCTTCTTCTTTGTCAGTAAAAATTCAGCTGCATTGAGGAGTCAGAGAGAGAGAGAGAGAGAGGCAGAGAAAAAGAAAAGAGCCAAAGAGAAATGTACTAGCAAGCTTTGGAGCGGAGCAGAATTATTTGCCTAATGGAAAACAAATCCTTTCCCCGAGGCCAACAGTGAGAGCATCCATGTTGCTATCTCTCTCTATTTATTTCTGAGATTACAATTAATTTTTAGCCTTGCCGCTTTGTTGTAACTCACTAAACTCTTATTATAATTCTAATTCTAATCCATATTATAATTCTAATCCAATCCAATTTATTTGTGACACACACAAATGCCGTAATCTAAGTGCTACCAACTTCTTGCACGACAGGACCGTACAAGCGTGTGAAGAGGAAATTGAGTTGTAAACAACTTCTTAATGACTTTGACTTTTGTTTGATTATTACGAAGAAATATCTAAATAAAGTAAGGGTGCTGTTAACGGGTGCTGTACAGCACCTGTTAATGTGCATTAAATTATTCACTTTTTTTTAGGGATGTGGAAAAAATTGGATATGCATTAAATGTGTGTCAGCTTAGATGGAGAAAGTCAAATTATTTTGTGAAAAACAACAAATGAAAAGAAAAATTTTACCAATTTCCAATGTAGTGAGATTTGTGATAGATAATAAATGAACTATAGCTAGTTCATTAACAGGTGCTGGCCGGCACCTGTTAACAAAGTCCATAAAGTAATAGATAAAGAAGAACAACATTTTTTTTTTTAAATATTTTTTGTCCAGCTCATAAATTAACTTTTTTTTTTCATGGTAAACTTGGGAACTTCATAAAAACATTGAATTAGCAAAAGAAAAATTCACAAAATCCAATTGTACTTTGTTTTCCGTGAAGCTTATAATTATTAAATTGGATTTCCCAAAGGTGATTTGTCGGTTGTATTAAAAAAGTTAATTTGAATTTTTCAACGTAGAAAGAAATAAAAATAATAATATTTTGAGTCAACATTTAAATTTTTTACAAGATCCAAATTAAGAATACTACATTATTATGAAAAAAATTTAACGAGTACCCTTAGGTAATAGTTAACGATCTAATTTAGAAAATTTTTGACACAATTTTTATGAAAAATAAAAAAAATAGTTAAAATATTAATTTCTTTTTTTTATAAAAACTTTTTTAAATAAATTTCTAACCAATATTTTAAAAGTATCTATTAGTATTTTTCAATTATTATTATGTGTAAATTGAGATTTAATTTTCTAACGTTTGAATTTTTCTATAAAAAAATAGAAAACAATTTGTGGGGGGTTTCGAGATATTAGGAAACCCACTAAAAACTTTTTATTTATTTTTCAATTTCCCCAGTTCGGATGCAAGCTTAATGAATTTTTATGTAATTTCTATTTTCTCCTTAATATTTCTTAAATATAATATGTAATAAATGAATGATATAATTGTTAATTTCTTTAATCTTTATTCTTTATACATTTTCCTTTGCTCTTATTTCAACCGGCTACAACCCAAAAAACTTACATTTACTCCCTTTGATTCTTTTTTCCTTTTTTTTTTTCTTTTTTTTTTAATTAAGATATCCAAACAATAGAACATCTATCTACCATTTTTCCACATATCTCCTCTCCTTAATCTCTCCTCTTAAGCATTAGTATCCAAAGTTGTAAAAAATGTTCTATTTTACAATTTAAAAAACTACTTTATTTATTGGAAAATATCATCCCACTTTACAATATGTCCAACATTGTAGTTTTTATTTTCCTATACAAGACGTTTAAATATTATATCTACAAAGTGAGAGACAATAAAACACTATTTAAAAAGAGGTGAAAGAAAATAACGGGAGAGTAGAGAAGAAGAATTAGAAATAATATAAAAGAGGTAAGAGACAATTAAAAAAATATATTTTAAAAAAATGCAATCTTTACTATAGTTACTTATAAGATGTTACTATAGCTTGGTCGTAACATTTTTTAAAAATAACATTCCGAGTAATGTTTTTGTTTTGTGGTTTGATAGTACAGAATAACATATAGGGAGTTTTACAACCCTCAACTCTAATGCTTTCCTCTTTTCTTTTCTTTTTCTCTCTCTTATTAGTGTGCATGGGTTATGTTGGATCAAGTTTGGAAAAATTTTCAACTTTATCTAAATTCCTTTGGTTCAGAAATTCCTAACACAAGGATTTGATTGGTTAGATCGTGAAATAATTCTTAGGTACTTATGGAACATGGAAAATGTTGTCTCTCTTCTCATTATCTCACATTTATAGTGAGGTCCACTCATTAAATTCATGGTAGGATCCGCCTTAAATATGAGAGGTGAGACACGAGCTTGAAAGAACATCATTTTTTTTTTTTTTTTTTTTAGAAAGAACATCATTTTTATGTCAACTTAAAAGCAGGTAAATAATTGAAAGTTTGAAAGAACATGCAACCATTTCCATTTAATGCGTTTAAAACCATCACAATTTTGATAATGGCTATTGCTACATGTTTCAACAAGTTCCTTTCAATACCAACTCTTCATTTAATGGTTCGTAGCACAAATGTTTAAAAAGAAAAAAAAAATTCCTTCGTCTATGTTAAATCAAATGTAGTACTAATGATTAAGGGTGTGCATGGGTCAGGTTAAGAGGATTTTTTGACCCAACCCATTATGGTGGGTTAAAAAAAATTCAATCCAACCTAACCTATCACATAAGTCTAACCTAACCCACATGGGTCAATTTGGGTTGAGTTGAACCCATGGGTTGGACAAAAAACTAAAAAAAAGATAAAGAAAAAATAAATACTGATCCACCACGATATGAGAGATAAATAGATAGAGTAAGTGAGAGAGAGAGTGAGAGAGAGGCAAGAGAAAGAGAAATAGAGCGATAGAAAAAAAAAAAAAAAAAAACATTGAGAAATTTTACCTAACACCAGAAGAGAGAGCTACCATCGGAAAGATAGAGCCACCACCAAGGTGGTGATGATAGAGAGGGTTAGGGTTCAAAATGGAGTGAAGTGGGAAAGGGGAGTGGGAGGTGGCACATTAAGAGAGAAGGTTCTATGATTTGTGTGAACTAATTGGCTTTTATATAGAATAGGAAAAGCTGATTATTTAAAAAAATTTATTAATTATATAATATATTTTAAATATATATTAAATATATGGGTGGGTCAGGTCTAGTTTGGCGAGTTTGGAATTTAATGACAAGAACCCAACCCGACCCGCTGTCAACAAAAAATTTTGTAACCCAACCCAACCCACCAAACCCTAAAAATCGACCCAACCCAGCGAGTTAGGTCGAGTCAAGTTAGGTTTGGTGGGTTGGCTGCACACTCCTACTAATGAACACTGTGGGTACCTAGGCATGCATGCAACATCCTAGGCCGTCCTCGGACGGCTTTGCAACGTCCTAGGCATGCTTGGCTACGTCCTCAGACGGTGTCCTAGGAATCCCACATCGAAGGAAAACCCCCCCACTTGCTACCTTATAAGCTTTGAAGCGAAGGGAGTAGTGTACCATTAGTTTAGTTATTTGAACAACTATAAACTAATGGTACACTACTCCCTTCGCTTCAAAGCTTATAAGGTAGCAAGTGGGGGGGTTTTCCTTCGATGTGGGATTCCTAGGACACCGTCCGAGGACGTAGCCAAGCATGCCTAGGACGTTGTAAAGCTGTCCGAGGACAGCCTAGGACGTTGCATGCATGCCTAGGTACCCACAATAAAAAGGGCCTTTTTATTGTGGGTACCTAGGCATGCATGCAACGTCCTAGGCATGCATGCAACGTCCTAGGCCGTCCTCGGACGGCTTTGCAACGTCCTAGGCATGCTTGGCTACGTCCTCGGAATAACTAAACTAATGGTACACTACTCCCTTCGCTTCAAAGCTTATAAGGTAGCAAGTGGGGGGGGGGGTTTCCTTCAGTGTGGGACTCCTAGGACACCGTCCGAGGACGTAGCCAAGCATGCCTAGGACGTTGCAAAGCCGTCCGAGGATGGCCTAGGACGTTGCATGCATGCCTAGGTACCCATAATAAAAGGGCCCTTTTATTGTGGGTACCTAGGCATGCATGCAACGTCCTAGGCATGCATGCAATGTCCTAGGCCATCCTCGGACGGCTTTGCAACGTCCTAGGCATGCTTTGCAACGTCCTAGGCATGCTTGGCTACGTCCTCGGACGGTGTCCTAGGAGTCCCACACCGAAGGAAACCCCCTCACTTGCTACCTTATAAGCTTTGAAGCGAAAGGAGTAGTGTACCATTAGTTTAGTTATTCGAATAACTATAAACTAATGGTACACTGCTCCCTTCGCTTCAAAGCTTATAAGGTAAATAACTAAACTAATGGTACACTACTCCCTTCGCTTCAAAGCTTATAAGGTAGCAAGTGGGGGGGTTTTCCTTCGGTGTGGGACTCCTAGGACACCGTCCGAGGACGTAGCCAAGCATGCCTAGGACGTTGCATGCATGCCTAGGTACCCACAAACACCAAATAAGAAAATATAGCTTACAAATCTTTCATGAACAAAGATTATTTTAGGTATATGGGGGAAAAAACATATCTAGAGATCTTGATTTTATTGGGCAGGTGCAAGTAGTGGTACCAGAACCACCGCTAGAAATAAAATAAATTTTTATGTAAATTATTATAAATTATCAGATATGTTGTTTCTAAAAAAAAAAAAAAATACTAGATATGTTATTATTTTTATTTTTTAAGAAAATTCAAAATTCTCTCTTGTGTTCTAGTGTTATCATAATTTGTTATACAAACTTTCAATTATTACAATTTTTTTAAAAATTATTTGATGATAGTTGAGTTGAGGAATTTGAACACTAAAAATTTATATTAGAAATTGTGGGGACAAGGTTTTGATAACCCGGCCCACTTCATACTAAGCCCAAGGCCCACGCCGAGGAGGAAGAAATGTCCGAGAACGAATTGAGGAAGATTCAGTTACCAAGAAGCACTGTCAAGGACAATCCTGTCCTCGGCCAGTCGAAACCATGGAAAGGAAGAACAAAGCACAATCAGAGGTGGCCCTTCAGAGCGTCTCCAAAGAAAAGACAAGTACAACGGGTCAGCCACGAAAGCATGGTGGAGGAGCAATTCCCAGAAGAACTATCACCTCCACATTAAATGCCCACACCTAACGCTTTGGCCACATTAATGGAGAAGTAGCTCCTGAGCAGTGCTGCTGTAGTTGCTGCAACCCACAGAAAGAAGGGGAAGGTGACTGATGGGACAAGCACTCAAGTGGTGATCTGCATTACCAACAAATGGAGGGTCAAGATTAGCCAAATGGGGGATATATAATGTAAGAAGTCCCCCAGAAAGGGGGACGTGATTTTTAGAGAGGAAATGTTGTAACACTTGTATGAACCCTGTAACTAAACACTGAAGAAGCAATAAAAACTTCCTGCCCCTAAGAGGAGGGCTGGGGAACCATATCTTACTCTTTAGCTTGTGTTCTTGTCGTCCAACCCATTCATTACCGTGTTTAGTTGATGCAATCATTATTAGGGCCCAGTTCTTGAACCCATACTCTACAAATTTATTGTATCGGACTAACCGGGCTTGAGTCCATTCACCCCATAAAGATAATGCTCAAACTCGATCCCTACAAAAATATAAAAATATGCTAATTGAACTACAAACGGAACGTTAGTTTAGCTCAAGCATGATTTAGGGTGACAATTTTTTTTTTTTTTTCTATTAGGTAGAATGACGAAACTTTTCAATTATTATATTATAATTCTTAAAATTTTAATTAAGCTAAAATTATTAAGAATTCTTAAACAAAAAATAACTATTTCATTAAAATTTAAGTGGTCAAATAGCGATTAAAAGTTGTGGTACGCTATAATTTCCCTTGTTTTGGTGCAGGGGAGGGGAGAGTGTTGTAGGTAATCTCTTTTATGGTTCATATTAGGAGCTTGCTTATTTAAATTTTGGGTTCGTATTAGAGACTTTCTTAAAGCAATGGTCAAAAAAAGCAAACGCTCTATTTGTTTCAATGGAAATTTTTTTGTAAAAATTGTTTTCTGTGTTTTCTAGTGATTAGTAATATATAAAAAATGAGTTAATGGAAAATTATATATGGTTAATAGAAAAAGTATATCTTATTTTTAGAGTTTTTTTTTTTATACTTTTTTTTTTTTTTTTGAAAACAATGTTATCTCGAGCAAGTTTAATAAGGGAAATTTGGAAATTGTTTTTCAACTCATTTAAGATTACCACCAAACATAGGAAAATGATATAGTTTTATACACAATCTCTCTCTCTCTCTCTCTCTCTCTCTCTATATATATATATATATAAAGCTAAAACTGAGAAAAAATTCCATTAGATTCCAAATTAAATTTTAATTGTAGGCTAATTTTGTGTCATGTGCCTAATAAAGTTTTTTAATCTTTGAGCCAAATGAGTGAAAAATACTAAAAGTCCAATATTAATAAAATATAAAAAGAAAAAATCAATTATATATCTACTCAACAAAAATCACAGCATTTTTTTTTAACTAAAAAAAAAAACCATAGCATTTTCTATCTTATTAAAAATTAGAATAAAAATAATTATAAGCAGTATTAAACTTAGGCAGGAATTTTAATATGCATCCAATTATGTTTATTTTTTTAAGAATTTCATCATTTATGTATATATTTATGATTAAAAACAATGTGTTTATTTTTATTACAATTATGTATATGTATAGGTTACATCGTGGTTCTTGTTTAATGTGATTGTGAGGATACCACTACATTTTCACTATTAAAATTTATTATCATGATTTTTAATAATAAACAGGAATTTTAATATGCATCTGATTATGTTTATTTTTTTTAATAATTTCATCATTTATGTATATACTTATGATTAAAAGCAATGTGTTTATTTTTATTACAATTATGTATATGTATAGGTTACATCCTGGTTCTTGTTTAATGTGATTGTGAGGAGACTACTATGAATGCTCGAAAATGTGTTGAAAACACAAGAGCTATTTAGACCCCCAAATTAAAGTTACGGCTAGATTGCTTTTACTCTAACTTATCTAAGTGCGGAAATAAGAGTAAATGAAACGCAAACAACCAATACTACTCTAGTGCATAAACATGAACAACAAATAATAAAAGTAAAACACAAGAGTAAGGGAAGAGAGAATGCAAACACAAGATAACACGCCGATGTGTTATCGAAGAGGAAACCGAAGAACTCAGCGAAAAACCTCTCCACCGCCTTCCAAGCAGTAATCGATTCACTAGACAATTAGTTAAGATACATGGGTTAACAAGAGACTCTCCAAGCCTAATCTACCCGATGTACCTAAGCCCTCCAAGCTCTTACTCCAACAAGACTTCTTGGAATCGTCTCTTATCTAGTTCTCCGGATCCCACAATAAGCTCCATGTTGCATCTGCCATCCTTGGCTTCTTCCAATGCTTCCCAGCAGCTCCAAAACACTCTCAACATTCTGAATAGGCGTGGGTTGTGTTTGGGTACAAATCTCCTCTCAA
The DNA here is from genome assembly GCA_023736055.1 of Quercus glauca. Classification (NCBI taxonomy): domain Eukaryota; kingdom Viridiplantae; phylum Streptophyta; class Magnoliopsida; order Fagales; family Fagaceae; genus Quercus; species Quercus glauca. The sequence continues at coordinate 44,193,905 of CM043320.1, read as the reverse complement.
GGTATGACAATTAGAGAAGAATGGAGAAGATGCTACAATGATTTCTCACTAAGGATGAGTAGCTCTCTCTTAAAAAGATGGGTGTGTGTGTTGTTGAAAACATATCTAGGGTTTTTCTCTCTGAATGGCCTCATAAACATTTGTGGGTAATGAGGATATATATAGTATGGGTGAAGGGTAAGAAAGTCACTCTCAAAAATCCTCCAAGCAGAATGTTTCGCGACTATCTCGCGGAAAAGCCTTACCCACGAGACACTCGTGAAAACGACAGCCTGGCATGACTCTTTAGCTTCCAACATGTGCTTCTCACATAGCTCTTTCGCAAGTTAGCTTCTCACAAGCTTTTCGCGAAATCCACTGATTCTTCATTTTATCTTGAGTCTTCACCAACTTCATACTAAACCTAATACAATAAAATCCTACAAAATGTAGGGAACAAAATTAAAGCAATTATAACACTTTGTCATGGAATAAAGCCAACATAGAACATAATTGTAAATCACAACTGTACAATCTCCCCCTTTAGCTATTCCGTGACAAAACACCCTATAACAAACTCTATACTTAAACGTGAGTTTAGGAACAATGGCAAAACTCACTCACACCTAAATCTAGAAACTGTGATGCACTTCGAACAAAATACCTGTAACTTGAAACACTTGTACAAAACGCATTAGACCCTCAAGGTAAATCAAGTGATAAAATGACAAGTATAATGTAAAAGTAAAATTCGATTAAGTAAACATGTTGTAAAACATATGAACAACTTGATCATACACCAAACAGTCATATGGAAATGACTACAATGATCATATAGTAAAGCAAATGATCATCCGAACATGCAACCAATAAAGCACAATAGCATAAGGATAAATGCATGTCCAACACATAAGCACGGTGCAATGAGAGTAATAAAACATAACAAAACACCATAAAGCAACAAGAAAACAAGTATGAAGCAAAATGAGGTTTTCTAAAAAAAAAAAAGTCTTCTCCCCCTTGGTATATGCATCTCCCCTATAGTTTTCTCCCCTATAGTTTTCTCCCCATACGAATAAGCACAAGGTAGAATTTCTCCCCCTAAGAGTGTGCACATGGGTCATATGGAAATGACAATACACTCCCCCTTTTTGTCACGAATAGACAAATGAATCAAGAAGAATGAGGGAAAGAAAAGAAGATATGAACAAGGGTCAAAGATGATGCATGAGGGGTGCAAGATGAATGAGAAAATGAAGCTCAAACGAAAGATAAAAACATCTTTTAAAAAAAATGCTACAAAGCATAAAGTAAACATGACATGATAAGGATGATGGAACATGATATAAATCTAGGCATGACAAAGGCATAAGAACATGTTAAATGTGCTAAAAGGTCTAAAAAGACTTAACTAGTATGAGTGAATGCAAAAACAAGTCAAGTGTTAGAGTGTATGCAGTAAAGGTACAACTAGTGTGCAGCAAAGGTCCAACTAGTGCGCATGTGAGATGAATGACCAATACATGAATAAGCACTCACGGGGCAAAGTGTATAAAACACACCACCAATGATCAAAACATGATAGACATGAATAATTATGGTGATCACCAAAGTTTGGTACTCATCGAAGTCCAAAACAACGAGAAAATGTCATTTAGGCATTTTATCAAACACTTAGAGTGCACACACTACACATGTATGTTAAATAATGCATGAACATATGAAAATCTTGCCTAAATACATGTTATTTCTACTACAAGGGGCCAACATCCAAAGCAAATCATCATTTAAAACAAAGCCCAATAAAAAAGATTGACAAAAAATAAGTTTTCCAACTCCCATTTGAGAAAATACCAACTATGAACATAAAACCCCCAAAAACATAATTTAAGGATCAAAATTAATGAAAAGTGTTACAGATTACCTTAGAGATGTTAATGGAATGTTTGAATTTAGTTGGGTTTTGATGTAGAAACATGAAAACAGGGGTTTGGGAAAAGATGGGAGAAGTTTAAAACAAATGTCCCATGAAATGCCCTTTAAAAAACTGATTTGGAAATTTTCGTTGGTATCTCACTGGTTAGCTTCTCATGAAAATTTCGCTGGTATCTCGCTGGTATTTCGCTGGTAAGCCTTACTCGTAAAACAGCCGCGAAACAGTCGCGAAACAGTCACGAAACTCTCTGTCCAAAACTGAAAAAACTTGAGAATTGGACCATTTAACTCCTAGTTGAACTTACACATGAAATAGGTCACAAAAACACCCAAAAAACATGTTTTTCACACAAAAACAATTTGAAAAATAAGGGTGATACAAATCACTTCCAAAAGCAAACAAAAAGAACAAAAATTTTTTTGGTTTGAACTATATATGGTTGAGCATACACACATCACATTTAAACATGTACAAACACACAAATGAAATAGGTATTCATTGAACATTAAACTTGTGTGTTGTGTGTGAGAATCAAGTGTGGAATAGTCCTTAGAATAGAGTGAAACTTTAATAATCAATTCAATCAAATCATACACAACTAGCACTAAGTCAAGTGGACTATCTCAATAATAGAAATAAACATATATGACCTCCCACAAGAGAATGATTACAAAACTTAGAAGCTTTTCATTTGGCTTCTGCATAAATCATAACATTTGATCCTTTTTGGATAATACATCTCTTTTTAAGATCAGTGCTTGAAATTTTTGATATTTCAACATTTAGAATTAGTCTTTGGCTTTTTGAGCACCATACAATACATTATAAGAGTCGCTTTCCCTTTTTCCTAGTCAAATACTAGTATGTGCGACAGACTTTTGCAGTTCAATATCTATTTTCATTTAGAGATTTACATTTGGTGAGTTCTTTTGTAAAAACATAAAAAATAAAGTGGGAAGAGATATAGACACAAGTCTATGCAAGTATCAAGACCATCAAGACTATTGACCAATCATTCATGACAAACTTGAAGATCTATTTATAACAATCACACATAATTTTCAAGATTTCTTCCACACAGATATATGAGCATACAGAACAAGCTAAGTTCGAAAATGTACTACACCATTAGAACGAAGGTACTAGGCCAAACTCACATGTGATATGTGCTTAAACATATACGATCAAACTTTTTGAATTTTTTACTTTTTATATGGTTTTGGATTTTTACACACACAAAACAAAGACATAAAATTAAGATAAAAAACAAAAACAAAAAAACAAAACAATGCATATAAAGAGATGCATTATGCACAAATGCATGACAATGAAGCACTTAATGCATGAAGGGTTCTACAAAAATCGAAAGAATTAGATCAAGGACCAAAAGAGCAAAAGCTCAACCATATGAACTCTTTCTCATCCAAATGGAATGATTGTTTGGAATGAGTGTCTCATGAGAAGTGAGATGATGGTTGGAAGAATGAGAACCGAAAATGCACATAGATAAGGAGTTAAGAGTATTAAACACTTTCTTTAACAACATGCTATTTTCACTCAAATCCAGTTTACCTTTTTTAGCACAACTTCCAAGAAGCTTAAGTTTCTCTTTTTTTTTTTTTCTTTTTTTTTTTTTTTTTTTTTTTTTTTTTATTCTTTTAAAAGCTTGAAACTTAGAGTAATGAGGTCTAAGATGACCAAGGGCACCAGCATGGTGACAAACAATGTGTTTAGGTCCACTAGGCTTTTTGGGAAGGGATCTAGCAACATGATTTTGTTCTCTCTTCAATTTATGACATTGAGGTCTTATATGACCAATCACACCACAATAGTGGCAAGTTGGGACAAACTTAGATCTATCCAAAGTCTTAGGTTGTGACCTAAACGAAGGCTTTGACTTAACAGCCTTTCTCTCTACTTTTTGATTTCTTTTATGTGGATGAATGTACACCAATTTGTCTTTTGAGGTAGAACACACAATAGGTACAAAATCGGGTATCACAACATGATTGCAACAAATATTTTCATCATTTTTAGCAATAGGTTCAGAAATCAAACACTTGGCATGCATTTTAAGAAATTCATTTTCACATTTTAGCTCATCAACAAGTTTGTTAGACAAAACAAGTTTAGCATCTAAGTCCATATTCAAACATTCAAACTTTTTCAGCTTTTCAATAGAATTTTCAGCAAGTTTCTTATATTTTTCAACCAATTTATTGGATTCACTGAGCTTAGCAATCAAATCATCATTTTCACAAAATAACTTGCTCAAATCTTTATTAAACTTCTTAGCCTTTTTCTTCAAGAGTTTAATGTTAGGAATATCAACAACACCCAAGGATTCATGTAACATATTATCACAATCATGAGGATTATCATTCATAGAGGCATTTTCACAAACAAGTGGCATGTTACATTCATCATTAACCAAATCATACAAAGAGGCATACAAAACACAATCCATGGCAAATAAACACAAGGGGTCAAGGATCACACTTAGGTATTTAAATCAAAACAAGTGTACCCGCTCTAATACCAATTGAATGCTCGAAAATGTGTTGAAAACACAAGAGTTATTTAGACCCCCAAATTAAAATTACGGCTAGATTGCTTTTACTCTAACTTATCTAAGTGCGGAAATAAGAATAAATGAAACGCAAACAACCGATACTACTTTAGTGCATAAACATGAACAACAAATAATAAAAGTAAAGTACAAGAGTAAGGGAAGAGAGAATGCAAACACAAGATAACACGCCGATGTGTTATTGAAAAGGAAACTGAAGAACTCGACGAAAACCTCTCCGCCGTCCTCCAAGCAGAAATTGATCTACTAGACAATCAGTTATGATACATGGGTTAGCAAGAGACCCTCCAAGTCTAATCTACCCGATGTACCTAAGCCCTCCAAGCTTCTACTCCAACAAGGCTTCTCGGAACCGTGTCTTGTCTAGTTCTCCAGATCCCATAACAAGCTCCATGTTGTATCTACCATCATTGACTTCTTCCAATACTTCCCAGTAGCTCCAAAATACTCTCAACACTCTGAATAGGTGTGGGTTGTGTTTGGGTACAAATCTCCTCTCAAGGTATGACAATTGGAGAAGGATAGAGAAAATGTTACAATGATTTATCACTAAGGATGAGTAACTCTCTCTCAAAAAGATGGGTGTGTGTGTTGTTGAAAACCTATATAGAGTTTTTCTCTTTGAATGGCCTCATAAACATTTGTGAGTAATGAGGGTATATATAGTATGGGTGAAGGGTAAAAAAGTCACTCTTAAAGCAATTACAACACTTTTTGTCATGGAATAAAGTTAACATAGAACATAATTGTAAATCACAACTTTACACACTACATTTTCACTGTTAAAATTTATTATTATGATTTTTAATAATAAAATTTATTATATATAATGGAATGTACGATAAATGATATATGCACCGCTAGGCACCTTTGGTTTTTATTTTCATAATTTATCTGACCCTGACGCATTCAAATTAGTCCCAAAACTTTTTTAAAAGATTCCAACTTTGCAGAAGCTTCTGGCTCCCACATCATCTCTTTGCATTTTTCACCTGCCATTGGCATTGCCATTGACTTCTTGGTCATTGTAAGTTGTAAGTCTGAAATAATTAAATGTAAGGCATGGTACCATACCAAAATGAGATGAAGTAATAATAAACGATTCAATTCTATGCCCCCAAAAAAAAAAAAAAAAAAAAAGAAGGTAAAAAACAACCATTCAACAAATTCAAAGAATAAAAGACCAAAAAAAAAAATGAAGCTAATAGTAATAGGTATGCAGATTTTAGCAAAAATTAGGGCAGCACAACCAATATACCTCCCTATTTTGAATGAACTTGGAATTTTTGCTGCATCTTGATAAAATCGATCTATTTTGTAATAGATTAATTAGTTTTTTTTTTTTTTTTTTTTTAATGTTATGATCCTTTAACAAAAAAATAAAAATAAAAGGTATGGCTATAATATTTACTCCATTAGTTAAATAATGGCTATAATATAAAAATCGAAAAACAGAGTACAAATTCAAATTGGAGTCTGCATATTAAACTATCCATCCATAAACGGTCAAAGTAATGTACCTTCCTTAGAAGAAGAAAATTATGATAAGAATAAGAAGGTCTAGCTTAGGCACCTCTCTCCCTAATAAAAAAACTATTTAAAGACAGAAATGTAAGGATTCAAAAGCCACTAGATAAATGTGTTTGTGAAAACTAATTAAAAAATGTGATGGAAAACTTCTCAAATTTTTTTTAAGGACCGATAAGGCTATAATATATTTTAATGAGATCAATAATTTGTGTTCTCAAATTTATCTTTTGAAAGAAGTTCACCGTAATAGAATAAAATTCTTCTTTTATATTTTTCATCTTTTTTTTCCATTTCTTCTTCCATTCATTTTTATGGTCCCAAATTAAATGTATTGAAGTAATTATATACAAATTTAAAATTTAAAATCATATTAGTATTCAAAATTCTTTACAGAGATATCGGTATGTGTGATTACCATTTCATTTCAAATTAGATTCAATTTAAAATAAATAAATAAATAGAGTGATGTGAACTTTGAACCACAAACATTAGACATCTCAAGAAATATCATTATAGTTGCACTACAAAAAAAAAAAAAAAAAGTCAATCCCAGGCCCTGGCGCTTCAAAAATGCCGCATAAGTTCATTTGGGCTATACCGGCGCTTTTTAGCGTTGATATTGAACTGTCGCAATAGATGTGGCTAGGCTATGCCGGTGTTTTGAAAAGCGCCGGTACAGGTCGCGGTGCTTTTGACAATTGTTGTAACAACCCAAATGCCTATCCTGATGTTTTGATAGCACTGCTATAGATCTTTTTTGTTTTTTTTTTGTTTTCATAAGTGCCAGTATAGATCAAGGGTTTATTGCGGCATTAAAGAAAAATGATGTAATAATGCACATACAGGCTATAGCTCTGGTTTTTGAAAATGCCGTAAAAGAAACGCCGGGGATAGACCGGTTTTTTTAGTAATGTTGAGGTATCATTTAAACTAGTTAATTTAAATAAGGGTTACATTGTAGCACTTATATATTTATAGCAATTATTACACATCTCTAATTATTTTATTATTTATTAATAATTACTAGTAAAAGGTTCATGTTTTGTACAGTAAATTCATGTTTTAATCATGAATTTATAGAATATAGAGGAACATCAAATATGAAATTATTATTATTAGTATTATTTTTGGTTGTGATCGAACCAAGGAGATAAACACGATACCGACAACCGAGTGACGTGAATAAAAAAAAAAACTTTTTCATTGCATAAAGTTGGCATGGTTGATTTGAACTGTTAATCATTTTCTTTTTTTGGTAAATTTTGTTGGCGATAGAATATACATACGCAGGGCGATTGCTTCGGAAACAGATAGGAAAGAGAACAATATTGTTCTTTCTAAAAGTAATATTTTAAAAAGCGAATGAAATCATTTCAGTCACGGCGTGTCCATCATTGACAATAAGTAGAATACATGTTACTTTTCCAGAAGAGAGTTATGTTTAGTGGATAGACTAGGATGATTAGGTCCACGTAATACCGTCCACAACGTTTTTCTTTTGTGTTTTGATTTTTCTTGTTCTCAAATTGAGTAACATTGACTCATCCCCATTTGGCAGATGAAATGGGAGCAATTCAAAAAAATGACCATTTTCCTGAAAATGAGAATAGAGACATTTCAATAATTTTTCTATGATGACATAATTTGAACTTATAACTTTTGCTTAATTGTGGTTATTCTTTATCATAATGCCAATACAATAAGTGTGCGTTTGACTACTAATTAAAAAATTAGTTTATTTTACTATTTAATTTATTTTTATTACTATTTATAGTTTTACGGCACTTTTTAGTACTATTCATGGGTCTCACTATACTATTTCAGCTAATTTTTATCTTTATTTACTGTACTTTCAGCAAAAAAATTTCAGTGCAAAATAAGTAGATCTCAAAATAGTACAATGAGATTCATGAATTGTACTAAAAAATACAGTGGGACTCATAAATAGTAACAAAAATAAGTTGGCAAAAATAATTCATGCCAAACGCACACTTAATATTAATTTTTTGCGTCACATAAATGGTATACAATTGATTTATTAATAACTTAAAATGGATAAAGTTTATTTCACTTTCAGATCTCTAATATATAATCTACATTATGAAATAGATCTATTTAAAATGTCGAAAATTTTCACCCTGAAAAGTATATTAGAAAAGGAGATGTAGCAACACAAGGAGATTTACGTTTAGCTTCTTTTATATTTTTTGAAAAAATTATTTACATATTTGTTAGAAGTTGACTAAAATACAATCATACTTAAAACAATTGAATTTTTGAAAAAACGTAAACAAGCAAACGATTAAGTTAATGAAAATTAAAAAACATAAATATAAACATATATTATATAAACAAAGAGGGTCACAACTTATAATACTATCGCATAAGACACTTTCTCACGTAAACATTACCAAACTTGTTAACGTGTATGCTGCATAAATAAATTAGTAAAAGAAGAACCCAACAATGATTATTTAAGCTTCACCACGAAGAAGTAAGCTATATAGTCCCGCTGTCTCCGCCACCCAAGAGTGCTTTGGGGCAACAACTTTGTGTCATAACGTTTTCTTCAAGTTGAAGATTTATTTAAATTTCGCCAGCACGCCCATAAGGAAAAGAGGCATGCATGAACTAAAAAAAAAAAAAGTCATTATACACAGAGATCGGTTGAAGCAAAACGTGAACCCCACGCTGAATAGTGAATAGTTTGTGGCACCCAAGCCTGCTTACAATAATAGCTAGCTAATACTGTACTATATCATTTTCTTAAACGTTATTAACGGAGATTCTGTCAGGTTAGGTAGTAATTTTCTCACATGCGCCATCGCTTTCTTTATATAAAGTATCTGAGAATATTCAAGAGATTTCTATTGACAGGTAAATAAAAAAAAAAAAAAATTTATTAATGTGTGCCGTCATACATTAGTAAACTATTTTTAAAAAAAAATTTATGAAAAAAATGAAAAAGTTACAAATTTTTTTGACAATTTTTTCAATTTTTCATAAGATGTTTTCAAAAATAAATGATTAATATGTGTCACACGTTAACATGCAGACCCAAAAAGAAGAAGCAATGCATGAACGTTGTTGGCATAATATTTTAAGTACATATACTTAAAACAAAGGAATGAATTTAATGACTTTTTTTATTGTTATTATAATAAAGCTTGTTGCATTTCAAGCATATATAAGATACTTGTCACATATTGGTTTGTCCATTAGCGAAGTGACCAAACAGATTATGAAGAAGAATCAGGATTTCTTTCTTCACAATGAAACCTATGGATTATGGTTATATAATGATGGAGTAACTCCAATAATAAAGCAATTGCAGATAAGGTCAATTTCCACAGCTCTGTAATTTTTCGAAACATTCCTTAAAATGGAAAAACGAATTACTGTAAGTTGCATCACTGCTTTGTCTAAAAAGATAACAAGCAGCTTTTGTTTCTCATTGATAAGTTAGGGATCATATGCACACTTTCTCCAAAAAATAAAAAAAAAAAGATCATATGCACACATAGTCCTTTATCAATTAGGTAGTGCAATAGTTAATATCTTGACTCTGACTCTTGCGTTCAAAATTCTTAACTAATATCTGAGAGTTATTTTTAGTGTCTGTTTAATAACAGCTTATCTAGTTTTTTACTGAAAACTTTTTGCTGAAAGTGTGTTAAAGTATACTTGTACCTTAAATTTTTTCGAAAAAGTGAGAAAATGCGGGTGGTTTTAAAAAACTGTACATGAAAACTAAAAACTAAAAGCTAAAAATTAAAATTGATCCCAAACTGGCTCTTAAATTTTTATTGGATGAATATTTTGAAAATCCTCACAATTGGATTATATATTTTATTTGTTCTTTATATGCATGCTAAATTTTGTGTTAATATAATTCAATGATTAATTTTTCTAAATACTCTTTTAATAAAAAGTTATGAAATTGTATAACATTATATAGAGTTACACTAAAAATAACCGAAGATGGCCTAACTAAAAAAGTTGAGCCCACACGCAACATTTGACTAAAAAGAATGATAGGCACTCAGGCCCACAATACATTTAACTTTAAAATTCTTGAACGAGCCTAGCGTAGGAAGTCTAACATTCTCTTTCATTTTTCCAAAGTGGGATATAAAGTTTTCTCACAAAGCAACGAGTCCCACACTGGTAATGATATGAAGAATGCCTTTACAGCTTTACTTAAAGTCATAGATGAGCTTTTTTAATTTTTTCTTTATAATTCATTCTTAAGAGCAAATGTACCGTATTGAAAATTTACATGGTAATTAATAAGAGGTAACTTTTTATATATCTTTCTTAGGTTCAAAATCAAGAAGAATTTTTGAAAAATATTTGAGGGCATACCTAGATAAAAATCTAAGTCCCATATAAATTTATTATATATATTTATATCATTAAATAGTTATAAATTAAATAATTTATGATATCACTAGTCAGACATAAAAAGAGAGAACCACTCTTTTTCTTTTTCTTTTTAATTTAGTTTTTTGTCCAATTCAACAAAACCGTGGTCACACTACTTTGTATGATATTGGGTTAGTTATAATTTATTTAAGAATATACTTATCTAGAAAATAGGTTTTATGGACTCAAAAAAATAATATGTTGTAAAGTGGAACTAAAAATTCATATGCCTTTACTTTTGTTTCATTTGGTTGGAGCGATTTTAAAGTGGATGGAATATGGATGAGAGATTGAGATTTTCATTTGTTTGATATGAATAAAAATTGGGATGCGTGATGTTTTCCATCCGAGCCAAATTATATTTTTGCCCTCCTTAGACTTTATTTTTGTTCAATTCAACAAAACCATGGTGAAACTACTTTGTATGATATTGGGATAGTTATAATTTATTTAAGAATATACTTATCTGGAAAATAGGTTTTATGGACTTAAAAAAAATTGTAAAGTGGATCTAAAAAATCATATACCTTTACTTTTATTTCATTTGGTTAGAGCAATTTTAAAGTGGATGGAATATGGATGAGAGATCGAGGTTTTCATTTGTTTGATATGAATAAAAATTGAGATGTGTGATGTTTTCCATCCAAGCCCAATTATATTTTTGCCCTCCCTTGACTGTATGCTTCCCCTATCAGAATATGGAGCAAAAGTGTGAGAAGCAAGAATCAAATCATGCCTTGACAGAAGCAAGATCAAGTGAAGTTGCAGAATTATAGAACAGAGTAAACGGCTAGTAGCTTAAGGACTAAAACTACTTGTAGCATTGTATTTAACAGTGTTAGTTTCCTCATGTGAGCTGCTTAGTTATCTTTCTGTTCACACGTGCATAGTTTAGAGTTAAGTGTTAGTTACTTAGTTTTCCCTTACTCTGTATTTTATATAAGTTGTAAACCTAATTCTTTTAATAAGATTGAGAAGTATTTTCCCACATTCTCTAATATGGTATCAGAGCAAATTCTCAAATTCTAGGGTTCTTAGGGTTTATACTTCCTCAATTTTCTCTAAGAAAATTCCTTTCTTTCTCTAAGAAAATTCTTCATTGTTAACAATGGTTTCCGCTGCAACTCAAGGTGCTACTACATCAAAGAATGTTGCGTCTTCATCTTCACAAGATTCACCAATGGATGATCCCCTGTTCTTGCATCACGCAGAGAGTCAGAGTACAGTTCTTGTGACTCAGCCTTTGATTGGTGGAGAGAACTACTCAGTATGGGCTCGAGTTGTGAGGAAAGCATTACTCACCAAGAACAAACTGGGATTCATTGATGGTTCTCTCACTTTATCATCTCCAATGGTGTCTACTCCTTCGGCTGTTCAGGCTTGAATCAGATGTGATAATATGGTTGGAACTTGGTTAACCAACTCAGTGTCACCAAAGCTTCAAGCAAGTATCATTTATGAAGACACGGCTTTGGAGATTTGGACTGATTTGAGGAATTGATTTGCGCAGAGCAATGGACCAAGAATTTACAATCTTCAGAAGGAAATTGCTGAGTTACACTAAGGTGAAGTTTCTATAACTGACTTCTTTCCTCAATTGAAAGTACTTTAGGATCAATTGCAAAGCTATAGTCCATTTCCTTCATGTACATGCGGAAAATGTATGTGCAATGTGAATAAGAGGCTTAGTGATCTGCAAGTTAGAGAATCAGTATTGAAGTTTTTAATGGGTTTGAATGACTCTTTTTCACAAGTAAGATCTCAAGTATTGCATATGGATCCTCTGCCTTTGGTTAGTAAAGTATATGCTTTGTTGATACAAGAAGAGATGCAAAGATCAGTTACTAATCAATCTGGTGTAAAGGTTGACTCAACTGCTTTGGTTGCAAAGATGCAAAACTTTAATGCTGGTATTACTTCTGGTGGTAATGGTGTCAAGGGCAGGGATAAGCCTACTTGTACTCATTGTGGCAAGACTGGCCATATAGCAAACAAGTGCTATAGATTACATGGCTTTCCTCCTGGTTTTAGTTCAAGTATAAGCCTCCAATGGCACATTAAGTCTCAGCCATGCCCTGTCCAAATCCTAACAATTCAGCCTTTACTCCAGAACAGTGTTAGCAGCTTCTTGCATTAATTAATCCTTGTTCTCCTCTTGTGTTTGTTGTCCAAGGCAAGGATATTCATGGCAAAGATGCTTCTTTAACATGTGTTCCTTCTTCTTCTTCTTCTGCAATGGTAGGTATAGATGTTTCTCATTCTGTTATTTCTGCAAAGGTAGTTAACAGAAGGGTTTACACTTTTGATATTTGGGTTATTGATACTGGAGCTACTGACCACATTGTTTGCTCTGTGAATCTTTTGTCTTCTATTACTGCTATTGCTTAGTCTATAGTTGAATTGCCCAATGGTGAAACTGCTTCTGTCACACATATTGGAACTGTTAACCTTTCTTCTTCACTCACACTTCATAATGTTTTATGTGTGCCTTCTTTCACTTTTAACCTTCTCTCTGTTAGCACCATCACTAAATCTCACCCTTGCTGCCTTATTTTCCTATCTACCTTCTGTTTTATCCAGGACCTTACCTGTTGGAGAACAATTGGAGTGGGGCAAGCAAATGATGGTTTGTACTTGTTACAATCTGGTAGCACTCATCAGCATTCTTCAAGCTCTCTTGATGATTTCCTGGCAAGTCATAATCTAAGTACAGTCTCCAATTCTTTCTCAACTGCAACTTCAGCCAATACACTTTCTTCCCTTTGGCATAGCAGATTAGGGCATCCATCAGATTCTAGGTTACAAGCTTTAAGTCATGTTTTTCCTTTTCTGAAAACTTCTTGTAATAATGCTTGTAACATTTGTCCTTTGGCTAAACAAAAGCGTTTGCCATTTCCTTTTAATAACAATCTCAATACTTTTGCCTTTGATTTATTACATATGGATGTTTGGCGTCCATATTCCACTCCTACTTTAGATGGTTACAAGTACTTCTTGACGATTGTTGATGATGCAACTAGAGCTACATGGGTTTACTTAATGAAAACTAAATTTGATGTGAGGTCTCTTATTATGTCTTTTCATACCATGGTTCTTACTCAATTCAATGTGAAAGTTAAACAAATAAGGACTGATAATGCTTTGGAATTTAATATGCCAGATTCCTTTGCTTCTAATGGTAATATCCATCAACACAGTTGTGTTTATACTCCACAACAAAATTCTATTGTGGAGAGAAAACATCAACATCTTCTTTCCATTGCTAGGGCTTTACAATTTCAGTCAAATTTGCCTATTCCTTTTCAGGGGTGACTGTGTGCTCACTACTGCTTACTTGATCAACATACTTCCTTCTCCCTTGCTCAACAATAAGACCCCTTTTGAACTTCTTTTCATAAACCTCCATCTTATGATCATTTGAGGGTTTTTAGGTGTGAATGTTTTGCTTCAACCATTGCTAATACTCGGTCTAAGTTTGATCCTAGGTCTAGGAGGTGTGTATTCATTGGCTACCCTTTCAATGTCAAGGTTTACAAGGTTTTTGATTTACACACTCATACCGTTTTCATTAGTAGAGATATTGTCTTTCATGAATCCATTTTTCCTTTCCTTACATCTGTTTCTCATTCTAACACTAATCTGCCTATTCCTTTACCTTGTACTTCTCCTCTTCCTTTTGATGATTTGTCTTTATCTTCCTTATCTCATTTGATTTCTCCATCTGCTTCTTCTATGGATGATACTATTTTTCAATTGCATCATGAGCTTGATGATGAGTTTTTGCATGATGTTCTTATTGAACCTCTTGAACCTCTTACTGATCCAATTCCTTTAAGAAAGTCTTCTAAAGTTCCTAAAAGACCTTCTTATCTCTAAGCTTACCATTGTAACATGGTTACTTCCACTCCCATTGTTGATGTTCTCAACACAGGTACTTCTCATCCTTTAACATCTCACCTTTCCTATAAGTCTCTTTCTCCTTCCTTCAAAGCTTTTTACTGTTCTATCTCTTCAATTGTTGAACCCTCACAATATTATCAAGTAGTTTCTAATCCAAAGTGGCAGGATGCTATGGCTGTTGAAATAGTTGCTTTAGAGGCTAATAACACTTGGACTTTGACTTCCTTGCCTCCCAACAAGAAGCCTATAGGCTGCAAATGGGTTTATAAAGTCAAGTACAAGTCTGATGGGTCGGTTGAAAGGTATAAGGCAAGGCTGGTTGCCAAGGGGTTCACTCAAAAAAAGGGGATTGATTACACTGAGGCTTTCTCCCCTGTTGCAAAAATGGTCTCAGTTAAGTGTCTTCTTGCTGTGGTAGCTGTTAAGGGCTGGTACCTTGGGCAATTGGATGTTAATAATGCATTCTTGCATGGGGATTTGTTTGAGGAGGTCTATATGGCTCTTCCACCAGGGTTCCATAGCTAGGGGGAGCAAGTGTGTAGGCTGAACAAGTCATTATATGGTCTCAAGCAAGCCTCAAGACAAAGGTTTGCTAAGTTCTCAAGTACTTTGATTCAAGACTTGGGTTTTGTGCAGTCTAAGGCTGATTATTCTCTCTTCACTAGGCAGACAGGTCAATCCTTCTTGATTCTTTTGGTTTATGTGGATGATGTTTTATTGTCTAGTAACAATAAGGCAGAAGTAGATGAGTTTAAGGTGTTGTTAAATCAGAAATTTAAACCCAAAGATTTGGGGGATTTGAGATATTTCCTTGGACTTGAGGTTGCTAGGTCAGATCAAGGAATAGTCTTGTGTCAAAGAAAATATACACTTGAAGTGTTGAGTGGTGCCGGATTTCTAGGATGTAAGTTAGCCAAGACACCAATGGAACAAAATGCCAAGCTAAGTAAGTATGAGGGTGAAGAACTCAAGGATCCAGGAATGTATAGAAGAATGATTGGTAGGTTAGTGTACTTGACTATTACCAGGCCAGACATCACCTATGCAATCCATAGGTTAAGTCAATATATGGCCAAGCCAAGGAAACCTCATCTAGATGTTGTGTATAAAGTTTTGCAATACTTGAAGAATGAACCAGGAAAAGGGATATTGTTCTCATCAAAATCAGAGCTTCATGTCAAAGCTTTTGCCGATTCAGATTGGGCTTCATGCCCTGATACGAGGAGGTTTGTGATTGGTTTTAGTGTGTTCATTGGAGATTCTCTAGTGTCATGGAAGTCCAAGAAACAATGCACGGTTTCCAGATCTTCTGCAGAAGCAGAATATCAAGCTATGGCTGTAGCTACTTGTGAAATTGTTTGGATATTGTATTTCCTTAGAGATATTGAGATTGAAAACAAAAGGGAGGACTTACTATTCTGTGACAGTTAGGCTGCGTTGCATATTGGCTTGAATTCAGTTTTTCATGAAAGGACGAAACATATTGAGATAGATTGTCATGTAGTAAGGGACAAGATGCTTGAGAAAGTTATCAAGTTAATTCATGTGAGAACACACAGTCAGCTAGTTGATTTGCTCACTAAAGCATTAGGATTTAATCAATTCTCTAATTTGATTTGCAAGATGGGAATGGTTAATATACATTCTGCAGTTTCCCTTGAGGAGAGTATCAGAATATGGAGCAAAAGTGTGAGAAGCAAGAATCAAATCATGCCTTGACAGAAGCAAGATCAAGTGAAGCTGCAAAATTGCAGAACAGAGTAAACGGCTAGTAGCTTAAGGACTAAAACTACTTGTAGCATTGTATTTAACAGTGTTAGTTTCCTCACGTGAGCTGCTTAGTTATCTTTCTGTTCACACGTGCATAGTTTAGAGTTAAGTGTTAGTTACTTCGTTTTCCCTTACTCTGTACTGTATATAAGTTGTAAACCTGATTCTTCTAATGAGACCGAGAAGTATTTTCCCAAATTCTCTGATATCCCCCCCCCCCCTTGGGGTTTCTTTTTTGAATAACGTCTCTTAAATTGCTTTATTTTAGGGTTTCTAAAGCCTTTTGTTTTTGGTCTTGTCGAAAATATATGCCTTGGTATTAATAAATAAAATAATTATATATTATTAAACATATTTGACAAATTTATTGTTAACACATGATAAATTTTGAGCATCAATTCATTAATAGAATATATTTTTGTATTAAATTTTAATTACTGTGAGAATATAAAAATATATTTAATATGGATATAATAGAAATTAATTATTTATCTCTTTTATTTTTTCTTTCTAATCAAATAAAAGAAAGTTACATATAATACATTTTATATCCTCTCACTTTTCTATTAAACAGATATAAACATATGTGAAAGTATATTTTTCTTACTTCTACTATTTTATTTTATATCTTTCCACTTTTTTATCGTTTCAATCAAACAAGCCTAAAATAGATTTAAATTGTTTTTCTTTCATTTGGTGGATTCTAAAGTTCCAAGGTATGTAATTGTCTTCGCTCTCCGGTGTCCAACAGCGTAAAGGCCTCTCGTTCAAGAAATGATACTCATGAAGCCCAGAACAATCACTTCAGCTGAGCACAGTAACAGCCAAATGTTCCATAGAGAAAACAATTTAACTATTTTGTATATACGTATGTGTTGGGCTCCATTTCCAAGAGCCCTGTGATCCTGATCCAGTTGTAAATTTTGAGCATTCTTATTGTTTTCTATTTCTATCAGACACCCAAATGGGCCATAAGATAGTACAAATTAAGCTTGTTTATCCAATTAAAATCTTAAGTTGGGCTCGTTATTCTGGGCCTTTTTGGCGATCAGAAAGTGACAAGTCTAGTATGTAGGTTTGCTAATTGACACCTTGTTGGGCCTCCATTAAAAAAAAAAAAGGTTTTGCAAAAAATGGGAAAAAATGAAAATGGTACGTATACGTTGATATTTATTTATTTTAATTGTACTTTTTATCTCTTACTATTAAAAGCCTTTTTTTTTTTTAATAATACTATTGAATGCCTTATTTTCTTTTTAATTGGTGCTACTGGAAATTCATTTTGTAAATTTTTGGCTAGAATAATTTTTCTTGAGCAAAATCTTGTTTGGTTGAAAAAAGATGAGAAATTATTCACTCTTTTGAGAGAAGTCCTCTCTCCTCTAACGACAAGTGTGAGACCCACATTTATTGTGAAAGGGAAAACTCTAAGTAATTTTATTTTTAACAATCTGCAATGATTTTTCCATGAGCGAGTATGGTTTAAGCACCTAAGAATATTAATTTGAAAAAAGAAAAAGAAAAAGAAAAAGAAAATACTAGTCTTTGTCTTTTTTTATGGGAGGCGGTGGGGTGTTTAGATTTATAAACAAAAAAGATAGAAATGGATTTCAAAATAATGGAAGAAGAGTTTTTTTTTTTTTTTTTATTATTATTATTATTTTTTTTTATTATGGGGGGCGGTGGGGTGTTTAGATTTATAAACAAAGATAGAAATGGATTTCAAAATAATGGAAAAAGAGTTTCTTAAGGATATTAATGAAGTTGATTGCTTAACTCATTTATCAAATTAATTATCTTTGGTTAATTCTATTATATTTTTGGTATATGTAATATGTTAATGCTGAGAAGCAAGGAAGAGTGAGAAACTTTCATTCCCAAAATATAATGATGTGGGACCTTTCCATATTTATTTAATTTAAATATTTTTATGTCCCCATTCAGGTCTCCTTCTTTCTCCATTCTAAGATGGAGTACTCTTGCTATCTATCTATCACTGTCGTTTCAAATTTAGGACTACATAATAAGAGCATTAAAATATTTTGTAACACAATTGTCACGTTGATTTGGTTTTGTCTAGCAAAATATGCAGTCCGAAAAAATCCTCACGGAAAGGGTCTTTCCATCTCTCACAAGCAGGGGCTGCCCAACAAAATTTTGGGCCTAAGGCGAAAAATTTATACGAGGCCTTTAATATGTTAATATTAATTAAACAAAATTATTTAATACTAATCAAATTAAGGTTAATTTGATACATTAAATACATAAATAATACTAACTAGACTAATGTTAATTTCATATAGATAATTGAATATTATAGTTGAACCTATAAATATTAATAAAAAGAAATAAAAATATATTGCAATTAAAAAAGATACTTTATTTTGGATATAAGACGATGCATAGTTAAATAAAGTTGTAATCTAATTTTTAATTTTATATTTTGATTTTAAGAGAGAGAGATAGATATTATTTGGTGTGTGGTTTTGTAGGATATTATTTCACAAAAATCAAAGTCTCAAACTATTAAAAGAGATTAATCTATAATTGATGATTTAACACATTTGCAACATCTTTTTAAAATATTTAGGGTTTCAATTGAGTTAAAGTTCTATTGGTTTCGTATTTTGAGAGTCTTAATAGAAAAGAAAAAGAAAAATACACTAATTAAAAGCACTATAAAATGTTCAAAATATAATGTGATATTGTCTCTCATTGATAAACTTCATTAATTTAACTAATGAATCACTTTTTTGTGATTAATAACATGGCAATTTGTAAGCCAATAGTAAATAAAAATTTTATAAGATATATATGTACAACCTTTAGAAAATATATATATATATATAATTTTATAAAAATTTGAGCCTTTAACAATGAAAAATAAGACATTTTTCTTAAGGAAAATTTTGTTTTTTGGTAGGGCCTTAGGCCTAGGCCTAAGCCTAACTTGCCTAGGCCTTGAACTGGCACTGCTCACAAGAAATATGGACCCTACAGGAGGATAATTTACTTTCTAATTAAAGCCAGGAACTGGGAAATTGTGAAGTTTTTGTGTAGAATATGTAGTCATTTGTGCAACCGTACATTAGTTTAATGGAAAAAAAATCATTGACATTGATTAGAGCATTCACAACAGTGAATCTAAAATTTTAGCTATTCAGCTACATAAAAAGTCACTTTATCTATTTTAGCTACACACATGCTACAGCAGTGAATCTATTTTAGCTTTTAACACAATAAAATAATATAAACACTACAATAAAATAATATATCTCACTAAAAAAAAAAACATTCGCAGCACCAACCACCTCTACTGTCAGCCACGACCTCAACCACACCCACAACCACCACCACCACCATCGCCACCACCATTCATCAACCAGAGAAACCTAGCCACCATTCATCAACCATCAACAAAATCAAAACCCATTCATCAAAATAAAAATAGAACCCATCAAAATCAAAACCCAGCACCGGCGATCATGGGTCTTGGTGTTTGAGACGGAGAAAGATTGAGAGACAGAGTAGAAGAAAAATGAGATAGCAGAGATCAATCGGCTTGGGTCGGCGCTGGGCAAGGGCTTGGGCCAGCGCTGGGCAGGGGCTTGGGTTGGCGTTGTCGGCGCTGGGCAGGGGCTTGGGTTGGCGGCGAGTGAAGGAATTGAAGCTTGCAACGGGAAGAAATGAAAAGTGAGGACAAGAGATCAGACAGAGATCGGCGATGAGCTCTTTAAGCTCCACCGACTGGATTTTGGCCTGAGCATACCAGAGGGAAAAAAAAATTTTGAGGAAGAAAGAAGAAAGGAGAAGCCGAAGAGACAGAGAGAGAGAGAAGGAAATGTTTTATTAACGTGAGAAGAGAGAGAAGATAATAAAAAAAAAAAATTTTACCTGTGTGCTACAGTGCACGTCTATTGATAGATGTGCACTGTAGTAATTCATCTATAATTTATAAGTATGGCTCCACTGCTGTAAGCTTTTTTTTTGTGATTTTGGAGCTAAATTTTAACATTATAGCATTATAGCTCTACTGCTGTGAATGCTTTAACGCATGCATATGCATCAGCTATAGGTAATGTTGACGTCGAATGTAATTAATTCTTTCCTACGCAAGATGTGATCTAATTAAGCAAATTGGACTAAAATAGTAAAATCAAGGAGATAGTCAGCATTGGCCTTTTCTCACCCAGGGATGAGAGAGAGAGAGAGAGAGAGAGAGAGAGAGAGAGAGAGAGAGAGAGAGAGAGAGAGAGAAGGGTTCTCTTTACTTGGGTGGAATTAGGTAGGAAGACCTAAATATTCAATGAATTAAGCAACCATAATTAACACAATAAAGTAAATAAACTAAGAAACCAATGTGATTGGGTATAAATAAATTTATAAACAGAGTAGTTATTCCATTACGATCATCATTTAATTGTGGGTATCACAGTTTTCCATTACTAGACTCTTGTTGTCCTTATCAAGGTCAACGTTGTGCTACAGTGCCCCCAAATCACATAATGATTTTGTCAAGTTTGGCCTAATATTATTTATAATGACTCGAGGAAAGCGTTAGGCACTAGCCGTACATAAGCTTATACCTAAAAAAATTAGTCAAGTTACAATTAGAGCACCTAGTAATAATTATTTGATATGGGTCTTAGACCTAGCAATGAAGTGACTATTCTTTTATAATTATTATTCAATCGTGTTTTCATTGTAGAGTCATTATTTGAGGAATAACTATTCTTTACTAAGATATTTCTTAAATAATGTAATAGCTATAAATAAATCTCAAAAACCA
Source organism: Quercus glauca (assembly GCA_023736055.1). Taxonomy (NCBI): domain Eukaryota; kingdom Viridiplantae; phylum Streptophyta; class Magnoliopsida; order Fagales; family Fagaceae; genus Quercus; species Quercus glauca. The sequence continues at coordinate 44,172,986 of CM043320.1, read as the reverse complement.
TCATTGGCCCTCTCTCTCTCTCTCTCTCTCTCTCTCTCTCTCTCATAATATATTTAAAAATTATTATTTTTCAATAAAAGGTAACATTTATAATTATTGATTGTGAATCACTACAAAAAAAGAAGGCTATAGCCGCATTTGAAAAATGCAGCTATAGCCGTATAAACGCAACTATAGACAGCTATAGCCCGTAAAAACGCAGCTGTAGCCTATAGCTACGTTTCCATAGCCATGTTTACAAACACAACCTATCCAGTGCGAGTATAGGCCCCCTGCAAAGCTGCGTTTTTAAAAACGTAGCCCAAACTGGGTTTATAGCTAAACGCAGCCTCAACATCACAAAACGCAGCTTTAGAGCTGGTCTATAGCTGTGTTTAGTAAATACAGCTATATGTCCAGTGGTAGAGCTACGTTTTTTAAAAACGCAGCTTAAATAGTACCTTGAAGTTGCGTTTTTGAAAAAAGCAGCTCCAAAACGCAGCTCTGACGCGCGTTTTTTGTGCTGACTTTTTTTTTTTTAAAAAAGAATCTCATGATTGTAATAATTTAATGGGTAAACCACATATTGGTCTCTAACCTTTACACCATATTTCAATTTAGTCCCTAACCTTTCAATTGTGTCAATTTGATCCCTAACATTTCAATGTCGTGTCAATTTAGTCCCTAATGTTATATCTTAGATGAAAATTGCTAACATGACAAACAGCCAAAATAAAATTTAATTTTATTGTCTCATCAACGTAAGCTAATTTTTTGTTTTGACCATTAGACACATCATAAATTTTCATCCAAAAGATAACAGTAGGGACTAAATTGGCACAATACTAAAAGTTTAGGGACCAAATTGACACAATTGAAAGGTTATGGATCAAATTGAAATATAGTGTATAGGATAGGGACCAATTACGTAGTTTACCCTAAATTAAATTAATATCCTTAATTGAGTGGTAGAATTTCCCAAAAATGGTATAATATTGTTGTAGTTGTTGTTAGTTTTTCAGGGATGGCTGCAGCCACCTAACATTAAGTAGATTGTATTTTTATAAATCTTTTCCAGTTCTACAAGAAATGTTATGTTAGGGTTAGGATTAGGATTAGGATTAGGATTAGGAATATTCCATTACCCTATGACCGTTCACACCATTCATCATTCCACACTGAGAATATGACAGGCATGAGTTGTCAACTTTACTAGTTTAAGTTATTGAATAATTAGGATAGATTTCTATATTGAAATGGTGATTGTTTGAGAATAAAAATAAGTATTATAAAGAATATTAGATTTTGTAATGAAATAAATATTCCTAAACATTTGTTTAGTGATAACAATGAAATAAAATTCTGAATGAATCTCATTTGCTAGTTTGGTAGAGTATTATTTATATGATTGAATAAGAATCAAATAGCAATCTAATTTCCTAAAATATATACAATTATATTTATACTTTTTGTAGGTCTTGCATAACATTCTATCATGCATGCATAATGCAATGCCATAGTCGTTTGCTCAAAATTGCTATGTCTCCATATATGTATCTTAAATATTAAATTCTAATAAATGATAATAAAATAGGTTTGAATTTTTTTAAAAAAATATTTTTTTTTCATTAAAAAATAATACATATTTGTTTGTTTTAAAATATATATTTTTCATTAAAATAAGTTTGTAATTTGTTAGATTTTTATATATTAAAGTTCAAAGCATATATAATTTAACTAGGCTTATGCCTATCCACGGTTTTTTAATTAATTTAGGGTAAACTACGTAATTGGTCCCTATCCTATACACTATATTTCAATTTGATCTCTAACCTTTCAATTGTGTCAATTTGGTCCCTAAACTTTTAGTATTGTGTCAATTTAGTCCCTACTGTTATCTTTTGGATGAAAATTTATGATGTGTCTAATGGTCAAAACAAAAAATTAGCTTACGTTGATGAGACAATAAACTTAAATTTTATTTTGGCTGTTTGTCATGTTAGCAATTTTCATCTAAGATATAACATTAGGGACTAAATTGACACGACATTGAAAGGTTAGAGACTAAAGTGAAATATGGTGTAAAGGTTAGGGACCAAATATATAGTTTACCCTTTAATTTATGTTGAGTTAAATAAATAATGCCGGAAGAATGTGATAGCTTTATGTTTTGTTGTTGTTGTTGTTTTGAGAAGATAATGGCTTTATGTTGATTAAACTGAACAAGTCTTTATATTCCACTTTACACTCAACAAATTACAATATATGTTATGTGTTATTATGAACTTAAGTGTTTTATGAGGAAATTAATGGAATATAAAGTAGAACAATAAGAACGAAGATGTGAGTTATTATTAGATTAAAGTCACACATATAAATTCGCAAATCAATTCTTCTGTCATTAATAATTTAATAGCCTGACCGTTCTGTTCATGCCTAAGATACACAAGACAGCGAGAAGAAGAAAACCCTACTTTCATAGGGTCTTACCATTTGAACAACTAATATAATGAAGAAGGGTTGTTCCTTCAAATTGTTGTTTATTTTTGTCAAATACACTGGATTATTGCCGCTGCAGCAAAGTTAATTAGGTCAGTGTGAGAGTAAGGACAGTAGTGAAATGCTAAGCCACTATTTGAAACTAAATATCCTAAAACATACATGACCATGCGTTTCAAAGGACCGATGAGAGGCTATTGCAAGCATGAAAGAACAGTGATTTTAAACATGACCTAGCTCACAATTGATGTCAAATATATATTATGGATAATGTTACAAACATAATAATTTTCACAATAAATTTCACAGTTGTTAAGTTGATAAATTATTATTAATTTTTATATGAGTTCATCATTGACACAATTTTATTATCCACCATTATAACAACATGTCACCTTAGATAGTTGTGAATTATGTTGTAATTAAACTTACTGGACAAGATGTCAAAGAAGAAAATAACTTAAGAGCTAGTAAAGACTCCTCAATTTGACTTTGCCTCTCAAATGTACAAAGATGTGGTCAGTGATTATAAGGCCTAGGTGCGTACGTAGGCCTAGCTATAAGACTACATGAGAAGATTATTAAGAAAAAAACGTTCACATGAGAAACAGTTTCTCTATGTTAATTACTGTGTCATAGATATGCCAGAGTATATACGTATCCATGTGAGATAATTTTCCTTACCAAGATTTTCAAAACCCAAAATCAAACCAGATCAAAGCTTCAGCAATCAGCAACCTCTCCTCGATCTTTGAGAGACTGAGACAAAGTCAGCAGGATTTTCCTTTTTGTTTTGACTAAACAAACTACGTACTAATAATGGTAACAAGAAATTAAATCACAGCAGCCTCAGGCTCTCATTAGCACAGTTGCATTCAGGTCAATAGTCGTAAACCAATTAAACAGACTAAACAATGTACACTCAAACAAGCATTACATTATATATACTTTCTACTTGGGGTGATAAACTTCTATAAGCTCTTCGTTTTCTTGCCTCAAGCAAATCCTTTGCATTTTTCTTTATCATACATACTCCTTTTCTACGAATATTTTGTCTCCAAACTTCAACAAATTAGTAATGGACAAAACTGCATCATCATCATCATCCTTCAAAATTCAACCTCCATCACATGGAAATCTTGTTACAATTCTTAGTATTGATGGAGGAGGTGTTAGAGGGATCATTCCTGGAGTCATTCTTGCTTACCTCGAGTCTCAACTTCAGGTAATATTTCTTAAGATTTCATGGAATTACTTCATGGAATTTCCCAAGTTAGTACATTTGAGAAATTCTAAGACCATTAAGGCTTATTGTATATTTGGTTCTAATCAAGTAACTCTATGGGTTTTGTGGTCGTAGGAGCTAGATGGCGAGGAAGTAAGGCTTGCCGATTACTTTGATGTAGTTGCTGGGACAAGTACAGGTGGTCTCATTGCAGGCATGTTAGTAGCACCAAATGAAAATAATCGACCTTTATATGCTGCCAAAGATATAGTACCATTTTACCTTGAGAATAGTCCCAAAATCTTCCCGCAGGCATGGTAAATTTTGAACTGGGTTATTCATTCATATTGTGCTAATTAGTATATAGGTCAAAGTTTTGTACCATGCAAATCATATTTGTATATACTGACTAAGGACGTTTTGCTCTTGGGTTTTCGTGAACACAGTGTATTTGCGTCAGCTGTGAATCTAGTGAAAATTTTAACGGGACCCAAATATGATGGAAAGTATCTTCACAAGCTCATAAGAAAGGAATTAGGGGACACAAAGTTACACCAAACCTTGACAAATCTAGTTGTTCCAACATTTGACATCAAGAAACTTCAGCCTACTATTTTTTCCTCATTTCAGGTTGTGTTGGTTTCTATGTTTTTTTTGTTTGTTTGTTTTTTTAATTGTTTCTTGTTATGTTTATTTTTTATTACTTAGAATATTAAGAAAAGACTTCAACCATTGTAGTTGGTTATTGCGTGGTAATCCCCCTCTACAAATTGCTTTAATGAAGTTTTAGCAAAAGGGCATAGTTTTTAGAAGTTATCCAGGCCTATAAAGAAAAAAGTTAGGCGAATTTGAAATACCATTGCACCACATTCTACCTAATAATTTTAAGAGTTATGATAATCACACAGTTCTTATTATACAATCATCAATTATCATATATACACTGTCAGTTTGCTATATGGACCAAAAACACGATTTTAATTAAAATTGTGAATCCATATTTTAAAACATAATTTCACAATTTTAAACATAATTTCAAAAGAGTGTGTATGAAATAAGTAAAATGAGCATAGAATAAGATTTTTCGTCATTTCAATTACACATATTTCAAAGGGATCATTTTGTTCATGATTTTATTTTTAACATTTTAATTGGAGAGGAAAGATTTGACCCTCATAAGTCTCTATTGGTTACACTAAAAATAAAGACCTAAAAGTCATTAGCACTCCCTTCATGAAATTAACACAAACAATATGTGCATATTTCAAACCTCTTCAAGCACTACTTTAAATTAAAATCTAAATTTTTTCCTTCAAATCCTAGTGCGCAACCTGATAGAATTGCAAAATTTTCATGCAGGTGACAAACCATCCAATCTTAGACGCTGCATTATCAGACATATGTATAGGCACCTCAGCAGCCCCAACTTATTTTCCTGCCCACCATTTTAGTAACCAAGATATACATGGAAGCGTGCGAGATTTCAACCTTGTTGATGGTGGTGTGGCTGCCAATAATCCGGTAAAATCTTTTTTTTTTTTTTACAAGAATCAAATTCCTGCATAATTACTTATCAATCATGAAACTAATATTCTCGGTGTTGTGCTGAGTCAAGACACTGATCGCCATCAGTGAAGTCACCAAACAGATTATTAGCAAGAACCCAGATTTCTCGCCAATTAAGCCCATGGCCTATGATCAATTGCTTGTGATCTCAATAGGGACGGGCTCAGACACAAGTGAACAAAAATACAATTCTAAAACTGCTTCAAAGTGGGGTGTGATATCTTGGTTATATGAAGATGGGGATACTCCATTGATAGATTGTTACAGTGATTCAAGCAAGGATATGGTTGATTACCACAATTGTGTGGTTTTTCAAGCTCTTCATTCTGAAAATAACTACCTTCGAATAAATGTAAGTCAGCATTTATATTCTCTCTTGCATGGATAATAATGCTATTGTTGCAAACTCACGTTCACAAAAACCATTATTTTTAATCTTGAAATTAAAATCAATGGTGAATATTATAGTTTGTGTGAATGATATCTTGCGACAAGGATAGAATTATTGCTTTTGTATTTAGTTGAACAAGTGCATCTTGCTTTTTGGTTGCGATTATTAACAAAAAAAACCTGTGGGGACAGGGTTTTGATAACCCGGCCCACTTCATACTAAACCCAAGGCCCACGCCGAGGAGGACTGTCCGAGGACGAATTGAGAAAGATTCAGTTACCAAGAAGCACTGCCGAGGACAGGATTGTCCTCGGCCAGCCGAGATCACGGAGAGGAAGAACAAAGCACAATCAGAGGTGGCCCTTCAAAGCGTCTTCAAAGAAAAGACAAGTACAATGGGTCAGCCAGAAGTATAGTGGAGGAGCAATTCCAAGAGGAACTGTCACCTCCACATTAAATGCCCACACCTAACGTTCTGACCGCATTAATGGAGAATTAGCTCCTGAGCAGTGCTGCTATAGTTGTTGCAACCTATTGAAAGAAGGGGAAGGTGACTGATGGGACAAGCACTCAAGTGGCGACCTGCATGACCAACAAATGGAGGACCAAGATTTACCAAAGAGGGGATATATAATGTAAGAAGTCCCCTAGAAAGGGGGACGGGATTTTGAGAGAGGAAATGTTGTAACACTTGTATGAACCCTGTAACCAAACACTGAAGAAGCAATAAGAACTTCCTGCCCCTAAGAGGAGGGGCGAGGAATCATATCTTACTCTTTAGCTTGTGTTCTTGTCGTCCAACCCATTCATTACTGTGTTTAGTTGTTGCAATCCTTATTAGGGCCCAGTTCTTGAACCCATACTCTACAAATTCATTGTATCGGGCTAACTGGGCTTGAGTCTATTCACCCTATAGAGGTAGTGCTCAAACCCGGTCCTTACAATTGGCGCCGTCTGTGGGAAGAACTTGCGCATTAGTAAGGGCAACGATCAAACATGGCAGGGTCAGGCCCTCATCAAGCAGGCTTCCACCAGCCTGAACCGACTAGATCACAACAGCAGGGTAACTTTCTCAACCCTAGGCAAGACCGAAACGAAGAGAACGAAAATTTTCGAGAGGGAAGTGCACACACCTCACAAACCAGCGGAAGCCACACTTGTGGGGGCAGCCATGCGCTCCGAAGGCAAAACAACGGCCAGGCCAGGCAATCAGAAGAGGTTAAGAGTCACGCATCCTAGAGACAGGATGATAAGGTGGCCATGCAGCAAGAGATAGACGATTTGAAAAGAAGGCTGCGCCACGCATAGCGAGGGCGGCCTCGTCCCAGCCCTGACATGCCCTCTAACGATGAAAGTGACAATGACTACAGGAGAAGATTAAGAACTCCTTTAAGCGAGACCTTTTCTCATGAGGAAGAGCACCACTAGAGGAGTAAACGTAGCAACCTGTCTCCCAGGGGCTTGGGAAGTGATGCCATGAGCAAGGCACTGGACCAACTCTCAAAATCACCTTTCACACACCATATAGAAGAGGCTATGCTTCCTCGGCGATTCCAGCAGCCAGCCTTCACCATTTATAACGTCAGAACGGACCCTGTGGAACATGTGAGCCAATACAACCAAAGGATGGTCGTCCACTTTAAAAATGAAGCGCTGATGTGCAAGGTCTTCCCCTCTAGCCTAGGACCAGTGGCAATGAGATGGTTCAATGGTTTGGAGACGAGTTCTATAGACTCGTACAGACAGCTGACCCAAGCCTTCGGCTCCCGCTTCATTACGAACGGCAGACCTCCTCGGCCCTTGAGTGCGTTGTTGTCCCTATCCATGCACGATGGAGAAACTTTGAAGGTCTATTCAGATAAGTATTGGGAGGTTTATAACAAATTGGACGGCAATTACGATGATGTCGCCATCAGCACCTTCAAGAATGGTCTTCCGATTGGACATAGCTTAAGGAAGTCTCTGACTGGTAAGCCAGCCACTAGTGTGCGCCAGTTGATGAATCGAATCAACAAGTACAAATGGGTAAAGAAAGATCAGCTGCAGGGCAAGGGAAAAGAGAAGGTTATCCCTCAGGAGAGGAGGGATTTCAGGTCGGACCGGTATAACAACAATCGCCCGAGAAGAGATTTTGCAGGCCAATCTAGGGCGACCAACATTCAAACTGTCAATGCTGTATTCCGAGAACCAGTGCACAGGGTGTTGGAAAAGATCAGGAACGAACCATACTTTAAGTGGCCAAATAAGATAGCGGGAAACCCCACGAAGCACAATCAGAGCCTTTATTGCCAATACCATGAGGACAACGGACATACAACGGAAGACTGCAAGCACCTCTGGAACCACTTGGAACAACTAGTCCGAGAAGGAAAGCTGAAGCACCTCCTGCATCATTCTAGTGGTCATCAAGGCCAAACTCATCAGGAGCCCCGAAAAGACGCCTCGCTGAGGCCACCCGCAGGAACGATAATGTGATCTTAGCAGCGCCAGGGAGAACAGGCATGCGCCCTTCGCGGGTATTTTCTGTGGCCCAGCTGCCTGCCAAGGAGACCTAGCCAGAGCCGAAGAGGTTTAGAAGGAACTTCCACACCTTGAGTTTTTTAGAGGAAGACAAGGTTGGGACTATCCAACCCCATGACGATGCACTGGTGATCACTCCTAGAATCGGAGACTACGACATGAAAAGGGTGATGGTGGATGATGGCAGTGGGGCCGAGGTCATGTACCCCGACCTTTACAAGGGACTGGGGCTAAAACCAGAAGATTTGGCACCCTATAGCTCCCCCTTGATGAGTTTCGATGGGAAACTAGTTACCCCGAAGGGAATGATTAGGTTGCCCATCCAGATTGGCCTAGAGGTAGTGGAGGTGAACTTTATAGTGGTGGATACCTACTCCCCATACACAGCCATTGTCGGTAGGCCATGGCTCCACACCTTGGGGGCTGTGTCCTCCTCTTTACACCAGAAGGTGAAGTTCCCATCAGGAGACCAAGTTCTTGAAGTTCGTGGTTGCCAGTCCACAGCAAGGCAGTGCATGGTGGCGGCCATATCGCATCGGCTCGATGCAAGGTCCTCGGCCATTGCCTAAGGGGGCTTATAGCAATCAAATAGCCCGGTGGCGCCTCCTGACGTGGCTGCCGATGAAGCAAAATGTGAAGATCTTGCGAAGGTGGTCGTTGGAGATGATCCAGAGAAGTTCTTCTAGGTCGGGGCTCAGCTGCCTCCCCAGGAGAAGGAAGAGTTGATCTAGTTCCTCAAAACAAACATTGACGTATTTGCATGGGACGCTTGTGATGTCCCAGGGATTGATCCAGCCTTTATCTGTCACCATCTCAATGTCAACCATCCATTATTCCCAAGAAGCAACCACCTCGGCACCCATCAAGAGAGCACGCCGATGCAATTAAGAAGGAGGTGAAGAAACTTAAGCGCGCGGGGGCTATCAAGGAGGTTTTCTACCCTGAATGGTTGGCCAACACCATGGTGGTCAAGAAGAAAGGTGGAAAATGAAGGGTTTGTATAGACTTCACGGACTTAAACAAGGCGTGCCCAAAGGATCCGTTCCCTATGCCTCGGATAGACCAATTGGTGGATGCGACTGCGGGACATCCTCGGATGAGTTTCTTAGATGCCTTTCAAGGCTATCATCAAATACCACTAGCCCTAGAGTATTAGGAGAAGACAGCCTTCGTGACGCCTATTGGGAACTACCACTATAAGGTGATGCTGTTTAGCCTGAAGAACGCAGGGTTCACCTATCAAAAGATGATGACGAGAATGTTTGAGCCGCTGTTGGGCAAGAGCATCGAAATTTACGTTGATGATATGGTGGTGAAAAGTAGGGTGGTATCTAAGCATTTAGGAGACCTCGGCTGTATCTTCGACGTCCTGAGGAAGCACAAGCTGCGCCTAAATGCCTCCAAATGCTCATTTGGCGTGGGGTCCGGTAAGTTTCTGAGCTACATTATTACCCACAGGGGGATTGAGGTTGATCCCGACCAAATCAAGGCTATTCATAGCCTAAAGCCTCCGCAAAACCCCAAGAAAGTCCAAAAGCTCACTGGAATGGTTGCGGCCCTGAATTAATTTATTTCCAGGTCGGCTGACAGGTGCAGGCCTTTCTATCTCCTGATCAACAAGTGGAAAGGATTTGAGTGGTCCAAGGAGTGCGCCGCTGCCTTCCAGCAGCTCAAGGAATACCTGTCTCGGCCACCTATCATGTCTAATCCTGAGGCCGACGAAATCCTATACGCGTATATCGTTGTAGCCCTTCATGCGATGAGTTTGGTGCTAATACGGGATGACAATGACATACAAAAGCCAGTTTATTACGTAAGCAAGTCACTGCACGAAGCTGAGGTCAAGTACTTACCCTTGAAAAAAGCCATATTAGCCGTGGTCCATTTTATATGAAAGCTTCCCCATTATTTCTAGGCTCACACGGTAGTTGTCCTAACCCAACTACCCTTAAAGTCTGTGCTGCGGACTACTGATTACACTGGAAGGATCGCTAAGTGGAACACAATTTTGGGGGTTTTGATGTCAAATACATGCCTCGGACCTCTATAAAGGGCCAGGTTCTGGCTGACTTGATGGCCGAATTTGCCGAGCCACTAGTAGAAACAATAGCCGAAGAGGAAGACATGGATGGAAAATCAGTTGGGGCAATCTCCGTTCCAGGGCCCCCATGCTGGAAAGTGTACGTTGATGGTGCCGTGAATCAAAAAGGGTCTGGAGTGGGCCTAGTCCTAATATCCCCTGAGAAGTCTGTTGTAGAGAAGTCCGTGAGACTTGGGTTCTCGGCTACAAATAATAAAGTCGAGTACGAGGCCTTGTTACAAGGGATGGCCATGGTACAAAAAATGGGAGGAAAAGTAGTAAATATGTTCTCAGATTCGAGACTGGTCGTGGGCCAGGTGAACGGAAAGTTGGAAGCTAGGGATGTGAGGATGCAAGAGTACTTAAGCCAAGTTAAACGCCTGCAATATGACTTCGATCTTTTCAGCTTGTCACATGTCTCCAGAAGTGGGAACATCCATGCAGATTCATTGGCCACACTAGTTACCTCCTCAGCTGGAGATCTGCCTCGGATCATCCTTGTTGAGCACCTAAAGAGAGCGAATGAGGTGGCAAAAGGCATGGCTCACGTCCACCAAGCTTGGGTGAGCCCCAGTTGGATGGACCCTATAGTGAGGTTCCTCAAATATGGTACTCTGCCTGAGGAGAAATCAGAGGCTGATAAAATACGGAGGAATGCTCCTCGGTTTTAGTTGTCCAAGGGCCACAAACTGTATAGGCACTCCTACTCTGGACCATACCTACTGTGTATCCACCTTGAGGCATCAGAACTACTGCTTGAGGAGCTACACGAGGGGATCTGTGAGAGCCACACAGGAGGAAGATTCCTGTCGCACCGAGCCATCACCTAGGGATATTGGTGGTCGAGGATGCAAAAGGAGGCCCTGGAGTATGTTAAGAAGTGTGATCAATGTCAAAGGTTTGCCCTAAATATCCATCAGCCAGGAGGGGTACTTAACATTTTGTCCAGCCCATGGCCGTTTGCCCAATGGGGCCTAGACATTGTGGGCCCTTTCCCCAAGGCACCAGGAAATAAAAGATATCTGTTGGTCAGCACAGATTATTTCACCAAATGGGTCGAAGCTGAACCACTGGCTAACATTAGAGACGTGGATGCTAAGAAGTTCATCTAGAGGAACATTGTCACCGGATTCGGGGTCCTACTACCCTCATTTTGAACAATGGGCTCCAATTTGACAGCAAAGCCTTCAGAAGGTACTGCTGCGAACTAGGGATCACAAACTGGTACTTAACTCCAACTTATCCCTAGGAAAATAGTCAGGCTGAGGCTGTCAACAAGGTCATAGTCAATGGGCTTAAGAAGAGGCTGGATGAGGCCAATGGAAGATGGGTAGAAGAGCTGCCGCACGTCTTGTGGACTTATCGGACTACGCCACGGCGGTCGACAGAGGAAACACCTTTTGCCATGACCTATGGGGCTGAAGTTGTCATCCCACTAGAAGCAAACTTCTCAACGCTGAAGAGGAGCTCTTTCACCCCGAGCAGTAATGATGGGCTGCTAGGGAAGAGCCTAGACCTAATTGATGAACGAAAGGAAAAGGCAATGATCCAGCTGGCCTACTACCACCAGAAGCTCAAACAGGGATATGATGCCAACGTGAAACTAAGACCACTGGCGCTAGGGGATTTAGTGTTGAGGAAGGTTGTGGGCGTCGCCAAGAATCCGTCCTATGGGAAGCTAGGACCCAATTGGGAAGGATCATACTGAATTACCTCAGTGGCTGGAGTGGGTGCATACTACTTAGAAGACTTAGATGAGAAACCTGTACCTCGTCCATGGAATGTAAATAACCTGCGAAAGTATTATTATTAATAAAAGTATTTTTGTTCATCCAGACTCTAAGTCTATTATGATTGTATGTCTCGCGCCCTAACAACCATCTAAGTCCTAGACAGAACCAAGATATTGCATGGTCCTCGGACTCAAATCTATGGGGAAACTAAGAACCTTAGAAAAGCTAAGTGTTAGACAAAACCAAGCACTTGCATGATCTTCGAACTCAAGCCTGTGGGGAAACTAACTACTTCAAAAGAAAACTAGGTCCTAGACAGAACCAAGGTATTGCATGGTCCTCGGACTCAAACCTATGGGGAAACTAGGTACCTCAGAAAAGCTAAGTGTTAGACAGAACCAAGGTATTGCATGGTCCTCGGACTCAAGCCTGTGGGGAAACTAACTACTTCAAAAGAAAACTAGGTCCTAGACAGAACCAAGGTATTGCATGGTCCTCGGACTCAAACTTGTGGGGAAACTAGGTACCTCAGAAAAGCTAAGTATTAGACAAAACCAAGGTCTTGCATGGTCCTCAGACTCAAGCCTGTAGGGAAACTAACTACTTCAAAAGAAAACTAGGTCCTAGACAGAATCAAGGTATTGCATAGTCCTCGGACTCAAACCTGTGGAGAAATTAGGTACCTGAGAAAAGCTAAGTGTTAGACAGAACCAAAGCCTTGCATGATCCTCAGACTCAAGCCTCTGGGGAAACTAACTACTTCAAAAGAAAACTAGGTCCTAGACAAAACCAAGGTATTGCATGGTCCTCGGACTCAAACCTGTGGGGAAACTAGGTACCTCAGAAAAGCTAAGTGTTAGACAGAACCAAGGCCTTACATGGTCCTCGGACTCAAGCCTGTGAGGAAACTAACTACTTCCAAAAAAAAAAAAAAAACGAAGTACTAGACAGAACCAAGGTCTTGCATGGTCCTCGGATTCAAGTCTATAGGGAAACTAGTTACTTCAAGAAAATTCTAAGTGTTAGACAGAACCAAGGCCTTGCATGGTCCTCAGACTCAAGCCTAAGGGAAAACTAACTACTTCAAGAAGAACCTAAGTGCGGGGTAGAATCAGAGCCAAGCCTGGTCCTTGGATCATCTGCCTTGGTAAAATTTACACCATACAAAATCTGCTTGGGTATCAAACAAAGCCCATGAACAGGTTAGTCCGACTTGATTAACTACTTTAATGCCCATCATGATCATTGCCAACAATGATGATCTTTCCTACAACAAAATCTAAGGAATTAAGCCCATGAGCATCACTTAAAGCGTTTTAGGGTGCCATAGACTTGGTCTTGGTTGAACCCACACCTGGAGGGTTCCCTCTTTCCATAATTCAAAAGCAAAAGAGAAGTAGATTTCCATTGACATAAACATACTCATGTTATCATAATTATAACTATGATAGGCATAGGCACAATTGGAGTTACAATTGGGCAAGCAAAGAGGATAAATAACGCAAGCAAGGGAGAATAAAGCGCGCACTACATTAGGTCCACAAAAGCTACCCAACAGAGGTCACATTACAATGTTTATAAAAAAAAAATACATATACGGCAAAATGCCGATTACATTGTTAAAAAAAAAAGGAAGAAGGGAAAAAAAACATAACATAAGGCAAAATTGCCTAGGAGCATACTTCTTTGGCTTAAACCTTCTTCGGTTGGTCTTTGGCCACATCGGGGTCCTCAGGGTTCTGGCTCAAAGAAATGGCTTGCAGAGGCAACGCGGAGAGAACTGTCCCCTCGGCGGGAGAGGCCTGGGCATCAGACGAGGGGTTTGCAGCCTCCTGGAGTGCTTCCTCATTAGGACCTTCGGTTGTTTCAATTACCCCAGAAAGATTAGCTTCCTTGGCAGGATCCTCGGAAGTGGTAGTAGCCGCCTCAGTGGCCACCACAGCCTCCTCAGCCTCTTCATTTAAGGCGGCCCCCACTTCCTCGGAAACCACCTCAGCCTCGGAGCTAGATGGGGCAGCCTCACGTATGGCCGGTGGGTAGTACACGTTCCACAGGTCAGATGATGCCTCAACGCCAGCTTGCATAAGGGCCTCATTCCAAACCTGGGAATAGTAGAGTCGGCATACACCAGGCACTTAAGCCTTGAGGGCAGCCTTTGTCTCGGCCACACCTGAGTCATAGGCCGCCTCCTCGGCCTCCTCTTTAGAAGCCAGGGCCTTAACTCTACCAAAATCTGCCTTGTCCTTAGCCCTTAGAGCTTCATCCCTGGCAAATTCCACAATGCCCTTAGCTTTCTCCACCTCAGTCGCTTTCTCCTTCAGATCAGTGATCTGCTCCCTCGCGATCCTCAGTTGGTCCTCCGCCTCGAGCAGGCGCCTCGTCTGGTCCTCAGCCTGCCTTTGGGCGCCATCCAAGCTTGACAAGGCGCTATCCCTTTCCCTGGTCATCTCCTTAAGAGCCTCCTTGGCCTTCTTGAGGTCGGCCTCGGAGGTCTTGAGGGTCCGAGAGGCGTCCAGGCGCTTGTCACGCTCACTATCCAAGGCCCTGCTCTGGCTGTTAGCCTCCTCTTCCAGCCTAAAAGTGGCCTATACAGCCTGCCAATTGAAACTAGCACGCAATTAGTTTGAAACCCAAGAATAAAATCCATGGAGCCAAGTGTCAGAAGTTTTACCATGCCTAAGTACCTCTTAAGGTCGAGGAAGACCTCCTTACTCCTCAGGCCCCCCAATTCGGCCATATCAGCAGGAAGCAGCAGGGACTTCTCCAATGCGTCGGCCACGTACGTGCCTTCGCCCCCTTGAAATTCCCTGAGAGAGGCATCATCCTTCAAAGGCTCCCCATGGAGCATTAGGGCGGGAAGCCAGGCCTGAACCTCAGACTGGACGAAGACCTGCTTATTCTGGCCTTGGGGCCCTATCTTTAATTGTTTTGGGGGCCACCGAGCGTCGTCCTCCCCCTGGGGTGAACGAGACTTGTCCCCTTCCATAGTCCTTTTGCCTTTGTCCTTCTTCTGCTTAGGACCAGTGGGCTCCGGCCTAGGTGGTAAGCTCGGCTGATGAGGAGGAAGTGGAAGCCTAGGCTGGGCCGAAGTTGACCTGGTCTGGGCATGCTAAAACTTAGAAGGAGGGGGAGGAAACTTGGGCTGAGAATTCCCCGGCTGCCCTTTGATCAAATCAAGTAAATTGGTTTGGCATTTCCGCTTGTAACCCATCTCTAACCGATGAGAAGTCTCCGCAGATAAGAAGTCTGCTTCGGTTAGGTTGGGATCACCCAAGTCTCCAGAGGGATCCTCAAACAGGTGGACTTGTTTAAACACGCCAAATTCGTCCTCGGTCAAAAATTTAAACCAACATCTCCTTCTTCTGTTTCTCTATCCTCTCTCCTAACTCTGCGGCCTGGTGGGTGGCAGAAGAGCTCGCCAATGGGGTACCCTCTAGAGTGGAAGATTCCTCCGGAATCAAGAAACCGTCCTCGGATACAGTAATCTTCCGTAGCCGAGGATCCTTTACCCTAATCACGTACTTCGACGCCCCGAACGACTTCTGAAGAGGGTCGTATCCCAGGATCTTGTGAGCGGCCTTAACTTGGTTGTCAGCCTCGTTTACAAAGATCTCTACCGTCAATGCAGTCTCTAAATCCACCTTATTTACTAAATGGAAGTGCCGCTGAAAAGCGTGCAGATCTGCAAAAAAAAGGGCACGTGTGTGTCAGCCATCCAGCACTGCAAACTTTGATAGCACAAAATATTAGACCCCCTCCTATTCTAAGGCACCCCACCCGGTGTCCCCTCCTTTGTCGGACAGTAGAGGCCGTCATGCCACTCTCCAGACACAATGAAGAAGTCCTTATCCAGACCCTTGTTAGACGAAAGGAGGCACTGGATAAGCTGCACCCTATCATCCCTCGTCTTCATGTAGTAAGACTTGCTCTTTAGGTGCTGGAAGTTGTAACACCAATTCACGTCATGATGGGTCAACCTCAGCCCCATCTTCTCGTTTAAGGCATCTACACAGCCCAGAACCCTAAACATATTGACGCCACATTGGGTGGGGGCTAGCCGGAAATGCCTAAAGTAACTCATCATCACCTGACCCATGGGGATCCGCATACCGCTATCTAAGAAGGCGATTATGGGAATCACCACCTCGCCCTCTTGCCTCCTAAGTCTCCACTCTCCCTCTTTACAGTACTTTAGACCTACGTTACTGGGTATCCTATAATTAGCGATGAACTTCTCCATCGCCTCTTCAGACTCAACCAATTTCTTGAACCTACCCATCCCTAGAGACAACTAAGAGACACGAAAAAAGAAGTTTAGAAGAAGGGAGAGCGCAATTTAGAAAGAGAGAAGAAGACTTACAGAAATGAGGAAAAGCTCCTCGGACAGGCTTTTTGTGCTGAAGGGAGTCGTGAGTTTGGTTGGAGATTTGACTGAATTCAGGGTATGTGCGCAAGAACTCTTGAATGTGAAAGTAAAGAGGCGAACCGGTTCAAATGGGTATTTATACCCCTAATTAAAAATAACCGTGTGAGTTTTTCCGCCCATAAAGTCAAGAAAATTACCACTATTCGATCATCATCACATCGTTGAACGTGGGGAGTATGATGCCGCCAAAATTTAATGAAAGCGCGCTCCGCATACCGAAGCGTCAGGAACGTGCATTGGACAGATGAAAAGACTCTGGCGCTGATGGAGGACAAGACTTGGCAAGCCATGGTAAAGGCCCGAGGACATCAAAATCCTCCTCTCTGCCCGAGGAGCCTGACAGCAGGATTTTGAGGGGCTATTGTGGGGACAGGGTTTTGATAACCCGGCCCACTTCATACTAAGCTCAGGGCCCACGCCGAGGAGGAAGAAATTTCTGAGGACGAATTGAGGAAGATTCAGTTACCAAGAAGCACTGCCGAGGACAATCTTGTCCTCGGCCAGCCGAGACCATGGAGAGGAAGAACAAAGCACAATCAGAGGTGGCCCTTCAAAGCGTCTTCAAAGAAAAGACAAGTACAATGGGTCAGCACGGAAGCATGGTGGAGGAGCAATTCCAGGAGAAATTGTCACATCCACATTAAATGCCCACACTTAATGTTCTGGCCGCATTAATGGAGAAGTAGCTCCTGAGCAGTGCTGCCGTAGTTGCTGCAACCCACAAAAAGAAGGGGAAGGTGACTGATGAGACAAGCACTCAAGTGACGACCTGCATGACCAACAAATGGAGGGCCAAGATTAACCAAATTGGGGATATATAATATAAGAAGTCCCCTAGAAAGGGGGACGAGATTTTGAGAAAGGAAATGTTGTAACGCTTGTATAAACCCTGTAACCAAACACTGAAGAAGCAATAAGAACTTCCTGCCCCTAAGAGGAGGGCCGAGGAACCATACCTTACTCTTTAGCTTGTGTTCTTATCGTCCAACCCATTCATTACCGTGTTTAGTTGTTGCAATCCTTATTAGGGCCCAGTTCTTAAACTCATACTCTACAAATTCATTGTATCGGGCTAACCGGGCTTGAGTCCATTCACCTCATAGAGGTAGTACTCAAACCCGATCTCTACAAAACCCATATCATTTATTCAATAGGAACAAAAATTCCAAGAGAAAATTAAATCCTTGACAGGGAAAGGGTGTATAGGTGATAGCAAGACAGGCAATCAAGCCAAAATTTATAGCAAGTCTGTGAATTAATTAATGTACACCAATAAGAAGATTATGAACATATAATAATAATTTAGTTAGTGGCAGAGCCACAATGACCCTCCTACCTACTCCTGAGAGTTTTGAAAAACTCCCTTGTAAATTTTATGGTTTTAAAATTCCCTGTAGCCAATACATAATATGGCCTCCCCAAACTCTTCGTTGATATATAAAATTGTCCCAATACCTCAAAATATGTTTATTGTATGTATAGTATTAAATTTACCTTTCGAATGGTTCAAATTTGTTTATTTGTTTTTGGGTGAATTAATTCCAAATAATTTTTTTTTTTTTTTACATATATTGACTATGATGAAGTCTTTTATTTATTTTTGAATTTGGCAGGGGATTGAATCTCACAATTGAATCGGTATTATATTTAGAGTAAATTGTCATAAAGTCATAAACTTTTAATTATTTTCTTTGTTCCTTTATATGCTCTTTAAAAAAAATATCTCTACATCATCATTGTTACTAAATAAATAAGCATATAATGTCAAAATGAGCACATACGAATGTCAACAAACAATTAGTCATACTTTGAAAACTCAAGTTACTCAACTTCTTACTTCTAAAAGAAACCATTTTTTCAATCAGCATATTAGTTGGATTTTTTTTTTAATGCCTGGCATGGACAGTTTTATTTCTCAATTTATTTTATAAGTAGTGTTAGAACCATAACTTTTGACATAACTTTATCTCATCTTGTTTATATGGTGAGTTGTGAATGGTGGAATTGTAGATTCATATAGACTCACCACTTTTACTCCACACAATTTGCGTACGGGACAAATTGTAACAAAAGTTATAATCTTAGCATTTTTGTTTTTTTGATAGGTGAACTTCCCCTATCTCCCTAAAGAGTAGACCTCGCTCTTTCACTGACTTAAGATCAATGATAAAGTAATAATAACGATGACAATGGGTATGCCCTTGTTTGATCATAGATTGGAATAAAGATATTCACACAAATCGGTCAATACAGAGAGAGGGAGAAACTCTCAGAAAATTCTTTGTTTTCTTATTGAAGTACTACTTTTTCCAATTTCACGTACTATGCCATATGAGTAACTAGTGACTTTGTTCTTGAATGCTGGACCAGATTGATACGCTACACGGTAATTTGTCTTCTGTTGATGTATCTACGAAGGAGAACATGGGAAATCTAGTGAAAGTGGGCGAACAGTTGCTAGAGAATCCAGTTACTCGCCTAAATTTGGATACTGGTCTCTATGAACCTGTTGAAAATGGTGGAACCAATGAGGCAGCACTAAAAAGGTGGTAACACTTTCCTTCTGTTGACCTTTTTAAGTTTTTCTATAAATTAAGGATCCATATTCCATGATTCATACTTGAAAGTAGACATCAATTAGCTGAAAAAAGGACATAGAACTGACCATAATTTAGTTGATACTAGTTTTGGCTAGTTGAATTGATCATAAATGTTAAACAAGCAAACCAGCCAAGCATGTAGCATCCATCTCTTATACTGATTTTCTAAGCATCGGGTCCAATGCTTGCAGGTTTGCAAAATCACTTTCGGATGAGAAGAAACTCCGAGACTCAAAATCACGAAGCAACAAAGGCGCAAATTAGTGATCTCCGTTTCTTTTATGCTACAAATGGGTCGAATAAAAGTTATAAATTGATTTGTTGTTTACTTCAGTCATAAACTGATGGATCAAAATAACACACCTAACAGATATTATACTCCTCTTCTAAATGACTGCAGGATCTTGCTCACTCGATTTCAAGGCATGAGGATCAAACATGTGTACAGGGAGGGGAACAAATGTGCCGACATGCTTGCTAGGGAAAGCTGTTGGTTAGAAAATGATTTTGTAGTTCTTGAAGTCCCTTTTCAAATGAGCTATGTATTTTGTTAGATGCTGATACTGCTGGCATATGCTCTTTAAGGCTTGTAACCAACTCTCAGCCCACGTTGGCTAGTTAATCTATGAAGATTTCCTTTTAACCAAAAAAAAAAAAAAAAAGAATAATTTGTAATTTTTTAATTGCTAAGCAAGAATTACAGACAACAATAATACGAGGAATTCACAATAAGTAGCACTTCTCTCCGGCCTTCTAGGGCTTAATGCCCAGGCTAAGAAAAGCAATCTGTTGCACTAGTTTACACCTAATATGCTTCCCCTTCCCCCACTCCCGACATCAACATGCACGCTCGACAATTGACATTCTCTTATTTTTCATTTTCTGGTATCTCAGAAAGACCAATGATTTAAAAGAAGCTATTTTTATTTATTCATTTAGAAAGAGAGCCTATTTCTTGAGATATATGAGTAACATATTTGACAATTTCCTTATCCCTTAACTGTGCCGTGACATTAGGGAGCTTTTAGTTCCTTAAACAGAATAGTGAGGCCTGAGAATGGAATCCCTAGTGTTAGATGTTTTTCAATCTTCTATTGCAACCCATAAAATATGTGCAGAAGGTTTCATGCAAAGATCAAACTCCATGCAATATGAATATATATATATATATATATATATATATATATAGTTGGGGGAAGAGGGCTTTTAACCGGGGACGTCTCAGTTGAAAACACTTGACATCTCCTTGGACGCAATACGAATAAATATTACAATCATTAATTATTTAAGCCCAATGGTACATCTCCTACCATCTCTAAAGATGCAATCAGCCCCTCCTGTCTTAAGATGGTATTGGTTTATATTTCCACTTCAGGAGCCTAGTTGAAATGAGAAGCAAATACTCCACAAAACACAATAGATGGAGCCATTCCCAAGGACTGTTGATCATCCGCCAATCTCTGGCCCTTTATCCGGGTGATAACATCAAGGGCAGTGGTTCCATGAATCTGCATAACAAATACCAGTGCAAGCCTGCAAATAATTATTATGACGACTCAGATTAGACCAGTTCTGCAAGTAGCTACACAAAAGGAATCACAATCCCATTAAACACTTGAATCAATTATCTATTCATT
Source organism: Quercus glauca (assembly GCA_023736055.1). Classification (NCBI taxonomy): domain Eukaryota; kingdom Viridiplantae; phylum Streptophyta; class Magnoliopsida; order Fagales; family Fagaceae; genus Quercus; species Quercus glauca. The sequence continues at coordinate 44,152,330 of CM043320.1, read as the reverse complement.
TCATCAGTGGCAGACTTTTCAAACTAGATCAACACCGTATGGTAGTGTACAAATATGAACATTAATGAAATTTGGAGAGCCAAAAATGCAAATTAACCGAGGTTATATAATGCGAGGCTTGCCCTTTCAACTACTTCCGCAAAATGGAAATGTATGGCTCAAATTGAATCAAATAATATTAACAAATATATTTCAGATATAGTACTCTTTTACACTCCAGACTACGCAAATATTTGCTGAATGACCATCTCAGCATTTCCATTGTACTGTGCAAGAAGATGAATAGCGTCTGCCCTTGGCAAAGCTAAAAACTCCTGCAACCAAAATATGAGAAAATCTTGTAAGAAACAAATTTCTGACAGAAGATACTAATATAAGTTTAGAAAAAGGAGGGGCAGGGGGTCAATTATGTGAATTAAAAAAGGTGAAAACACTTAGAAAAACCTCAATGTAGTTAAAAATAGAGGTTAAAGACAAAGTGGTTCAGAACTAGAAACACCACAAAGATGTTAAAAAATCGAGCGCAGGCATAGACCCTGATGCGAAGAACACGCAAATGCTTTCGGGTGATTATAGTAATTGAATTATTCCTACATATGTGCAGCGTTAAAATTTCTTATGTAGAAAAGAGAATCCTTTTTGACTGAAAAAGAAAACTCCATAACCTTTGGCCCTTGCACTACTAAGTTGTAGAATGGAAAGGACGTCATGATGAAGTTTTCTAGTGTCATTATATGAGCTTGCAGAAGAAAAAATTATTTAGATTTCACTGTATTAACTAGTAAGATATATCCACAACTCACCATTACTTTAAGAATTGCATTTTCATCACAGACAACATCTCTAGATGATACTTGAGTTGGACTACTACCATCTTCTGAAATCTTAGTGCTTGAAGATATTGTAACTTGAGAAGATCCAAGAGCAGAACTGTCAGCATTTGAATTCGACATAGCAGCAGCAGTGAGCAAGGGAGTGTTAACTTCTTTCAAGGAATCAATTTTCAAATGGCTTTCAAATCGATCTTTACACATTTGAAGTTTAAACCACTCATTATGAGTGAAAAGTGTTGCTTTCATTATTTTCATTAGCCGGGGTTCTTCAATACCAAGCCTTCTACCAATTGCAACCTATCCAAGATTTATAAGAAAAGAAAAAAAAGCATTTAAATTCGTACTTATGCTAAGGATAAATAAGTACATTCATAGCATCACTTGCCAAGGTTATTCCCACATAGAAATGTACTAAAATTTGACAATGTTTAAAAGCAAGCCAAGGAAGATCTATAATGGAGCAATAATCTGCAAAAAATTTAAATTCGTACAAAACATAATAAAACCTACAACTTTTTGCCAAAAAATGGCCCACAAAATAAAAAATAAAAAATATATTCAAACTTCCACAACACTATTCCATGGTTAATCTAATCTCTTTATACTTAAATATTTCTAGTCAATGTGGCCGACCCTGACTAGCCTGTTGAGGTTCCATAACTGACCCCAAAACTTTGGGAATAAGGCTTGGTTGTTGTCATTGTCAATACTACAAACCACAAACATTTATCCCCAATCAGTTGTTAAAATTCAAAAGATCAGAGGTTTGTCATTACAAAAATGGAAAATGCCAATTGTCTGATCACATGTACAGATAATGAATCCAAGACCTTCCCCATATCAAAGAGAACTATCACTAATAGACTGAAATTTTGCTGAAATTGCAAAGGACTCGTAATAGATTGCCAAAATAGGAGTATGAATTCCCTCAATATTTCCACCTGTGCCATTGGTTGTAATGCATAGCTGAAAAAAATACGAACTATAAATAAAACCTAAGGACACTTATTCACAATATGATCAAGAAAAAGTCATTAAAAAAAAACAAAAACAAAAAACTAAACACAGTATATTATCAGAATTCTATCTATATCTTTTGATTGGTAAGTTAGATGTGCCTGGTGGATTTTGCACCCATGATTATACCATGCACTCTGTTCTCGCAAATGAAAGAATATTTAATTTGAGCTAGAGTTCATTTGTATCAAAACTCTATCAAACTATTTCCTAGACATTATTAAAGCTGAACAATGCATCAATGCCAAAGAGAAATGAATTAGTTCTGCAAATCAAACCATACCTGGAGTGAAGTTGAAAGGGCATGCAAAGGCAAGCCTTTCCCAAGTGCATCTTCATTAGGTTGGAGCAATGCCAACAATGTCTCCTTCAAGGGCTTCAGCAAGGCAGGGTCACGAGCAGCTAAAGGACCTAAATGGGAGCATGCAACCCTCAGAGCGCTAGAATTGTCACCAGAGCTGACCAGCTTAAGGAATTCAACCTAAAGCAGCAAACAGAGCAAACAGTTACATTTTATTGGTAAGTAACACAACCTCACCCTCAACAAGAGGAGATGCCATTTTAGCTAGAACTCATAGAAATTTCATGAAAACATAAGGACAAAGTTCATTTTACACCCTTTAAGTTTGGATCAATTTTCATTTGGACTTGAAGTTTAAATTTTATCAATTTGGTCGCCATTACATCTATATTGTGTGAGCTTTGTGCACTGGATTTTCTAAAAGCAATTAGGGGTAAAGCTGCCTACCATTATCTCTAAGACCTAGCAAAAGTGTGAGTTTTGTGCATTTGATACAATTTTTGATTGTGCCCAAAAAAAAAAAAAAAAAGAGCGAAAATCACCCCAACTCATTCCATGAACACCCCAAAGCGACAGAAAACCATCCCCTTCCCTGTTAACCAACTCCATGCCAAAGCAACCCCTCTTCCCATGACCAAACCCATCCCCCAAAGACCTGATATCTAAAACTCCAACACCACCAATAGTACCATTAAAACCCATGGTCAAAACACCACCCATAGTACACCACAGCCATAATCCCCCAAAACTCCTAAGATCCACACACCAATCAAAGCCACAAGATCCACAAATGATATAGCCATAACCCATTTTCTGCACCAATTGAAGCCACAACACATACATAAAGCCACTCACATACACGAATCCGCAGTGTGAGGTGGGTTCATGGAGTGGGGTCGGTTGTTTGGTTAGCGTGGTAGAGAAGGGGCGGATCATGATGAAAAGGTAGTCACAAGGGGCAATAGTGTTGGGAAAGTCAAAACCATTTGGAAGTCTAAGGGGAGGAGTGAAAAAATGGGTTGGTATTGCTTGGTCTGGCCTTGGGGTTGAGATGCGAAGGAAAGGATGGCTGGGACAAAGTGTTCGAGGAAAGCCTCAAATGGGTTTTGGCTTCAAGGATGATAAAAGAGGAGCCTTTGATCAAAGGATCCAATTGTTTCAGGGCAACGAGCTTGGGTGAAGGTGGAGCAGCATGTTGCTTCAGGTGGCAATAGGAAAGAGAAGAGCAGTAACGGTGGTGTGGCAAGGAAGAGAAGAGGGGCTAGGTTTGAATGGGCTAAAAAATAATTTTTTATTTCATTTCCTAAATATTAGAAACTTTGGAAAACATATGAATAGAAAGCATACAAAATTAAAACTACGTCCTTTTAATGTCACTATCGGAAAATTTTCTAATTGCAATGGCCACATTGACAACAGTTGCAAACTTGGCAGAAGAAATTGAAAAAATTGAAACTTCAGGGACTAAAATGATAATTACCACAAACTTGGAGGGTGTAAAATTAACTTTAGCCTAAACTTTATGTTAATAGAAACTATTTCTTTCACAGAAGCCATAGGTCATATGGTATCCACTAACCTGCTTAAGTTGGAACAACAGCATAGGATTTTGCACAAAAAAGTTTGGATCCATAGCATTAACTTCTTCCACAACCTCTGCAGCCATTCCCTTGCTAGCTAGTTCCTTCATCCATAGCACAATATCGTACTTATCCTCCCTGCTACTAATATCTAACATGGAGGGTCTCCCTGAGCCCTACAGAACAGTATTCTGTCAATAATAAACTTAACACTGAACACAAGGAATGACAAAAGTTATCACACAAGTACCTCTTGTTCATTTGAGATATATGTGCTGGAAAACAGGGTAGTCGTGCTAAGCTCTTGCTTGCTGCATAGGTCAAAAGGAACACCATATATTAAACCTTGGTCATCATGTCTTCCCCTCCAACGCTTGCGTTTACTCCTTTCTCCAGTTCCATGGGTTCTATGTCTCTGCAGAACTCTTGGATTTTCAGGCTGATGCAACCCACTGGTGCTACAGTCTTCATGGTTGCGCGTTGGCTCACAAGCATACCGTAACTCAACATCCACTCCTTGCCTACTACTCACATCAGCATTATTTTCAGGAGAAGCATCCATGTGAGTATTATTAATGGAAGTCTCACCATCAGAATGTTTATTGGCACCAGAATCCGCTTCAAGAGAACAATTTCTTGATGAACAATACCCAGGCTCTGGTTGATTAACTTTAGGTTCGGAAACTGTTTGCATGTCTGATGCTGAAATCATGATGAATAGGTTGGTAGGAAATAATCAGAGTATTGGAAAAAGAATAAGAATAAAAAAGCAGCAAAATTTGATTTTTACCAGAAGTGGATGCCAGGCTAGAATCCACAATTCCCCTATAAACACAATACTCACAAACAAGCTCATCAAGCATGGAAAAATCCAAACTCATCGTACATAATTCATTCTGCAACAAACAGAGACAATAATAAAATCTTTCAGGCTCAACATAGACCAGCCTACCAATCACAAAATAAGGTAGTCCCACCTCCAAACAAGAAACCTGTAAGTCTACTAATTGATTTAAAGAGCATAAAGAAAGCATAATGTTTAAAATGATATAAACTAAAAAATGTTTATGTTAAAGGTTTAAATGCAGAGGAACAGCAAACATGCAACTCAAATAGATATGAGTAGATAAAATAAATATTGGTAGGTCATTTCATCATTTTAGCATTGGTAGGTCATTTCATCATTTTTTTAATTAAAAAAGACCACCAGAAATGTTAAGATGCTCATCATAAAATTACAGGTAAAGCTAAGGGTAATGCTGCGATAGGATTGAATGTGATCTCTAGGAAAGGAATTTCGAAAGAAGAAGCTATACAGAAATCTCCTAGGGAGCTTGACTACTAGGTTTCTATTGGCTCAACCTTTGAATAAGGCTAGGCGAATTAGGAACACCTCTGTAGATGACTCAATTATTAATAAAGGCGAGAGAGAGAGAGAGAGAGAGAGAGGAAACATGGTAAAAACTGATGATGGAAAAGTTTAATTTAATTCTCAAAATGCACAGCTAGTATTAGATCATTATATATATGCCTCTCCCATGCCTCCTCACAGGGTGCCTCCAAAGAGAGCCACAAGTACAAACATTGGGAGTCAACAACCTCTTAGTGAAATCAGTTAGCCACTCTATTGTCAGTAATATAAATAAGCTCAAATTGAATGACCCTCTCCCCCAAAAGAGTATATATAGAGTTTTGTACACTTCAAGTACATGTTGCTTTCACCATCTTTCTCTCTCACTCTAACACAACTTAAAAAAAATATTCTTAATCAGAATCCAGATCCTCACTGATGTCTAGTTAAAAGACGCAACACAATTGCATCAGTTTGATCTGAAAGTGGTAGAATTACTAGGGATCAAATACTATTTTTAGTTAGCATATAAATATTATATACAAATAATTCAACCACCCAAGGATAGCTAAATTTCAAGCCTCTGAAATAGTTCCAAGGTAAAGAACTGGCCTCCCAAAGACATTATTAAGCCTCAGGATCAGGGTAGTAAAAGATAGATGAAATTCAGGATATGACGAAATAAAGTTTAGATAGAACAATATTAGATAACCTGAAATGCCAGAAATAAATCACCCTTCGAAAATCTCAAGCTATCAATTGCCCCTTGTCTTGTGAGCTCTACAGCATGTGCGAGAGCTTGAATGTCCACCTGGTTTTTAAGATCAAACACGCAAATTAACAAACTTAATAATAACAAAATCAAACACGCAAACTCAATACTGTTCTCAATGTGTCAGCTCATTAAGACGCTAACATTTTACCTCCGTCTAACATCTATGGACAAATAGCTGTGATTTGGAACCAAGGACAATTAGCTGTAATTTCAAAACCTCACCTCGTCAAAAGGAGGTGCTTCATACAGACTCTCATGTGGGGTTGCAGGGGGATCACGTTCCTCAAGGAGCAACCTCTGAGTAAGATCTGAAATGGGTGATACAATTCCTTGACGAAAGCAATATACTTTGTGTATGCTGCATAACACAGAGAAAATTGAAAAATAGAGAGTCAATCTACCACATGCATCACAAGAACACATGCATCTGAAGAAATAATAGTAATAAAGTGAAAGTGAAAGTGAATTAAGAATAAAAGCTCAATGATAACCTTATCAAATATCTCAATGTCATGGAAAAGACTGGATCATATGCATGTAAATGAGCTCTTAAGACAGATGACATCAATCCCGCAATGTCAAATCTCTTCCTCTCTGACCACTGAAAAAATAAAGGATGAAAGTTTATACATCTAACACATATACTGTCTATTAAAAGCTTAATATATGAATATAATGAACATTTTTAATGGCAATACCAAACTTCATCTCTCAACTAAAACATCATATGATTATAAATGTCGTCTAGAAATTAATTGGAAGAGAAAGAACAGTATTGAGTATTTAGTAATGTTGAAGCAAAAGCAATCATGCCTAAAATTAAATTACTTATGGGATATGTACACAAAGATACAAATACAAGCCACAAATTGACACAGCAAATGTATGGAAAAAACTTGTGCCTTCCACATCGCACATAAGTTTGGTTATAAAGTATTTGCTTCAGAACGTCATAAAGAATCACATTAACCAAATTCCAGGAATCCAAGGAATTGCTAAGGAAAAAGAACATCATATGCTCAATTAACATTCATTATCATATAAGATCCCTATCATTTTGCGGAAGAGAAAAGACCAGCAAACACAGAATCACTTTAACAACCACCCACACTAAATTATGGAACCATAAAGGAAAAGATATATTTCCAAAGGAAACAAAAAGGGAAATATCACTTTGGATCTTATTTTAAAATATTTTAATTTTTGAAAATGAAAAAATCACTTTAATGGACTCAGTTGAATGGAATTCCATTGCTCTGACCCAAATAACAAAAATCTACAATTCAAAAATTAAATTCTTCCGCAAGCCTAGGTAGACTTAGCAACAAAAATAAAGAACAATTGAAACCAAAGAACCAACTGCACAAAAGTACCTTTTTCTTCACTTATTACCATGATATTCTAAACAATCTCTCATCTTGGTACTTGACAAGTTGGTGAGAAAAAAAAAATGCAATCACTATTTATAAATATTTTACATGCAACAAATTCTAGAACACCATTATTATTGTAAAGCTTTCAAGATTGTTGAATGCATCACAAGTCACACTCTATCCACATTTTCGGTGGATATTTATATTTGGAAGAGGGAAGAAAAAACAGAATTGATATGAATTACAATACCATGTGATTAATAGGTGACTCAACCAATTGATCTTTGATAAATAAGAGCTAACACAAATATAAACAAATAACAGATAAATCGAAGAGTTACAACTGTCTACAAAAACAACAAAAAGTCAAAGAAGTCCATCAAAATATCAAATACATCGCACCTCATTTGCCACTGGAGAAGTTTGATCAGCTTTGTCATATATAAAGGCCAGAAGAACATGTTTGAATTCCTCATATGCTTCCTTAAATACAAATACAGACCTCTGTCAGAATTCACTACTAAACAAGAGAACAATTAAATTCAACTTAATAGGTTCCAAAAAATTTGTTATATAAAATAAATAATAAAAATAAATAAATCCAAACCACAGCAAACAATAACCCAGGCTTAGTCTCAAAATAGTTGGTCAGCTTTAGATCCTCAATAGACTAATCTATTCTCAACAGACTAATCTATTCTATGGAAAGTCAAACTCATTGTTACCTCCTAAATTGACATGTCCTTTTTCCTACTTCTCCTAATGTTATTGTAGGCCTTCCTCTACCGTTTTTCATTCCCTCAACTTGATTCAACTCACTCTTCCTCACTAGTGCATTATTTTCTCACTTTCACATGAAACAAACCATATTAAGCAACTCTCCCTTATCCATTCATAAATAGGGGACATTCCCAACTTTAAGCAAATTTCATCATTTCAAACCTTATACTTCTTTGTATTTCCACTTATTTATATTAGCATTCTGATTTCAGCTACACTTAATTTATATAAATGTTTCTCCTTAACAGCCCAACATTAAATACCATAGAGAATAGCTGATCTTTACTGATGTTTTATAAATAAATAAAAAAAATTGATAGGTAACAAATACTTTTATTTAAAAAGTAGCTAACCCGAGTCCGTTGGGAAGATGTTTTATAAAAATTTTCCTTTAACTAAATAGATATTCTACTGTCACGCAATTCTTGTAATGCACTTCTCTACTCCATCCACCTGATTTCATCCTATGATTCATATCCTCTTCAGTCTCTCCATCTTTATGAATTATTGATCCAAGATATTGAGAACTCTTGCTCTTTGGTATCTTTTCCAAAAAACAACAAACAAGGCTAAAAAATTATTCCACTCCAAGAGGGTGCTTCAATGTAGGCATATTGGCTGAAGAAGCAGAGCTGGAAACAAGGGGCAAAGCCAATACAAAAACTGGGTAAAGTTTTAAAATAGCTCCTCAACCTATAAGGTTAAATAATTATTCTAATTTGGTAGATTAGTGTACACTAAAAACGTGAGCCAACTTCTTAGTCATAATAACATACTTATGAACATAATAAACTACAATCCAATTTCATATGTTAGAGCTACTAACAACACGAAGTTCATAAAGTTTTTGTGGTCAAAACAACATTTTAAAATCAATCTTCAACAAGAAGGAAAATCCTAAAACCAAATAGTTTGAGCTTTTAGGATTTTTCGTAAGGTCTACAACATATGTAACCACAGTGGGTTCAAGATATAATTCACTAATCTAAAATAGCCTTGAAGATGGAATCTACTCTGATTGCTTTTTCAATGCCATTACAGATACAGACAATGAATGAAAGCTAGCAATTTAGATATCCAGAAGGTCATATTGGATTCCTGATAAGACCCAGTGACAGGTTGAAGGAGTGATCTTCCAATCACATGATAAAAGGTGGCAATTCAACTAATCATCCTCTATGATGACAACCCTCTTATTTAAAGAATAGACAAATTAGATGTGCTCAAATACAGTTGTAAATTCCATATGATGCAACAAAAGAAAATGAACAGAGACAGAGACAGAGAGAGTAAGGAAGAAAAGACGCCTCAACCAATGGGAGGAATTGAACAAAACAATAAGCTTGCAACATTTCACATGATTTCAAGTCCCAGTTCACATGATTTTTGTTTTTATAAGTAAAATTTCATTAAAAGAAAAGACTAAAAGCGCACCACCCATGTACATAGGGAGTGTAAAACAATACACCAAAATTAAATGCTATAAGTACATTGATCTAGCAACTCAAGCAAAGCAGTAAAGGAAAACAGCCCAGAAGCATTTATCCACTCAAACAAAGTATTGAGGATAGAAAACTTTAGTCATAAATAGATCTTTCATAACCCTCAAAAGTCCAAGCATTCCTCTCCCACCAAATAATTCCACTTTATGAATGTTTGCAAGCAATATGCCTACAAAGTTATATATATATATATATATATATAGAATGTTGGGTTCAAGTTAAACCTAGTGTAACTTTAAGCGACGTTACACCACTCAAAATTTTTTAATTGAATGCGAATTTTGACAAATCCACTGTTAAATTACATTATATTCGTATATTCTTCATGCTTGCAAAATTTCAAGGTAATTAAAGATTAATAGCCATGTCATCAATCAATTTTTCATATTCAAGTTTTGTAATTTAAAATAATGTATAAAAGATAAGTTTATAGATCGAATGATAAATAACATCAAATTGACATGAGTGTTAAGAACATATAGAACATGTAATTTAATTGTGAGATTTTCAAAATATGAATTCCATAACAAGTTTTTTTTTTTTTTTTTTTGATAAGTAAAGAAAATTTTATTTAAATTGCATCAGGTGGCTTGGGGACAAGAAAGGTAAGATTTTTTAATGAAGCTTTACTTGGGAAATGGCTATGGAGATTTGGGATGGAGAGGGATGCCTTTTAAAGGAAAGTGATAGAGGTGAAATATGGCAGTGAATGGGGTGGCTGGTGTACTAGGCCTATTAATGGTCCATATGGTGTTGGCTTGTGGAAATATATTAGTCGGGGATGGCCTTCTTTTTCTCGCCACATTCTATATGATATTGGGGATGGGTCTAAGGTGAAATTTTGGCAAGACCATTGGTGTGGTGAGACTTCTCTTGTAGTCAGTTATCCTGAATTGTTTAGAGTTTGCCGAGATAAGGAGGCTAGTGTGGCTGAGCTTATGAAGCTTGATAATGGAGTCCTTTTTTGGGATGTGAGTTTCTTTAGGGGTGTGCATGCTAGGGAATTAGAGGCACTGGTTGGTTTCATGGATACCATTTATGGTGCTTCGGTGAAAGGGTTTGGTGAGGATAAGATGTGCTGGAAACTTGATAGAAAGAAGGGCTTCCTGGTTAAAGACTATTATAGTCTCTTAGTGGGCTCTAATGACTATTGCTTTCCTTGGAAAAGTATTTGGAAACAGAGGATTCCTTCTCGAGTAGCTTTCTTTGTTTGGACTGCTGCTTTGGGGAAGTGCTTAACGATTGACAATTTACAAAAAAGGAGAGTTTGGATATTGGATTGGTGCTACATGTGCAAGTGTAATGGTGAATCGGTTGATCATCTTTTTCTTCATTGTCCGGTTGCAAGGGATATGTGGGCTATGGTGTTTGGATTGTTTGGAGTGAGCTGGGTTATGCCGCAGTCTGTAGTAGGGCTTTTAGCAGGTTGGCAAGGCAGATTTGATTGTCATCGAAATGGGTATATATGGTTGATTGTTTCCCACTGCTTATTATGGTGTCTTTGGAGAGAGAGAAATAGTAGGTGCTTTGAAGATAAGGAGAAATCAATTTCAGACTTGAAGCTATTTTTCTTTAGAACTTTAATGGATTGGTTGGCTGCATTGCAGAACCAATCATTTTCATCTTTTCTTGATTTCCTAGATTCTTGTAATTTTTGTTCTTGATTGTTTGACCCCTTGTACACTCCCTGTGTACTAGGGTGCTTCCCTTTTTGATATCAATAAACTTATTACTTATCAAAAAAAAAATTTTATTTAAAGACATAATTATGAGTCACCTAAGTATACAGGAAGTATACAGCAGAGGACCAAAATAATCAAATACATAAATTACAAGCATCCATCAAATCATAGACCAAAAAAATAGAATAACTTCCTATGATAGACATCCAATCCAATAGAATTTTAAAGAAGAAAAGTTTTAAATCAGCTAGTGTCCTTTTAGAATCTTCAAAATACTGGTTGTTTCTCTCCCGCCAAATGCACCACATCAAACAATGAGGGACAGCCATCCAAATAACACCATTATGATGATGACCAAAACTTCATTGCCAACATGCAAGGAGCTCAACCACAGTCTTTGGCATCACCCAGTAGATACCAAACAAGGTAAACACCATAGACCACAACTCATAAACAATAGGACAATGTAGTAAAAGATGGTCTACCAGTTCTCCATTACTTTAGCACATATAACACCAATCTAAAATCAACACCTTCTTCTTACGTAAATTATCAATAGTCAAGATAATTCCTAAAGCTGTAATCCAAACAAAAAAGGCGACTCTGGAAGGAACCTTCTGCTTCCAAATACTTCTCCAAGGGAAGGACTGAGTGCATACCCCCAACAAAGCTTGATAATAACTACTTACCTCAAAACCCTTACTCTTAGCAAGTGTCCAACACATCTTCTCCTCACCAATACCTCTCAATGAGACTCCATATATAACATCCCAAAAAACAGATAAAGGTGTAACATTATTTAGAGTTACACCAGGTGTAACTTGAACCCAACCCATATATATATATATATATATATGTTGGCATTAATGCTCCCAATAAAATTCTAAGAAATGAGTGCTGACTCCAAGCATGCTAACTTCCATTTCTTAATAATAAAGCCTATTGGCACCATTTGAAACATCTATCTTCTTCCAAATTTTTCTAAAGTGCACACATTCATGTGTTCAATGGGGGGATGTTTAAAATGGCACTGCACTATTAGGAACTCAAGTAAGGCGAAGTCCTACCATAAGGTCCTTAAAGGGTAGAACATAAAAGTTCCCTTGTAAGGGTAATAGAGTAAATTTGTGCATCCTGAGGTCAATTTTTTCCTCAATACAGCTAGATAATAATTTGAGAGAGAGCTAATTTGGCCCAAATTAGTGCCCCAAGTTGAGGGTAAATGGAAAAATCAATGGATTATCTTTTACTTAGTTGCTTGGTAGAAAGAGAGTTGCAAAGATTACTAGTGTTGGTAAAAGTGTGCTGAAGCATGCTTAAAGTGCAAAGTCCAAGTCAAACGCGCTTTTTGCACAAGCAAAGCGTCTTTGGAAAAGGGCACTTTAGTGAGCTTTTCTAATAAGCCTAAAGCACAAAAAAGTGCTTTTTTAAATTTATTTATTAAAAATAAATCACTCAGTAAATTTAACAGTTAGATCCTAATGTATCTTAATGTTATTGATATAGGCCCTTGATTTGCTATAGAAAAACCAATCTTATTGTCTAATAGAATACACATAAGCCTACTCTTCAATCCCTAGTCAGAAATTCAAGAAGACATTAAAAATATCTAGTGACCAAGCTATCTCACCACACAGAGTGGACTGCTAGAGCTGCTGAAGTTGAAGAAGAAAGATTCAACATGAGATCAAGAGTGAGGTAACTAACAGGGCAACAGGTTCATGTTCTTGTTCGCAACATACTCCTAATGAGAGCAAGTGATGCAAAGAATGTGGAGACAATTTTATTTTAATTTAGTCTTATTTAATTTTAAAAATCAATTGTATTTTTACAATTTTCCCATTGGATTTTATTTAGGTATTATTAAATAATTAGGTTATTTGTATTTTATTTACTTTCTCAAAGTCGAGTACTTTTGTAGTTCGGTGATTGGGTTTTCCCAAATCAACAAACTAGAATTAGGATTGAGTCATAGTAGTCTATAATAAGCATGCAATTATGATCCAAGGAAGACTGTTTGCTTGATTAACAAATTTTTTCGTTGAAATTTTCACAATGGTCTGTTGCTAATACCAACCTAGGAAGCACAGATACAGAGATGCTCCATTTTTGCTCAAGTACTGGTATCTAAAACGTATCCATACCAGATACCTCTGCATGTGTGTCCCAATCTTTTTTTTCTTTATTATTATTATTTTTTTTTTTTTTAAGTGTCGATTCGTCCAGGATACACCCGTGATAGTCCCTGATGGCCCAGATATGGTCGTAACCCAACACCCCAATAGTGAGAGCGAGCCCAAATTTATGAGGATTTTAATTTATATTTTATATATATATTGGTTCAATGTTGAATTCTAGTTATATTTTATTTACTCTTTTGGATCTTGGTTTGTATTATAAACATCATTTAATAGTCATGGATTCATTTTATTATCCATTATTGCACTTAAATTGATATATACTTAACAATATAACAAATATAAATAAAAATATTTTTTAATTTTTATTAAAACAAGTATCCCCACTGTATTGTATCCTACTTTTTCAGAAATTTTCATATCACAGTATCCCATCTTGAACCATACCTGAAAATGTACCCATGCTTCTTAGGTTCCAACTAACCACAAGTGCTGATTCCTAAATTTTGTTTCTTCTTACTTAGTGCTGCTTCCAGGTAAGGCTAGGGGTTGATTCCTAGAATTTCATTTTACTTTTGGTTGTCCTACACCAAAGTTTGGTTCCAGAGCCAAATTTAATGTGTACCAGAATCAGGCACACAGTTTTTTTATTATCATGGAACAAAAACTAGCAACTTTAGTAAAAGAACAAATTGCACTAGCACACCATATTAAACCTCATAGTTTTCCATACATATTGTCAACAGATGTTTCTATATCACCAGTGCAGCAAGAATAGCATACCACAGAGTCTAAACAGCAAGCTGAAATAACTAAACCATGGGTAATAAAACTTGATAAAGCCTGTTGAAAAGTCAAGCATAATGCTTACCACTGCTAAGAAAGATTTCCCACTACTTGATAAAGGGAAAATTCAACAAGAGAGCAAAGAATTAGAGGGTGCAAATGTGAAGAATAACTTTGATGCAACCGGTACTCATCAACCTTCCATAGTGCATGAAGTGGAAATGCTCGATACAAAGGTGCTTTCTATAGATCAAGACAAAGCTATATTGTTTGCAACATTGATTCCACCCATTCATATTATCAGTACAAAAAAATTTAAAGATATGGTGAAACAGAAAGCTACTTTGTTCTTAGTATTGCTAAAGGTGCTTCAAGAGGTAGTACAAATACAACATGCGAGAGTTCTTATCATTCAAAACTTCAAAACTCGAGGACAAGTTTTTTTTTCCCAACCAAAGGATGCAAGCAGCACGAAGACAAATTATTTTAATTAATTTTTGTTTAATTTTATAAGTAACTTGTATGTTTACTACTTGTACATTGGATTTTATTTTAAGTCGTATTAGTTCATCAGGTTATTAGTATTTTATTTAATTTACTGGGCTCAAGTATATTTTTCTAATTCAATAATTGGGCTTTCCTAAATCAACTAAAGTTAGGGCTAACTTTGTACTCCAATGAAACCGTCTGCTTGATCAGTAAAATTTCCATTGAAATTCTCTCAATGGTCTGCTGTTGATTTCAGCCAACCCCAAGTGTTAATTCATGATTTTTTTTTTCTTGCATGGCGATGAATCCAAGCAAGCCTATGTGCTCATTCCTAGGATATTTTTATTTTTATTTTTTCTGTTCTTCAATTTTGGTATTGCTTCCGATTTGGATTTGTCCTATATCAAAGAGACTTTAATTTAGATGAAGTACATATGGGTAATATGATGAAGGTGTGATCTCAATGATGACAGTCCTATAATTAACAAGGATGATGAGGCTAGTGATTTAGGATTGCATTGCATTGGTTTTTTTATTTAACCATGCACTTTATTTTGATTATGGTTATGTATATCTTGTAAAGCACAAGAAAACCATATATCATTAGTTGATCACTTAATACTCATATTGTCTATCAATAATTGTTTTCAAATTGAGTAATATTACGTCCACAACATTTTCACAACAAATCCTAGTTGGCAAGTTGTTATTAGTGAGTAAAAAAGTGACGTTAGTTGTGGGCCCAAATTAGAAACAGTAATAACTTACCACCTAGAATTCGTTGTGAAAATGTTAATGTGAATTTTACATCAATTAGGTGTGTACTTTACTTATAAAAAAATTATTAAAAAAAAAAAATCAATTAGGTGTGTACTTGCACTTTGCATGTAGGCTCCAAAAAAACCTTTGCACTTAAGTGTGCCTCATTGGGGAATACTACTCTTGCAGTTTGGAATTATTTGGATTTTTCCAAAATCTGAGTTTGAACTTAGGAAAGGCTGGTATCAGTGGCATGGGAAGTGCCAGTCTCAAAAATAGTGTTCTCATGTGTACTTATCATCCACAAAAGAAAAAAAGAACAACTAGTGTTCCACATAGTCCTTACTCTCCATTCCATTCTTTATGGAAGAGGGAAGTGCCATTTGAGGAAGCTCAATTTTGAATCAAACCTAGTTTATTTACACATCCCTTTCCTATTCCCAAAGCAAGTTTGATATATGCATTCATAGCTAACACAATTCCTACACTAGGAAATAAGAATTACCGAATATATAATGAAATTGAAAGAAAAATAGAGAATGCAAAAAACAATGGAATTGAAATTACCGGATAGGCATCAAGAGCACAAGGCGCGAGAGCTGTCCTCAGACAAGCAATTGCAGAGTCGCGATCTTCGACAGTCCCTTTCCTCAACAGCTCTATGAATTTCTTCACCAAAATTTTGACCAAACCAAACTAAATTCAGAAATTTAATCAAATATTTAAAACAGATAACAAAACGCAGCGTTTGGTTGCCCGGAAAAGTAAGGAAACAAACAAAAGAAACAAGAATATTAAATAGAATTCAAATTGTACATATGCCTCCAGCATTTTCTCAGCAACCAAGCAGAGCATAAGACACTCACCTGTTTGTGTAAGCGGAAGAGAAGGCGATGATCATCGAGAATGAAAGGCGCGTGGGAGCGTAGGAGATCCATGGCGATATCAATGTCACCGGCCTCCAACGACCGTCTGATCCTCCAGATGATCAATCTCGAATGGTAAGACGAAGAGGACATCGAAGAAGAAGGAGGGGGAGGTGGAGAGGAAGAGAATGAGTCTTCGATGAGCTTCTCTGATTTGGCGAAATCGATTACTAGAGCGTCCAGGGCTTCCCAATTCACCGGCGTCGAATCCATATCGCTCGCTTTTCTTTTCTTTTTCTTCTGCAAATTTTCTCGGGAAAATTTGTGAGAATTGAGAGTATGCGAGAAAGTGAGGGAGAAAACTGAAAAATCTTACTGTTCGGTTCCGTGAGGATATAAAATTCTCGGAGAGAGAAAGGCGGCTATTATATCATTTATTATTTGTCATTTGTGATTATATATGTGAAATGTGAAATGTGAGGTAAAAACATAAATATTAAAAAAAAATGGAAAGGAAATTGGACTTTATATAGGTGACAGGTGTTTTTATATTGGATGAGAAGATTTGGGTAAATTACCTGCTGTGTGAAATTTCTATTTCAATGACGGCAACGTGGAAGTGCAACGATCGAATAATAATTGTTCATTAATAAATAATAATTGATCATTGATTATGCACCCTCTTCCTCTTCTTCTTCTTCTTTTCTTTTCTTTTCTTTTTTCTTGGATAGTTGATAATTGGTTTTTGTGTAAGCTCTTTCTAATGTGTGAGATGATTTTTTTTTTTTTAATAATTCGATAATTGAAGAAAATAGCATTTTAACGTCTATATTGAAAACATCATGAAATGTCTATTGATTATAAAACTCTTATCGAATATGTAATTCTTGTGTCAGATTGTTTCTTATTTTAAAAAGAATCATTATTCATTGTTTGGCACTAATTGAGACCATAATTAATTAATTTTTGTTTTAATAATAGCTTCTTCTTATAAAGCCTTTTCCTTTTTATAAATAGTTTCAAACGGAAGAATGGCATGTTTTGTATTATTGGTCGAGCTATTTGATCATATATTTATTTATTGTGTAATGAAAGTTAAGTTTTAGAAATTGTGATTGTGATAAATGTTGGGAGAGTATATTATGTTATTGAACCAATGATCTTATATTTATTTATTATATAATAAAATTTAGGTTTTAAAAAGTGTGGGCGTGATAAATGGATAATCTTCCCTATATATTGTATGTTTTGTGTTATTGGTTGAGCCATTGATCATATATATATTTATTTATTATATAATAATAATATTATATAATAATAATAATAATAATATTATTATTATTATTATTATTAAGGTTTTAAAAGTGTAGTTGTGATAATCTTCTCCAGTACCGTATATATAACAAAAGCGCTTTCTTATCAAAATTTTATAAAATTTAAATTATTTTTTTCAATTAAAATTTGGGAAGTTTTAAAAATAAATTAAATGTTATTAAAATTTTAAATTATTTTATTCTTCTATTATAAATTTTAATTCTTGATTTAAAGCTATAGGCTCATGTCATATAACTTAAGATCATTTTTATTTTTATTTTTATTTTTATTTTATTAATTATCATATTTATTTTTCTTTAATATTTTTTATATTTTCTTTAAGGTTTCATATGAATTTTAATTAAACCATGCATAGCGCGCGCGCACACACATATATATATACCGCTAGTTTAATTAAAAATGAAATAAAAGGAAGAATATTTATATAAAAAAGTTTCCAAATTGATAAATCATTGAAAAGAAAATTATTACATATATATTTACAATAAAATATATAAACATATAATAACATACTTTTTTTTATGGAACATGTAATAACATACTGGATACAATATTAATTGTTAAGCTATCTTTGTGCAGGGTAAAATAGAAAGAGAGATCAACAATATTTTTTTCACAAAGATTTGAATAATAAAATCCTTAAATCACAATGTATAAACAAAAACATACATGATTAGTAATAGAAAATAAAGGATTAGCTTATTATCAAGGGAACTGTTAAAAAAAATAAAAAAATAAAAAATAAAGCAAACACATCTATATTAAAAAAAATTAATAAAAATAAAAGTATAACTGTATAAGTAATTCATTTAAGGACAAATATTAGGGGAAAAGAAAAACTCTAAGAATTTGAAATGAAAATTGTAGGGAGAATTTTTGTTCAACCCTACATCTAATTGTTATACGACGCGGTGCCAGGCGCGATGCGTCTTTTGCCTTCGCACCGAGTGTAGGACCAAGAGGCCACAGGCATGCTTAGAGTGCAACGTCCTGAGCTTTGGCTTGAATCCCACATCGGATAGAAAGAGCGCCCCACTACCCTTTATAACACTTCTGGAGCTTGGGTAGTGTACCATCACTCAATTAGATGCAGGGTTGAACAAAAATTCTCCCTACAAAAATAATTTAAGTTTTTATAATTTTATGGATTATAATTCCATATATTTAAAAGATAAAATTATGGAAATAAGAACAAATAAATCACATATGATATTTTATTCCTTTATTTCTTTATTAATATGGTATTTTAAAGAAAAAACAAAATGCCAAACATTTTATATAAAAAAAAAAATCCCAAAAAGGTTTTAAACGGTCAAACTTTATTGAGTGTTCAGAATGCATGGTTGTTAACATGATGCATGAGTTTTTTAAGATGATTTAATTATCGTAACATGAACTTCAAGTTTGGGGAATAATGTTTAAAATTTATGGTACGTAGGTTACATGATTTATACACTCTATTTGTTTCGATAAAAAGCTTTATGTGAAGATAATTCGTGTTTTCTTATGCTTGGCAATATTATTAAAAAAAAAGGATCATAGAAAAACTATTTTTTGACTTCTTTTATTTAACTTGGCATGAGATAGAATTTGTTTTCCACTAAAACTTTATAGAAAACAATTCTATTTCATGTCAAGCTAAATAAAGGAGGTAAAATAATAGTTTCAAACTCATTTAAAGGTTGCTATTAAGTATAGGAAAATGACATGGTTTTTCAAAAAATGTTTCTTGAAAAGTTATTTATTTTCTATAAAATGCTAATATCGAAAAATAGTTTACCAAATTTATATAGTTATTTATAGGTGAAAGAATGCATTGTGATAATTTTTTCCCATTGGCCCTTTTTTTTTCTTCTTCCTTTCTGAAGAAGTACTACCCCTAACAAATTGTAATTTCTTGATAGTAAGTAAGGTTGTTAATTTCCTTTAATAATGTTGTAACAAGTTTTGTTACAAAATACCTCTTTTGGTTTAACAATTGCAGACGTAAAAGCAATTGTTGTCGCCTTCACATATATCAATATGTGTGTGTCTATATATATATATATATATATATATATATATATATTCTTTTATTTTGTGAGAGAGGATGATATTATTTATTTAACTTTTGGGGGACTCAAAATATAAAACTGAAAATAATGATTCACAAAAATATAAGAGGAGAAAATTATTGGAACAAGCATTAATCCATAATTTTGCAATTCATTAATTGTTCATTTGGAAGGATTTGTTTTTTCATATATCATTCTACTTTTTGAGATCATGCATTGCCAAATGGCTAGCCCCCTTCCTCTCCCTAATGCTAATTTTGTGATTCTATTAAGTCGATGTCTGAAGCTGAAGAGGCCTTTCTTTTCACCTTTTCACCGTAATAGGTATGAAGACAAGAAAAATGCAAATAAAATTATTAATGATATGCTAAACTTCTAGGATAGTTATTTGGATAAACTTATTTTCACTTACTTGTTTCTGCTTAAAAATTAAACTGATTAAAAATAAAAATGTTTTAAAAGGTTGTATATAAATCAGAATAAGTTCGAAAATGGTTCATTTAAAAAACAATTTTTCCTTACAAGGATGAAAGGAACTAAATACCTTAACAAAGACATGTCATAAATTTTAACTAAGAGAGTGTTTAGTTTGCCATGATGTTACATTATGCCATAATATTACGTTATTGTAATCTTACATTAATGTAATCTCAATACAATAATACAACATTACATTGTTTAAGAAGGTGATAAGATTAAGATGATGTGATATATTTTGTAATTTTACATTATAGTAGTGTTAGAAAAAAAAAATAAACCAAAAAAATTTAATGTCACATCATCTTAATGTGTATCATATTAAAGGCACATCACAACAAATCAAACACCTCCTAAGTATTCCTAAGTATTACTTAGTTCAATTAGCATATTTAGTGTTACAATTGAGATGTTATGATTCAAATCCTCAAATCACTTCCTTCAACAATCAAATAAATAAATAAAAATCTATCCAACTCCACAAGTGTGCAAAATCTGTTGTGGTTGCAGTCGGGTATGGTTGGGATTTGGAAATTATTCTCCTGGACATCAAGCAATTCTAAAGCACAACAGAACCACTCTGGTTTAAGGCAGTTGATGATACTCGAGATCGTCAGTCAAGTTCGTCAGACGGAGAAGATTCTTCAGCCTTCAGAGATGGTCACCGGTGTGGTGCCTGCCACAAAACCTCCGATGCCAAAGTCAGTATATAAAACTTTTCTTTAGAGCAAATCAATGTAAAATGAAAAGAAATCTCTCGTTGCTAGTCTGTGTGTATGTACCTTTCTCTTGGCAAGGTATGGGTATATATATTCTTCTAAGGGCTCTAGTCGTCGGAGTAATTATGGGGATCTTCAATGCTCCTTTTTGTAACGTTCGGAGTAATGTGCTATTAGTATCCTCCAACGGATCTGTGCAGTTGTCTTTGTAACTGTTTTGGGTTTGATTGTCTGCATTGAATATCCTGGATGTCTTCGTCAGCAACACTTGTGTCTGGTTCTCTTAACCAGAAGCTATATTCGTCGGTACTGGTGTCATCGTCCATACGAAGTGGGCTCGTCGGTCCCGTCAGTTGCCCCCCGATTCTGTGTTCGTCATTTAACTGACGAATATAGAATACGAAGAGATTCCTGTCTATGAGTGTCGTTTGGGATTTCGTTCCGCATTAAATGAGTAGTGGCGGCACTTCGTAAATCGTGGCCTACGTGGCACGTGCTGAGGGGTGGGACTTAATGCTTTGATGGGTGAGACTATTGGTCTTCCCGCTGTTTTTTGCAGTTTTCCCAAGACCTTTGTTTAAAAGCTTTTTCCCTGTTCACTGTCTTCAAAATTTCTCCAATCATTTGCTCTGGTCATCTCCTCCGGCGATCTTTTTCTGCGATTTTTCTGGTGGTGGTGCTTCCTTGGCCGTTCGCCTTTTTTAAGGTATGCACATTTTTCTTTCAGCTTTTGTGTTTAACTTTCCTTGCCTCGTTGTTGCATCTGATTTCTTTTTCCCTTTTTTGTTTGCTTCTAAAATTCATGGGGGTTTAGCTTGCTGTTGTGTTTTTCTTTTCTGGGTTTCATGGTTGATTACTCTGAGGTTAGGGTAGCTTGTCCATCAATTTCATTTCTTTTTGCTCGCCTAAGAGGGTCTTTAGGGGTTCCCTCTAACATCGAGGATTTTGTTTTTGAGGGTAACTGCCTTAGTGTCGCTTTGGCTGATTTGTTGCCTTTGCTCCGTCAGTCTTTAAATTGGTTTATAAACGAGGTTGGAGAGCGAATAGGCATGTCTGAGGTTAGGTCGAGCGAGCTTGAGACTGGGTTGTCGTCCAGCGGCGGCCCAGCAGAGGAAGATACTGCCGTTTCCAGTCCTCGGGAGGTTAGGGCTTTTTATGCCCTGGGAGAGGAGTGTGGGTTGGACGCTGATACTTTGACGAGGTTTAGAGACAGATTTCAGTTCCCGGATCGGGTTAGGGTTCGTCTACCCGGTGAGGAGGACCGGGCATGCCACTTTTTCCTGGTGAAGTATGCTTTTATGAAGCTGCTTTTACTTGTGGATTGAGATTCCCCGTCCATCCATTTCTGATGGAGTTGCTGGATCATTTTGGTATCGCACCCGGGCAACTTATGCCTAATTCCTGGAGGATTTTGGTCAGCTGTATGGGAATATGGCTGGCGGCCAATGACGGGGATATGCTCAGGATTGATGAGTTAGCATATTTGTACCGTTTGAAAGCGTCGAAGGAGCATGGGTATTACGAACTAGTGCCTTGGGAGAGGAGGACTAGGATCGTCAAGAAGTTACCTTCGTCGTTCAGGTATTGGAAATCCAGATTCTTCTATGTGTCTGGAGACGATTTTGAAACACCCTCGGATGAGTTTTGGGGTGATCTCCCGAGGTTACGTCGTCGGTGGGAAACCCCGACTTTAGGTGCGTAAACACTTCTTCTTCATTCCCTGAGTTATGTCCTGCTTCCATTCATGGCTAATAACACCTTTTTTTTTTTTTTTTTTTTTTTTTTAGCAAAGAGAAGACCAAAACTTAAGAGCAGGTATAGAGGGCGTGTGGAAAAAGCCATAGAGTACGCACAGACGATCGAGAGTTGGGACGATCTTGTTGATCCCAGGACTCTTGCATTCTATTGTCTTGGGCCCGAGCCTTCTGCATTTGTTTTAAAAACTGTTGACCGAGAAGGAAAAAAGAGTAAGTGCTATCTTCGTCGGTACTTTTATCCTTACTTTTCTTTTCCAAGTACTAGCTTCGTCAGTATTTCTTCCCTTTCTCTCTCGTGTGCTTATTCAAGACTAATATTTTCCTTTTTGGCAGAAATGACGTCTAAGTTTAACAAAGACATGTACGCCAAGATGAGGGCGAAGAAGGACGAGCCCTTGTCTAACATCGGCAAGAAGGCCGTACGGGTGAGGGGCGCTTCAGTCATTCCGCAAGTCACCGTCACTCCTCTCGTCTCCGGCACTGAGACGACGAGGACTGCTTCCCCATCTACTTCCGTGGAAGAGCTTCCGACGCCTGCCTCAAAAAGGCCTCGTCTGACGGAGGTGGAAAAGGAGAAAGGGGAGGCTTGTCCTTCTTCAATCTGGGGAGACGAGAGGCTGGCGGTTGAACGGGCTCACAGCCTTGTGACTGCTGACGAACTGAAGACTCTCTCTGGAGTCCCCCTTAGCAAGGTGGCTGGTGGGCAAGTCCACAAGCTCGTCCAAGTAAAGCACTTCTTCCTCTCTTCTTTTTTTTTTTTTTTTTTTTTTTTTTTTTTTACTGAAAGTTTAAATTACAGGTTCTGGGGGAGAGCATGCATATCGCTTCGGAATATCTCATTCAGGAGGCTAAGCTGGCGTCCCTTTTTTCGAGGGTTCAAGCCTTGGAGGGCGAAAATTCTAAGCTGAAGAAGAACCTTATCGATTCTATGGACGAAGCCACAACTTTGAAGGAGAAGGTTAAGGTCTTAGGTAACGACCTTAACGTTGAGCGTCAGTTGCACGTAGAGAAGGACGAGCAACTTCAGAATGCGAGGGAGTCACTCAAAACCATTGCGGCTCGGTCCGTTGAAGCATTCCAAACCACTGAGGAGTACAACACCGTGCTCTTCAGTTGGTATTTCAAGGGCTTTGAGCTTCTCCGTCGGTATATGGCCAAGCA
Organism: Quercus glauca; assembly: GCA_023736055.1. Lineage (NCBI taxonomy): Eukaryota > Viridiplantae > Streptophyta > Magnoliopsida > Fagales > Fagaceae > Quercus > Quercus glauca. Next base: position 44,128,595 of record CM043320.1, on the reverse strand, counting down.
TCCGACTGGTGTTGACATCGGGAACCTGGACCTGGAGGATGTGGACAAAGAAATGGCCGCTGACGAAGCTGCCCTTTCCTTGACTTCAGCGAGTGATGTTCCAGAGGATGCTCCAATTGACGATGCTGCTGCTGGTGGTGCCCCTCCCGAAGACTGAACCTGCTAAAAAAAAAAATTTTTGTGTTGCCCGTCCTGTTTTGGGCATTTGTTTATCCCTCTTTTTTTTTTTTTTTTTTTTTTTTTTTTTTTTTTTTTTTTTTATATCTTCTTGGAGAACAATTTTAATTTATTTTGGGAACAGAATTTTTAGCCTAGTGTTTATGGGCTTTTAGTTGTAAAAACAATGGTGATTTGCCTGCCAGCTTCAGGCTTCTAATTTTAATCATTCGGTACTTACTTGCATTTGGTTATGTTTGCCATATCTATTGTCTTGATAGCATACTAGTCGTCAGTTGTGAGTTTTCTTCGAGGTTTTAATCCCGCTGTGTAGCCTTTTGTCTTTGATCCTCTTGGCATATGCTTATTCGTCGGAGGGGAACCTCGTTTACTTAGCTAATTTTAGCTTTAGTTAGCTTTCTTCGTCGGTAACTCACATCCGTCTTACGCGGAATCTGGTTACTCGGCAATTTTTGGCTTTCAGTAACTTACATCCGTCGAGGCGGAATCTTGTTACCTTTAACTTCGCTCGTTCGTCAGTAACTTACATCCGTCGAAGCGGAATCTTGTTACTTAGCCACTTTTGGCTTTTAGTTCCGTTTGTTCGTCAGTAACTTACATCCGTCGAAGCGGAATCTTGTTACTTAGCCATTTTTGGCTTAAGTCTCGTTTGGTCGTCATTAACTTACATCCGTCGAGGCGGAATCTTGTTACTTAGCCATTTTTGGCTTTTAGTTTCGTTTATTCGTCAGTAACTTACATCCGTCGAAGCGGAATCTTGTTACTTAGCCATTTTTGGCTTTTAGTTTCGTTTATTCGTCAGTAACGTACATCCGTCGAAGCGGAATCTTGTTACTTAGCCATTTTTGGCTTTTAGTTTCGTTTATTCGTCAGTAACTTACATCCGTCGAAGCGGAATCTTGTTACTTAGCCATTTTTGGCTTTCGTTTGTTCTGGATTGAGCCTGTTTGCACAAAGAGATTAGCTGAATAATTCATTTATTGATTGATAATGATGCATATATCATTCTATTACACATTACTGATGGTATTTCTTCAGATGTTCGATATTCCATGGCCTCGGGAGTTTTTCTCCGTCCATGGTCTCCAGGTGATAACTCCCTTGTCTGGAGTAGTGAATGACTTTGTATGGTCCTTCCCACGAGGGGCCGAGCTTTCCTTGAGCTGGGTCCTTGGTTGCCTGGGTCACCTTGCGCAGGACGAGGTCTCCTATGTTGAGTCTCCTGAGTTTCACCCTTCTGTTGTAGTAATCAGTCATTTTCTTCTGGTATTCAGACATCTTGTTGAAGGCTCTATCTCGAACTTCGTCAAGACAATCCAGATCTACTCGCAGGAGGTCGTCATTGTCTTTTTGATTAAAGGCTTCCCTCCTGGTGCTGGTTAACCCCACTTCGACTGGGATAACTGCTTCTGTGCCGTAGGTAAGCTTGAAGGGGGTCTCTCCTGTCGGGGTTCTAGCCGTGGTCCGGTAGGCCCACAAGACGTTGGGCAGCTCGTCCGGCCATGCACCCTTTGCCTCGTCCAGTCTGGTTTTTATGATCTTGAGTAACGTGCGGTTCGTCACCTCCGTCTGTCCATTCGCCTGCGGATGTCCTGGTGATGAGAACTGGTTCCTGATGCCCAAACCTGAGCAAAAATCCTTGAAAGCCTGGCTATCGAACTGTCGTCCGTTGTCTGATATGATCGTCCGCGGGATCCCGAACCTGCAGACAATATTCTTCCATACGAACCCCTGTATCCTAGCCTCGGTGATGGTTGCCAATGCATCTGCTTCAACCCATTTAGTAAAATAATCAATAGCAACAAGTAGGAATTTTACCTGACCTTTGCCTTGAGGCAGCGGACCGACGATGTCAATGCCCCATTGTGCGAACGGCCAGGGAGATGTTATCGTCGTTAGCTTTTCTGACGGTAATCGTTGAATGTTCCCAAACCTCTGACATTTGTCACATCTTTGGACGAACTTTGTGGTGTCATTTTGCATTGTTGGCCAGAAGTAACCTGTATGCATGATTTTTCTTACCAGGGATCTTGGTCCTGCGTGATCTCCGCAAATTCCTTCATGAACCTCTCTGAGGATGTATTCCGCTTCTTTTTCATCAACGCACCTCAGGTAGGGCATGGAGAAACCTCTTTTGTACAGAGTATCATTGAGAATTGTGAACCTGGTGGATCTCTTCTTGATCTTTCTGGCTTCATGTGCATCCTGGGGTAAATGGCCATCTTGGAGGAAAGAAATGATGGGCGTCATCCAACTGCTTGCGTCCTGGAGTGTGAAAGTTGTGGCTTCTTCTATGCTGGGACTTCCCTGTATTTCCATCATTAGGTCTGTCTTTGAATCTTCTACTTCTGACGAAGCTATCTTTGACACTTCGTCGGCGGCCACGTTCTGGTTCCTTGGGATCTGGACGAACTCCACTTTTTCAAACTCTTGAGTTAAGTGTTTCGTCAATCTGAGATATTTCTGCATCCTTTCTTCCTTTGCTTCATATTCTCCTTTGATTTGTCCAATCACTAACCTTGAATCGTTCTGGACTAGTAGATTCCTGGCTCCAAGTTCTTTTCCGAGCCTTAAGCCTGTCAGGATTCCTTCATACTCGGCCTCGTTGTTGGTGGCTGGGAATTTTAGTTGAACTCCATACCTTAGCACTTCTCCGTCAGGAGTGGTTATGACGACCCCTACTCCTCCTCTTTTCTTTGTTGACGAGCCGTCAGTCTTTATCACCCATGTCTCGTTCATGCTGGCAATGCTCGGCTCGTCTGGATAGGTATACTCGGCGATGAAGTCTGCCAGGGCTTGTGCTTTGATGGCCGTCCTTGAATGGTATTCTACGTCAAATTGGCTGAGTTCAATCGCCCACTGGACCATTCTGCCTGCTGCCTCAGGTTTGGTCATAGATTTCTTGATGGGTTGATCCGTCATTACTAGAATCGGGTGCGCCTGGAAATACTGCCTGAGCTTGCGCGAGGCTACTATTAAAGCAAATGTGATCTTCTCAATCTTTGGGTATCTGGATTCCGCTCCCTGGAAGGCTTGGCTGACGTAGTAAACTGGAAGCTGTTTCCCATCCTCTTCTCGGATCAAGGCGGCACTGACGGCTGTAGATGAGACTGCTAAATACAGGTACAGATTTTCACCTTCTTTCGACGGGCTCAGGAGGGGTGGATTGCTGAGGTAACGCTTGAGCTCCTGGAACGCCGCTTCACACTCGTCGGTCCATTCAAAAGCTTGCTTCAGGGTCTTAAAGAACGGTAAGCATTTATCAGTGGCTCTAGACACAAACCTGTTAAGGGCTGCGATCCGGCCTGTGAGCTTCTGGACTTCCTTGACGGTCTTAGGTGATGTCATGTTAATTATTGCTTGCACTTTCTCAGGATTTGCTTCTATCCCCCTCTGGGATACCATGAATCCAAGGAACTTCCCTGAGGCCACACCAAAAGCACATTTACCAGGATTCAGCTTCATTTTGTATTGCTTGAGGGTCTCGAATGTCTCTTTGAGGTCGTCCAGGTGTGTAAGCTCTTCCCTGCTCTTGACGAGCATATCGTCCACGTATACTTCCATGTTTTTTCCTATCTGCTTGGCGAACATTCTATTCACTAACCTCTGATAAGTTGCCCCTGCGTTCTTCAGCCCAAAAGGCATCACCTTATAACAGTAGAGCCCCTGGCTGGTGATGAAGGCAGTTTTCTCCTGGTCTTCGTCAGCCATCTTGATTTGGTTGTATCCTGAGAATGCATCCATGAAAGTTAACAATTTGTGCCCGGCAGTGGAATCTACGAGCTGGTCTATCCTTGGGAGAGGGAAGCTGTCTTTTGGGCAGGCCTTGTTCAGATCCGTGAAATCCACACACATTCTCCATTTCCCGCTTGCCTTTTTTACTAAGACGACGTTGGCGAGCCATTCTGGGTAGTACACTTCCCTGATGAAACCTACAGTCAAGAGTTTACTCACTTCGTCTGTGATTGCCTGGTCTCTCTCGGGTGCAAATGTCCTTCGTTTCTGTTTGACGGGCTTTCTCTCCGGGTCCACATTCAGCCTGTGTTGTATGACCCCCGGGGATATACCTGGCATGTTGTCATGACTCCAGGCAAAGACGTCTAGGTTGTCTCTAAGAAACTGAATAAGCCTCGTCTTCATTTCAGGGCTCAAGGTCGTCCCTATCCTGGTTGTCTTCGTCGCCTCCCCTTTGATGAGTTCTACTGCTTCCAGGGCCTCCACCTTTTCTCCTTCCTTTTCTTCTATTATCCAAGTGTGATTCTCTTTAGCTGCTAAAACAGCTTGGTAGCATTCTCGAGCTAACACTTGGTCTCCCTTGACTTCTCCAACACCGTTTTCTGTTGGGAATTTTACCTTCAGGCAGTAGGTGGATGTGGACGCCTTCCACTTATTAAGTGCTGGTCTTCCGATGATGACGTTATAAGATGAGGGACAATCTACCACCAAGAAATCTATCTGACGAGTTGATTGTTTTGGGTACGTTCCCACTGTTACTGTTAGTGTTACTATTCCTCTGGGATATACTCTGTCGCCACTGAAGCTGACGAGGGGGGAGTCGAAGGGACGAAGTCTTTTGGGATCAAGCTTCAACTGTTGAAATGCGGGAAAATAAATGATATCGGCAGAGCTACCATTATCCACGAGGATCCTCTTGGTGTTGAACCCTTCTATGGTGAGCATTATGACCAAGGGGTCATTGTGTGGTTGCTTCACCCCTCCAGCATCATTCTCGTTAAAGGTCATATCTTGGTCAGTTCGTCTGTGTTTTGACGAAGGTGTCATGTGGACGCTGTTTACCTGCCGTTGATATGTTCTCTTGAGTGACTTGAATGATCCCCCTGTAACGGGCCCTCCTGTGATCGTTTGTATCTCCCCGATCACATTTTGCGGAGGTTGGGATTGATGACCGTTGCCCGAGGGCTCAGGTCGGCCTTTGTTCTCGTCTCGATTTTTGTTGTAATCTCCCTTCTTTACAAATTTCTGTAACTTTCCCCTTCGTATCAATTCTTCTATTTGTTCTTTGAGGTCTCTACAATCTTCTGTATAGTGGCCATGATCTTTATGGAATCGGCAGTACTTACTCTTGTCACGGACGTTTGGGGACGAATGTAGTGGTCGCGGCCACCTAAGGTAATGCTCGTCTTTGATCTGCGTGAAAACTTTGTCAACAGGCATAATAAGAGGGGTGAATTTTACCGTTCTAGGGTTTTTATCGTCTTTCCTCCTAGCTCCGTCATTGGCTCGACGATCCTGCCTCTCCCTCTTCTGTCCCCTGCGGTCATCCTCTCTTCTTCCCCTGTCCCCTGGTCTATCCCCGTCCCTGATGGCAGCTAGCGCGTCTTCAGCGTTCATGTATTTCTGCGCCTTGAGAAGCATTTCAGCCATCGTCTTCGGGGGATTCTTCGCGAGTGAAGTGACGAGTTCCCTAGTTCTCAGTCCGGCTTTGAAGGTCGTCAGCTGCACTTTGTCATCAGCCTCGTCTACCTCCAGTGTTTCCCTTGTGAACCGCTTTACATATGATCTCAACGTTTCCTTTTCTCCTTGTCTGATGGTAAGCAAATGGTCGGCGGTCCTCTTTGGTCGTTGTCCCCCAATAAAATGACGCAGGAAGGCGCTGCTCAACTGCTCGAATGTATCAATGGACGATGTTGGCAACTTCGTGAACCATTCTCGAGCAGCTCCCCTGAGAGTGGTTGGGAAGGAACGACATAATATCTCATCTGGAGGCTGTTGAAGTCCCAAGGTTGTTTTGAAGGTATTCAAATGATCTTGAGGATCCTTCAGCCCATCGAAAGGCTCGAGCTGGGGCAACCGGAATTTGGACGGAACTGGACAGTCAAGGACTGTTGTTGTGAATGGTGAATCCGTTGCTCGGACCATTCGATCCACGCTTCGTTCCGTCTTCTCCTTGATGGCATTCCTAAGTTCGTCCATTTCTCTCCTCATCTCTCTCAGCATATCTGAGTTTTGCTCGGTCGGAGTGGTGGGCCTTCGCGGATCACTCCTTCTATGACTATCCCCTTCTCCTTCTTGACTTCCTTCGGACCTATTCTCCTCTTGCTGAAGCCGTAGCTTCATCTCCTGGTTCTGTCTGGTCAATTCTTCTACTGTGGCTGCAAGAGCTTGGATTTGTTGGGCTAAGGCTGCAGAATCTTGATTGGACTCCATCTGAAAAGAGTAATTGATCGGGAACTACAATTTCGAATGTAAATATGAAAATGTCGTTCCCACAGACGGCGCCAAACTGATGATACTCGAGATCGTCAGTCAAGTTCGTCAGACGGAGAAGATTCTTCAGCCTTCAGAGATGGTCACCGGTGTGGTGCCTGCCACAAAACCTCCGATGCCAAAGTCAGTATATAAAACTTTTCTTTAGAGCAAATCAATGTAAAATGAAAAGAAATCTCTCGTTGCTAGTCTGTGTGTATGTACCTTTCTCTTGGCAAGGTATGGGTATATATATATTCTTCTAAGGGCTCTAGTCGTCGGAGTAATTATGGGGATCTTCAATGCTCCTTTTTGTAACGTTCGGAGTAATGTGCTATTAGTATCCTCCAACGGATCTGTACAGTTGTCTTTATAACTGTTTTAGGTTTGATTGTCTGCATTGAATATCCTGGATGTCTTCGTCAGCAACACTTGTGTCTGGTTCTCTTAACCAGAAGCTATATTCGTCGGTACTGGTGTCATCGTCCATACGAAGTGGGCTCGTCGGTCCCGTCAGCAGTGAAAGGTGAAAAATAGAATCCTATTTGACTAAAGGAGCCTAGCTACATTGAGCCATCCAAACTTCCAAATCGTTCTTTTAATATCTCTGGAGATGGAGTAGCTTTTTTTTTTAATTTTTATTTTGGGTTCTGGACTGACATCCTAAACTTCATGTTGAGTACTTGGTGGTTGGTGACTTGGTGTGATGTGTGTATTTTGATGGACAACTGAACATTACATACATACGATTTCAATTTTATGAATGATTAGTCGCAAACTCATGCTATCCGTGAAAAAATTTAATTCAATGTAAAATTTGTATATGTTAAATAGTGCATTTTTTATTTAAAATAATTTTATATTTTTATAAGTTTTATGTAATGGAATACATAATGTATTAATATAAATGAAGAATATTAAAAAAAAATGTACACTCACATTTCATGGAACAAAAGTACTATGTTACATTAAATTTAAATTATTATTTAAGTTTAGAATGATAGCATTTTTTTTTTCTTTTCAAATATAAGTATAATGTCTATATTATTAAAACTCGAATTTTAAGTTAACCTTTTGAATATTTTTATTATTTTTATTGTTTTTTTAATGTCCATATCTCTAATTTCTAATGGCGATTTTGTTTGAATTTTTTAGCCAAGACTAAAGAGTTGGCCTAAAAAATAAAATATCATACTTTTCAACCCAAGAATTAAGAAAAAAAAAATGAATTTTTAAGCAAAAAAAAAGAATCAATTTAAGGTCTAGTAGTCCAAAATGAACTGGAATAAGGCCATACTTTACTTTTGTTCCATATTGAACTGATCAATTATTTGGAGTAATTCTTTATTTGGATACTGGTATTAGACCATAATTTCGCTCGTGCTCGTGCTCATGCTTGTGTTTATAACTAGTTTCAAGTCGGACAAAAAGAAAAGGGTTATGATTAGCTTTTTTTTTTTAGTAAACAGTAATACTTATTAAAATATACACGAAAATAGTAATACTAGTGTTTTAAACCGGGTTTACAATATATTATATAATCAGAGTACAGCTACAAAATGTCCTAACCTTTTTAGTTGTAGACTGGAGTTATAAACAACGGTTATGATAAGCTGATAGCCAACATAAAATTTAATTAATTTATTATGAATTCTAGTATTAGACCATGTATTTAATACAAATTTTTATGTGTGCTTTCCAACACTTGGCCTTTTATTTGAGTTCGTGTGCATGAATTTAGTTAATTTTGCTTTGGCCTATTTATTTTTTCTCATTTTCCAAACTTGTTATTGGACTTGTCATTCTTGGGTTTTCAAAGCTGTTGTAATGGTTGGTTGGTTACCTTTCTTAGTAATCTAATAATCATATCAATTGTATATATATATAATTAGAAGAAAAGAGAGTTTGAATAATTTTAATTTATGAATCATTTTTTTGTGTAACTAAAAATAATTTAAATTTATAAGTCCTTTTATGTAATATTATAAATATATATGGTATGGTACGTTACTAACCAGGTGTAGGATCACAGTTTACAGCACAAGCCCAATATATTTGGGATTGTGGGTTAATGAGCTCAATACAATAAATTTGTAGAGAATGGGTTAAAGAACTAGGCCCTAGTGAATCTAATAACGGCTAGGATGGGGTTGAAAGACAATTATTCAAGAACAATGCGCGTAAGATTGGGTGAATGTGTTGTCCGAGGAGGCAAATCTTAGTATAGATCAATGGAATTGATTACAAGTGCAACTTTGGTGGCTACAGTGTTCTTTCTCTCTTTTTCCGATTCCCTTCCCATGGAGGGTCTCTCATATTATATAGCCCCCTCTAGACCATCTTAATCCTACACTTGTCGATCATTTAAGCCCTCACTTGAGTACCTGTCCCATCGGACACCCTTTCTAGCCTTCTGTGAGTCTTGGTGACCAAGGCAACATTGTTCAAGGGTCTTCTCCACATAATGCGCCCAAAAAAGTAGCTGTAATGCATTTAATGCGGTGGTGACAACTTTTCTTCAGGTACTTCTAAGTTCCTATCACTCCTTATATATGTATGTGCTCATCCTTATTGCCTGAGCTCTTTGGAAGCTCACCTTAATCATTGGAGTATAGATTTGGGCCGCATTCATCATATCCGAGGAGGAGTTCCTCCTCGGACCACCTTCCAATTGTTCCTTACTTGTGAAACTTTAAAATTGGAGTTCCCCATAATTACTTGTCCCTTCTCGGACTAGTCTATATCCTCGAACCAGGCCCAAAGCCCAATTTGTGACTCTGGGCCTTTACCCCTACAATAGCCCCTCAAAACTCCGATTTTTTTCCCTCTCATCCGAGGATGGCCTACAGTTGCATCCACTAGCTGGTCTATTTTAGGCATAGGGAAAGGATCCTTTGGGCAGGCCCTATTTAAATCTGTGAAATCCATGCACACTCACCATTTCCCACTCTTCTTCTTCACCACCACGGTATTGGCCAGCCACTCAGGGTAAAATACCTCATTGATAGCCCCCGCCTACTTTAGTTTCTTCACCTCATCTCTGACAACATCAGAATGTTCCCTAAAAGAGCGCTGAGGAGGTTGCTTCTTGGGAATATCTGACAGATTAACTGTCACGACCCAAATCCATGGAACATGAATTTAGATGCATGACTAACTTGTTAATCTTACATAACTCAAAAGTATAATTAACTCCAAAATAATTTAAAACTCCAATGAAACAATGCTCTTAATAAATAACCTCTTACAAAAATCTAAACTCCACATATTGGAAATAATCTCCAAAACGTAAAACATGAATTACAAAATAAGAATAACTAAAATTCTATAAGTCCTCAAGTAACACTGAAATCGCCTACAACTTCCATGCTCTACCTTGTACCTTACAAAGCGACCCAACGGTTCAATTTTCCCAACTACACTTCAATCTGAAAAATAGTAATTGATGGGGTGAGCCACATCTAGTAAGTAATTATACAAAATACACAACAGGATAGAGTCAAGCCCAGCACGAGTATTTTGATTATTCACAAACTCATTCAATGATATCGAAAATAACCATTCCAAAACATATAATAAGTCATTTTATACACATGTAATCACATCTTAAAATCATTAGAAATCACATACATATAATTGATCAGAGCACAGTGTCACATATACACATCACATATTCTCACATACAATCCTGTGAGCGGATACCAACATCTAACCCCTGCTGGTGAGGGATCAACACATATTCTCACATACAATCCTGTGAGCGGATTTACACATATATCTGATTTGTCTGATCAATTCTAAAAACACTTATTTTCGAGTCACAGATCACAAAACACAGTTTATACAAAATATAATAATTTACTTGATGTTAACAATTATTCCAAATACATAGGCATATTAAAGATCATGATATCGAATAAAACGTAAATCAAAGGATGCTTGACTCTCTTAGGAAATGAATAAGAACTGAAGAGTTTATATAAATATTTTACAATTCTTGAGTAAATCTGAAAATTAGATTTGCTAAAAGAAACATTTTAAATACCATTTGGAGAATAGGAATATGACTTTGGAATCACTTGATTTTAACAAATTTAAGAACAATAACCTTTTTAGAAAACTTACATTGAAACTCAATTATTTTCGGAAAATATTTTAGTTTAGAAGTTATCTTTTAAATGAGATATGGACATTCAAAATGTGATTTAAAATTCAAAGTTTCTCTTTCAATGATGTAAAAATGCTTTCAATAAACTTTAGAAAACGTAAGCTTAAAAATATGACTTTTGAAAACCTTTGACATCTAAGAACCTAAATGACAAAACTTGTGCATATTATGCATAATTACTTACAGCACTTGAATCGCTCTGAAAGTCCAGCTGAAACACCCTCCAAATAGTCTCAAAAAATACTCTTAAATAGAACCTATAATCAATCATGAAAATTACTTAATATCCTCCACAAAATATAAATCTTAATGACTTATACAAACTAACTCACTAGGAAAATACTTTGCTGAACTAATAACACTTTAACACTAAATTTAAAGTTTCTGTAACCAATGATATTCTAACCAATAATGTTTCCTTGCATTGGGTCAGTTCTCATATTACTATTAGAGAGGCAGTAGCCGAAATATTCTAGACCTTAGATTTAATATTCCCATTGAAAGCGTAAGGATACAGGGCCACCTTTAAAACTAGAAGTTATAATCATGAGGTCTGTAGGCAACTTAATGAAATCATGTACTGACTATTAGAGGTTTAATCATATATATATCTATATATATATATATATATATATCATCCTTTTCTAGACCCAACGTCCTCAATATCAACGAGTAACCAATATAAAATACAAAACTGCCATAAACTTAGGATTATTACAATCGGATCTTTACATGAATAACGCTTATATATATAACCTTTGTTCTAGAATACACGGTGCGGCAAGCTTTGGATTTAATATACATATCCCAATGGAAACGTAATGCCATCTACATGAATTGAGATTTAAAACCATGACCCTTGATCTTGAATACAAACCTAGGCAACTAACTTAATAGTGTATCATCTTCTAGGAAAAATACCCCTTTTAACAATCTACACACCACTAACGTTTCCATGGTAACAGTCTAACCCTTTAATTCTTTGTTTCTAATAGTGTGAAAATCATACCTTGAATAATCTGATTGCCTCTTCACTTGTATGTGCTCCAAACTCCAAGGAAAAACACCTCTAAGCCTCCTTTGTGATGAAACCCTAGCCTCCTTAGTGATAAAACCCTTCTTATACCAAACCCTAATCATCTTTTCCTCCAACTTATATTTTAACACATCAAAAATGTGGGCTTGGTGGGGTAGTGGGCTGGAGTTTAAAATCCACTTAAGCTTATCTCTTTAGTCTCCAACAGGCCCATATAACATCTTTCTCTTTTCTTTTTATTTATTTTAATTATCTCACTAAATTGTACGTACTAAAACTTTAATTCTCTCAGCTATTTGTAGCACCACAAAATTGTCTACTCCCATCTTACCGTGCACACGCATATTGTACTCCAACTCTATAATAATAATAATACCGATGACGGTGATGATCATAAAATCAAATCGGGGTATTACATTAACATTTAGATGATGACAGATGAAGTTCGGGTCCACCCCAGGGCTTCGTAAGCACTCCATGCATCATACATATATAAGGAGTCATGGGAACTTAGAAGTACCTGAAGAAAAGCTGCTACCACCGCATTAAATGCATTGTAGCTACTTTTTTTGCCATATTTATGTGGAGAAGACCTTTGAACAGTGTTACCTTGGTCACCACGACTCACAGAAGGCCAAAAAGGGGGTCCGATGGGACAAGTACTCAAGTAAAGGTTTAAATGATCGACAAGTGTAGTATCAAGATGGTCCAGAGGGGGCTATATAATACGAAAGACTCTCCATTGGAAGGGGATCGAAAAAAGAGAGAAAGAACACTGTAGCCACCAGAGTTGCACTTGTAATCAGTTCCATTGATCTATACTAAACTAAGATTTGCCTCCTTGGACAACACATTCACCCGATTTTATGCGCATTGTTCTTGAATAATTGTCTTTCAACCCCATCATAGCCATTGTTAGATTCACTAGGGCCTAGTTCTTTAACCCATTCTCTATAAATTTATTGTATTGGGCTTATTATGCCACAATCTCATACATATTGGGCTTGGGCTATAAACTATGACCCTACACCAAGTAATATATATATGTGTGTGTGTGTGTGTGTGTGTGCGCGGGTGTGTGTGTGTGTGTTTGTGTTAACTGCGATTGTTTTTAATTGTATTATTTTATTATTTCGATCAAGTTAGTGGTTTACTTGCCATACTACCAAACCAATTATGCTTTTTAGCTTCCTCTCTACTCAAATACACGAATAGAATAATCCAGAGTTGGCTTCTTCTTAGCTCGTAGATTACATCTCTCAACCAAAAACCTCTCTCTCTCTCTCTCTCTCTCTCTCTCTCTCTCTCTCTCTCTCTCTCTCTGTGTGGAAAGACTCATATAAAATATTGTTATTTAACCTTTGTATGTGAAAGTGTGTCCGACGTGAAGGTAGACGTTCTAGTTTAATCTTGGAATTGTTCGACCAAAGAATCGTTTCACACAAAGTTTTACTTTGATTGGTATGAATATAAATTTTGAAGACAATGCATTTACTTAATTTACTGACTTTATTCCTAAACTTTGATTTAAGTTTATGTTATTCTTGAATAAGGACACATTGGTATGCAATTCCTTATTCTCACATTGTACATAACAAACCCAATTAACTTTCCATCTATTTTCTATACACTATTTGTCAAGAATCTCCATTTGGTTGGGAGAATAGAAAATAAGGTGGGAGTGGAAAAGTGGGAGAATAGAAAAAATTTTAATTTTCTCTCAGCGTATGTGTTTGGCTGAGGGAGTGAAAAAGTGGAGAGATGAAAAACTTTTTTATTTGGTTGAGTAAAAAAGTAAGAGAATAGAAAATATAATTTGCATAAATTTATTATAATGCCTCTAATACATTAAAAAAAAACTTTTTAAATAATTTATTAAAATTAAAAATTTTAATTACTACAAACTTACAAACTAAATCAAAAGAAAAACTAATAATAATAATAATAATAGTTGCCATTTGATATTAAAAAAAAAAAGAAAAAAGAAAGAAAAAAAAGAGGAACCAAAACAACATCAGGTTCGCTGTAGGATAGTAGGATGTAACTATGTAAGCAACAAAGACTAATAAAACAAAAAAACAAAATCTGACAATTTGATTTTTTTTTTTTTTTTTTAAAGCAGCCAACCAACATGTGCACAGTAGGGGTAGATGAGTCATTTTGCAACTATCTTCTCCCACTCCAATTTCCTCTTCATAAAATCTTTCCAATTTGAGGGATTGATTTTTAGTGGCCCGGAGAAAAAATAACACAATTTTAAAAACTGAATCAGTGAAATATATAATAAATCAGTATATTATTTACAAAATATATTCAAATAAATATAAACAATTTTAAATAAGTTTTCATACCTTATATTAAATGGATAAGAAATTGGTAAATATAAACATTAAACAGTCAATCAAATTACCATTACAAAAATAATAACAATGTTATAACATTTTATTTATATATTATTTTTTACAACATAATTAAGAATAAATGATTTAATTTAATTAGACTTCCCTCAACTATTGATAAGTTTTTCTTTTTTTTGGTAGAGATCTATTGTAAAATAAAAATGTGTTAAATTAGATGCTAGCGACTTAAAGATTAAAATTCAAACTATTATTTTATCTTTTAATAATTAATTAATTATGTTACATTTTTGTATTATTTGTCAATTAATATTATTAACAAAAACAAAAACAAAAACACAAAAAAATAAATAAAGGAAATAAAGGAAATAAAACACCTAGCTACCATGCGTAGGATGCATCATCCCATGTCCTTAATTCTCATGCCTATGGCTTTGTGCCTTTCAAAGTAGTGAATATCCTGGAGGTCTCACCAGTTATCCCCCCTCTCATCTTTCTAACCAAACACCCACAAAAACCATTTCGCTTTTCTTTTTCATCTTCCCTAAAATCCACCTAACCAAATAGACCCTTAATCATGTAAAGAGAGAACTCAATATTTACCTTATGTTACATCCTTTATACAAAATAGTATTTTAAACTTCTTGGAATTCAATTAATATATAGATTTTCATTCAAAACAAATTTTTAACATATGAATGGAGCTTAGCTTTACAAACTTTTTCATTTTCTTCTCTTTCTATTTTGATTGACCATTATTTTTTTTTGGGATCTTAATTGTATTGGACCCATAGTACATTTCCTGTGTACTTGGGTCTGTTTTTATTTCAATAAAATATTTATATATATATATATATATATATATATATTCTTCACACCAACTATTTATGGTATAGAAGGAGAAATATCAGATGAACTAGAAGCTGGGGAGATAGGGTCAAAGAACACACATACAAGGAGAGAACCAAAGAATAACAGATGTCAAAGGTAATGACCAAGATTAAAGATAAAAACAAGATTTAGATTGATGCCTCCTCCAATACAAAATTTTTGACAAAGAATCAAATTCAAAGTTCAAACAATGTTTAACACTTAGTCAATATCTCAGCCCCATCTTCGGTTATTAAAATCGTGTGTTCAAATTGTGCTGACAGGCTCCCATCTTCGGTAACAACCGTCCAGTTATCATCCCACATTACAGGATTAAAGCTACCTACTGTCAGCATTGGTTCTGCAAAATTGACCATAATGCACATGCAATTTATAATAATCAATAATACGTATGGAAATAGAAATGTTTCAATCATTAATTATTGTAACACATAAGAAAAAAACGATCAAATAATTTACATAAAATAACAGAGGCAATGAACTGAAATCGAATGGCTGTGAATATCCCATCTTAGCCGCCATAATTTGAGTTATGGTCGTGTGAGTACACACCAATATGTGCAAATCACTAATGCATTATTTTTTAGTCCAGTTATCTTGCTGTATCTACTATTTAGTCTCATGAAGCTATGATTCTCCCAAACCATACCAGCCATCAGTCTAAAGGCTTTCCAAGTCAAATCAAAATTATAAAGTTTTGAGTCATTGATTACAAGTATTAACCCTGAAATGCTTCATTGAGGAGGGAGAGAATAATTGAAGTTAAACTACTTCGGATAAAAAAATAAATGAAATGAAACTACATTAGTTAGCATGACAATTAGCAGCAAC
Source organism: Quercus glauca (assembly GCA_023736055.1). Taxonomy (NCBI): domain Eukaryota; kingdom Viridiplantae; phylum Streptophyta; class Magnoliopsida; order Fagales; family Fagaceae; genus Quercus; species Quercus glauca. Next base: position 44,112,928 of record CM043320.1, on the reverse strand, counting down.
TTAAGGTAAATTCTAGTAAGGGAAATTCATTATACTAATGGAAATTCACTAACCAATTGTGAAGGTTTGATTCAACAGCATGCATCCGCTATCATTATTCCCTGAAAAAATAAAAATTATTAAATACAGAATATGTCGAAACTCTCCAGAAAATGTACATACTGATGCAGAGAGAGAGAGAGAAGCCATCTTTTTTTTTGATAGGTAATCAGAGAAATGATATAAATGAGAAAAAATAGTACAAGTAGTTCATGATGATGAACAACAAGATAGAAAAAAAACAAACAACAAAAACAAAAGATAAGGAAATCAGACAGCTAAATTAAGGGAAAACTGTCTGAGAGGAATTTCCTTTGGGGGTCTTCTAAGAGTAGTTTCAAATATCCTTTGGTGGCTTGGAAAAAGGTGTGTTTACCTATCAAATTGGGTGGTTTGGGGATTAGAAGTCTGGTATCTTTTAATCAAGCTTTGTTAGGGAAATGGTTGTGGCGTTTTGGGCATGAAGTTACCCATCTTTGGCGGAGAGTAATCTCCATAAAATATGGCGAGGGTCATGGGGGGTGGTGTACGAAGGTGTGCAGGAGGACTCATGGTTGCGGTCTTTGGAGAAGCATTCATGAAGGGTGGGAGAGTTTTTCTAAGCATTTGTCTTTTGTAGTGGGTGAAGGCACCCGTATCCGCTTTTGGCATGATAGGTGGATTGGGGATAATACCCTAAAAGACCTCTATCCTGAGCTCTTCGTCTGTTCAGTTGCAAAGGATGCCTGTTCTTGTGAAGGAGAGATTGTTATTATAAATTTATAACACTACGTTCCCTGTTTGACTGGTCTAGGGCTTTTGGCAACGGTTCTTTCATTTCTTTTGTAAACTTCATTGATTCTTTAATTTTTTTATGCATACACTACATTGATTCTTTAAACTTAAGATTGTAATTCCTTAGAGAAGCCTTATGTATAGTTGGGATTCCTCCTTTATCAATAAAGTAGTCCTAGTACTAATAATAAAAATTGTTATTATAATTCTTAATGAGAAAATGTAATGCTAAAATTATTGGAACTCCATATTATAATTTTTTTCCATTTCGGAATACAGGACTATCAAAGTGAAATAAATTTGGATCTTATACTAGTATAGCCAGTCACATTTAGGTCAAATGGCATGTCTTTCTATGTTCTGGATGGTCTTCTCAATGTCGATATACCTTTGATATCAGTCAACAATTTGCATGACTTAAATAGAGATAAGGAACAATCAAATAAAATAAATTAATAGATTTGAAAAAAGATAACACAAACTAAAGTCAAGATGGCATTGAAACAACAGCCTAAAAAATAAACGGACAAGAAAGAAAGAAGCAGCATAAAAGCTCAGAAAAATTACTGAAGTGTAGAATAACTGGATCAGCATGAAAAACACGTCCAACCCCATGGCCAACGAATTGTTGAACGACACCGTAGCGAAATTTATCTGCATGATCTCTGAAGGGGAGAAAAATATGAACACACACCGTTAATTATAAGTTGTTATAAAATTGAGACCTAACATCTAACATTCAAGACACAACTTTTAGCCAATTTTTTTTTTTTTTGGATAGATAGAACTTTTAGCCAAAAATAATTATGTACAAAACAATAAAAATGGTAATGTAATATGTTATTATAAATTTTACTAAGGATATGCTTGTTTAATTTAATATCGCAGTTTATTTTCACTCCCCGCTCATATACAACTTTTTTAAAGCCTTACTTTTTCTAGGTACAACTGTAATTTTACACAACTTTTTAAAACAAAATAAGCCAATGAAAATAATCTCACCCAAACAGACTCAAAGACAAAAGATCATCCTAATCTTTCAGCATCAAGTATACAAAGTGAAAGAACTTTCAAGTACCAAGTAGCCAGTGCAAATATGACTATATCAAACAAACAAAGTACCAAGTCAGCAACTAATGATGTATTGATTCTTCAAATTTAAGAGTCAACATTACAAGTTTTTTCCTCAAATTACCAAATTAAAATGAGTTCATGAGGTGGGGAGCAGAATGTAAGCTAAGCCTAGGAAAATGGATACAGCAAAAGAATGGCAAATAGGAAAAGTACAATTCTGTAATTCAAAAAAAAAAAAAAACAAATCATTCATCAACATAACCACAGAGTTGGAAGTTATAGAAGGGAGAACGGAAGCCACAGAAATAAAAATATAAGTGAGCCTCACTGAATTGTTTTGCCAATTTTCTTTAACTCCACTCCTGGTGCACATATGGATATCGCTTTATCAAGACATTCTTTAGTCACCTGAAGCATATATTCCAAGAAATCATTTCAATTAATATAACCAAGATAAAGAAGAACATTGCAAGATATTAAAGGATCTTCTTCAAGACCAACATAATCAAGACGCACTTCCTAAGAATGTCAAATGAAACAACAACAAATCCTTAATTCCAAAACTATGGGCTAAGATTTTCAAATAAAACCATCAACAAAGAAAAAAAGTGCACAAAAGGTGATAAATAAAATGATTGTAAGTTATAATAATGGCCAATCTCAATCTGGACTAGTTAATGGTTCATCCCTAATTTACATTTGGCATGTAGTGACGCTAGAGCATCAATATCCATCCAATCTAGGGCCATACGTTTTGCAGACCAATATATTGTTCGCTCATAAGAAATTCAGATAACATTTAGTTTCAAAAACGCATAGCTGAGCTATTTGTCTTCCATTCAATTACTATTCTGCATTTGATCAGAATCTATGCGGTGCCTAAGCAGTCTAAGCTGCTTTCTTTTTTGGCTTGTTTCTCATGAATTTCTAACAATGAAACCTAAAGAACAAACCCAAAATTATGTTCATCCTGTCAGTTGTTGGTATACATGGAAAATATGGGAGTAATCTCAAGCAGTAGGTCACAATTGGTGGATACAGTTACCATGCTTCAGCATTTCAGAGAGCTAATTATTGTGCTTATCTACTGATATAATTGGAAACAGCTTGCGCTGACTGGCTTTCAAGAACTCAAGGTCGTCTAATGCAACAAGGATTCTTTGAGCCTAGGCAGTTAAAACTCAGCTTCCTTCCTCATACATTTGATATTATATATACTATGCCATCATTTAGTACTAGAAATTTGTGGAGGCTTTGATCATATAACATTTTAACAATACACAAACACAACAGTTGGTAACCAACAGAGATGCTAAAGATGATAATCTGCAGAAAGACTGGAGGAAGGTGCAATTATAGTCACACAAATGGACTCAAGAAGTCTAAGAGAACAAAGATGGAGAGATCCGGAGTGTCCTTAACGAGTAGCTCTATTATAACATGCTAGTTACCTTCTCATATAGATCTTTTAATGGCACATGAGAATATATCAGGTAAAAGTAAAGGTCAAATATTGATTAAACATGATCTGAAATTAACTAAGAATTTCAAGCTTGTCACGGTAAAGCTCAAATCATAATCCCCAATCTCACAAGAACTGAGGTCATTTACATCACTAAATTCGAAACGGATACACAATTATGCTTCAGTGCAATTACAATAGCAAGAGTTTGTACTTATTTACTGAACCAATAAAGAGTTTAATTTCATAACAACTCACCCACTTAGTGAAGAACGTGATTTTAAGAGACTTATTTCTGACTATCATGAATGTAAAGAAAACACATGGAGCTATGCCACGATTAAAGTCCAAGATAGCTACCTGAACTAGCTGTCTGCCCTCATCATCAACATTTCCGCAGAAGAATGTTGCCGATGTATCACCATGATACCCCTACAAATCACAGTATGTTTACAAGTTTGCAAATAGTTAGGTTAAAAAATGCAAATCAAAGAATCTGAATTACAACTGTAATTGCAAGAGGCTGAAGTTACAAGGTCCATCAGAGAAATATTCTAACATTTTAGCCAATGGAGAAATTTTGGCAGTGAAAAAGAGAGAGGTTGGGGAGTGGGGAGGTTTGGAGAAAGAACAAAACAAAAAGAGTTCTGATGCAGGACAACCTAGGCTTCCCACCTAAGGTGTTTGGATTCACCACCAAACAAAAGCAATGCAATTTTTGCAAATAATCTAAATAATAATAATCATAGTCTAAAAATACAAAAAAATCATCTGGAGCTTTACATGCAGCTTCCAGAAATCACAATAATAAAGATAAACTCTCCTAAACAAATCTTAAATAATATCAAATACTAATCTGATAATCCTAAACAATCTCAAATACTAATCCAATACTAAAGATAAAAAACTAATCCTAACCAAACTCAGATATTAATCCAAACTAATAACTACGTTACAATATGAAATTATCTACTGAAAATCTAAAAATGAAATATTGAAGTAACTTTTGGTTATGCTCCTGCATCAAGCCCATTAAAACTAGAAACATAGAGATGAAGGTGAAATTGTTTTATCTATTCTTGCAACAAATTCAGTAATAAATCACTGTTATAGCATGTTAACCATTGTGAATACTATCAAATTACAAGAAAGATCACCACTAACTTAAGAAACAATGAAGATGGTTAAGGTATCAGTGTTCTCTCAAAACGTTGGACTCTTTGCCCTGGTCCTAGAGAGCTCCTCCCAAAAACCACTTCACTAGCTTATAAAAATGACCACACACACACACACAAAAAGAAGCTCAAAACACTACCTGAGACCTATAACCCAGCAACACGAATGTATGGGAAATAATCAAAGAAACAATGGAAATAGCGAAGAAACTCATATATAAAGTCAAGAATATGTATAAAATTTATCTCAACTCCTTTAGTCCAAATCCATATACACCCTTTCCCTTCCTTTGAACTAAACATGCCCAACACCAAACATGCTTACATTTAGATAAACTGTAACATCAATGTTGATAATGTCGCCATCCTGCAAATAAACACATATCTTCAATTTAAATTTAAACAATCAGAACTACAGGGTTAAGAAACTAAAGAATTTAAATGGAGAGGACCTCAAGTGCACGAGAATCTGGTATTCCGTGGCAAATACATTCATTCACTGATGTACACACACTCTTTGGAAACCCACCATAGCCAAGAGGAGAGGGGTAGGCCCCATTATCAATTATCATTTGATGAACAGCTCGGTCAATTTCATCTGTCATTATGCCTGGCTGCCAACAGAAGCAACAATTAAAACTTTAATATAAAGTAAGGTGCTCACCTCCAACATGTACAATTACAATCTGCACTTCATCTCTAATTAGTTTCCTCATCAGCTACAACAAAACTAATTCCAGAAAGTGTAAACTATTTACCTAGTCCAGGGAAGGAAAACTGAAAATAATAAATAAGAAAAAAATAATGAAAATTTTCAAAACTCATGTCTTGCTGGCAAACCCAACTTGATACTCAAGTTCAATCCTAACAAGAAGGAAGAGAGAGAGAGAGAGAGAGAGAGAGAGAGAGAGATTTGGGGGGTGGGGGTGAGGAACAGGAAAGAATTAGAAGACTGGAGGCTCTTGATAAATGAAATATATCATACATACTCAGGGGCCTGGTAACAACCTCATGGTCTTAAATTGAACAATAGACTACAAATTAAAAACTGTTCTCAAGGAATAGCAAACCAAAGAATCACAATGTCACCTTGACTAAAGTCCCAGCATATTCAAGAACCTGGGCTGCAAGCCGTCCAGATGCTCTCATGCATTCTATCCCCTTCTCATCATGCACTTCAGGTCCACTTGCAATTCCAGGCGGTTGCTTAGATTTGACATAAGGAGGCCTTTCTATATGACCTGGAACAGGCCGGCGAGGAGACAATTTTCCAGGCTTTAGTCTTTTACGTGTGGTATTTGGCAATTTATCATTTCTGCTAATTTCAAAAGGAAGGCAGTCAAATACCTATTTCTGAAATTTTATGTCATGTGTATAAGGCCAAAGAAGATGTGAAATTTCATAGTTGATGAAATCCAATCCTCAATCCTACAGCAAAAATCCCAAAGCGTGACCATGACCAGATCAAGAACCAGGAAATACAAACCCAAGAGCTTATTCTGTGTACACATCAAAATTTGTGACCAAATACCAGCCAAGAATCTATAATTTTATTAGTAATAACATTTTATTAGAGTGGAGTAGATAGCTCATGTACACAGGACCACTAAAAGGGAAGAAACCAACAAAATCTACAATAGAATTCACTTGATTGCACTAAAGGTGCAGGACCACTCATGCAATAATCTCAAATATGCAGACTCGAACTCAATTACAGACAGCCCCATATGATTGAAAGTAACGGTTATCCCTCTACCTCCATATAGTCCATATTAAGCAAAGAGGAGCTGCATTCCAAACAAAAGAACAACTCTATCTGCAACACCAACTCCTCCAACTTAAAAGTGACCCTCTCCTCTTAGACATCACCGAACAAACTCCAAATAAAGGGGGAAAAATATCCACCTCTTACAAGCAATTCTACTATAGAGTAACAAATGATCCACTTTTTTACCACTACATTTACACATACAACACCATTCTACCAATATAATACCTCTTTTAATAAGATTTTATACCCCATAAAAAATCGTCCCCATAGCTGTTAAGCCTGCTGTACCATACAAAGAAAACCATACTCCCAGAATCATATCATGTTGAGCAATATGAATCTTCATCAAATAACGTTTTGCTCAAAAGGCAGTCATTTGAAGTAATTAATGAATAATAAATCCACTTTGGTGCAAAATTGTATTTTGACATCTCAGTTTTAAGTATCCCAAAGAAAACCACTCAACTATTCTAAGATTTCAATAACGCATCCTTTATATTGCACAGAATATATTTGTAGAAAGAACATAGTTCTACCCAAAGGTCAGTTTTTGATATGTAAAAGAATACAAAAATACAACCAGGAAGGCAAACATAAATTCAAGGTGAATATATTCTGCTAGTAACATAAGACGATTCTCAAGTATAATCAAGTTAATAAAACAACCATATCACAAAAGCACACTCTAACAGCTGTTACTCCAGTTCTGGCCCCAATTATAAGTGGGGACTTGTGAAGAAATATGAACACCTTGTGTTTGTGTACATAAGAAAGATATATAGCATATTACACACACACCTTCTATTGAATAATAGGTTGGTTAAGCCAGAAAAAGTCCTGGATAGCTGCATTGACACATGCTTGCTTCCTGCAATAACACCCAACATAACCATAACTATAAATTGAAGTTTTTTTTTTTTTTTTTTGGGTTTTGGGTTTGGAAACTGGACCATCCCAAATGGTTTAAAAGTGAGATACCATTAGTCCTATACTATTAGCACTTGCCAGAGTACAAAAAAAGTGAAGGAGGTGACCTGGATTGTAGCGGAAGAGTTGGTGAAGATGTGGTGTTGAATGAAGGAAGCGGTCTCCAGCAAAGGAAGATAGGATTCTGGAAGTGGGCCTCAGAGTCAGAGACATGGCAGCGCCTCTTATCATTCGTTCTCTCTCTCTCTGTTTATCTTTTTCTACTTGCTTCCTTCTCCTTCTCCACCTCAAGCTACTGGGTCTTCATTTTGTGTGTGTGTGTGTGTGTGTGTGTGTCTCTCTCTTGAACTTAGTCGGACTACTAGACTGGACTAGACCCTTTCTTTCTTTCTCGTTTGTTTTTCTTCTTCTTTTCAATTTAACTAGGCCTGTGGGATGAGGCCTCATGCCATGATAGATTGTTCTAAGGCCAAGACCAAGCCCAACACAAGATGAGACAGTGTCAACAATTGCGTTTGACCCAACAAAAATGTATAGAGCGAGAATACTGTTTTTTAAACTGGATTAATGAATTATGCCCAATACAAAATATTTTGACACTATCTCTAATGGTTGAATAAAATCTTGTAGTTTTCAGTTAGTTTAACTGATAAAATTTCTGATAGTTGAATAAGAAATCTGAGATTCACTGATTGTCTACATTAAAAATCGATTGGTATTTTAATTTGATGATAAAAAGCACAAACATCAGAAACAGATGTCATAAGCTGAAACTCTATTAAAAAAAAATTGTTGACAAGGTTTTTATAAGTTATTATATGAGTCTATCACTAATATTAACAGTTATAAAATTTTTTTCGACTCTAAAAGAAGGTTTCAAAATAATGCTTTGAGCTCACATACAACCCAATTACATCTACTAAACCTGCTCTCAAAACCTATTATATTACCATAATTATGGTTCAAACTGCCTTCATTGAACGATTGTCTACCTTTATTTAATTGCCAACAAATATAATATTTTAAATTTAACAGCTTTTGGACGGACCAATCCCTTCTATTAAAGCCAACTAAGAATTAGGCTTATCAACTTACCCAAATTGGCATCAAATCAAATAATCTCAACCTCCTATGAAGCCCACGGGCCACTACTCAAGGTTGCCGCACTATAAAAATACTCAGCAACCAAAAGCCATTTTCATTCTCTAAATGATGATTTTGGCATTTAGGATCTGTTTGAGATCTGCTTATTGTGTTAAAATTAAAAACTTTTTTCTGAAAGTACTGTAGATAAAAGTAAAAGTTAGCTAAAATAGTACAGTGAGACCCATGAATAGTACCAAAAAGCGCAATGGGGCCCATGAATAGTATAAAAAATAAGCTGAATAATAAAATAAGTCGGCTTTTTAATTTGGAGCCAAACAAACACTTAGGCTCTATTTAAAGCATGACCAACTGGGGGCATTAACTAAGTTTAGACCTTGTTACATGAGTAGAGCTCTCTTTGCCCCTCAACATGTCTCCTTCTAATTCATTCATTTATATCTAACTCTTCTCAAGTATTAAGTTAGCCTAAAAAGCAATCTCAAAAAAAAAAAAAAAAAAAAAAAAAGAGAAGAAAGGGTTAGCCTAAAAAGACCCTGAAAATGAAAATGGCCAAATACTTTACACCTGTGGGCCCCTCTCCCTAAAAAAAAAAAAAAAGTCTCTTTAGTTAATAAATACCTAAACTTAAGTGGCAATCTCATAATAATGGCTACCTTAAGAAGTGTCGCCAACTCATTCACAAATCACCAGTATCTCTAGGTTCTCTCAAGTCTATCCTGCTATTGGCTAGAGCAAGGGCTCTTAGCCCCATCCCTAGTCTCTCTCTCTCTTTCGAATTGATTTTGGAAAAATGATAATTTTTGGATTAATCTTATTAATGATTTTGCTTTCTTGATAACAACATATTCATACTTTAGTGTTGAAAAATATATCATATATTTTCCTTTTCTTTATTTTTTTCCCACTTGATTTATGAATTCCAGTTATAAGAAAAAATAAGTAAATAATGAACATGTAAGTTAACTATTATAATTTTCTCAAAAAAAAAAAAAGTTAACTATTATATATTCTTGAGTGTTAATATAGCTAAGAAAATGGGGAACAAATTGTGTTTTTTTTTTATTGTATTTTTAATAAAACTTAATGCTAAATATTTTTTATTGATTCAAATTAAATATGCTATATTCATGTCAATTTGTTTAGTTTTTTCATTTTTTTCAAAGATATATTTTTATTTTATTGTCATAAATATCGATGGGTGTATATTTGTTCTCAAAGTTGACTTTTTAACGTTTTATTTTTATTATTATTATTTGGAATTAGGCACAATATGACAACATAATCTTATTCATACAAGTGAATTTTGGATAGTATGTAGCTTTAGAGTCAAGGAAAATCATAAGATTTATTACACATTAATAGATGATTTACTTGAAATATATTAAGAAACAATTATCTTGCGTTTTCTTTTATTTATATTTTGTTACTACTGAATAAACACCAAGTTTATTTATTTATTTTTGATATATTGATAATTGTAAGTGAAGGAGATTTGAATTCTAGATGTCTTCGTTGAAAATACCAATTAAGCTATAAAGCTCTTGGCACAAATTTTGTTTTTTTAGGTACTAATTTAATCTTAACTCTTTATATAATCCTCATTATTAAATGATGAAAAAAAATTGTTCATAATCCAGGGCCTACCTAAGATAAAATCTTGTTTTCATCCATGTGTCCAAGGCATAGCATTAGCCATCACCAGTAGCAAGTATTAACATGAGTACATATTAAAAATAAAATAAGATGATTAAGCCCATTCACAAATAATGAGTATTGGGCTCAGCTCCCGATTTGAAACGGGTTCAAAGATTAAGCCCATTCACAAACAAAACGTAGCAAGTCGACAAAAACAATCTTATTAATATTCTTTAAATGGATAAAATTGAATTTCGATTTTATGAAGTCACATATCACGAATCCTGTTTTGTCCACCAAAAAACCATAATTCATTTTGACCCAGAATGCTTTCCTCACATGATCTGATCGATTGTTTGGAACATACATAATGCTAGTTTCACAAAATGAACTCAACATTCATCATGCAGTGTTGTTTTTAGGGCCAAACAAAATCATGTGGGTCAACAGGTTTATCCTTTAAAATTAACCTCCAAAGTGATAACTGTTGTTTGTTTTGTACAAAACAGCACCCGCAGCAAATCCATATAGAAAAAAAAAATTATCATGGAAAAATCATAAATTACACACAGTATAATTGCACTAGAGCACAAACCAACCAATCAAATCTAGGCTACCACTTTGCACAAGACAAAAAACCCAGAAAAAGAAAGGGTATAAACTCAAAGCATCCACTCCATATGGACCATATAAAAGGAAAAGAGAGAGAGAGAGAGAGAGAGGACATTTATTTAAGAGGGTGGAATAGGCAAGTGACGTATAAACTCTGATGAACTTTGTGCTTGGATTATTAGGCTTTCGACACAAGCCCATCAATGTAAATCTGCAGTGAAACCCATGCCCAAATTAAAAGACCAGTCATTTTCAATCCCAATCTCTGGATGACAAAGTTTTGGAATCCGATGCTAAAAAGAACGTACTTTAAGGTCCAGTCTCTCTGAACTTAGGCCTGGCCTAGGTTGTGGGGCCCACTGGACCCACAATAAAATTTTGTTGGCAATATGGCAATGAAGCCCCACACCACGTTTCAGAAGAAGGTCGATGCGTACTACGACTACGACTACTACTGCTGCTTCATTCCAGTCCCCCACACTTGCGTTTCTACTTGATAGTGAGAGGCCATTTGGCACGTTAAAAAATGTCTATATGATTGTTCGTCAGTCAGCCTGTGTGGGTCTCTTCCAATGTGTCTTTTTCAATATGTTTGTGGCTGTGACAATGCCTTACGGCCAACCAATTATCAAGGTGAATAAAAGTCCTCATCAATTTGAGAGAGAGAGAGAGAGAGAGAGAGAGAGAGGCATTAGGTAAACACACCTTAATTTCACCACCAAAAAAAAAAAAAAAGAATCACAAAAAATGTATAGGGAAATTTTTTGCCTTTTTGTCTGAGTGAGTTGGATGTTTAATTTGAAAATCTTGGATTTGATTTAAGAAACTCATTTTTGTAAAACTAACACTTTTTGAGAGAAAAAGAAGAGAGGTTGTTTGTGCTAACGTGCGCCCGAGTCTTGCACAGACACTACTCCTAACATGAGCCTTCATCAACCCCATTTATAAGCCTTTTTAGGCCCCCTGTGGGTCTCTCGTTGCCCTTAGTGGTGTCTTTCGCATTCTCTGTCTTGGATAATGTGTTGACCTAAATCAATTATGTCTCCTTTGCTAGTGGCAGTTAAGCCGCCCTTTGAAGCTCCGGGAGTGAGTCTTTGGCCCAATTTTGACTTGGATATAAGTTTCTTAGCACCAAATCATTGAGATCTTTGCATGGGTTCTCAGGCATCAATGCTTTTCCTCTTTTTTGCACTAAGCCTTGTTATCTTTTACGGTGGGGTGGAATTTCTCTTCTAGATCTAGTTTGGTGTCTTTAGTTGGTCAGATAGTAATGTTCTTCTTGGAGAGCATAGGAATGTTTGCCAAATTGTATTAAGTGTCTTGGAGATCAAAAGAATGTTTGCTAGATCATGTGGATTTTTCTCAACAGATTTTGGAATGATTTTGGTTTTAATTTTTCTTTGAGAGTCTAGTCTCTCCCAACATATACCAACATATACTCTTGTATTTTTATTTGTTTTTCCTTGTAATTATTTTGTATTTAGAAATAAAATTATGTCATTTTATCTATAAATAAAAAGATACCCATGTTTTCCATCTATATGGATGTAAAATCGATTTGGAATGTGCAATTTATTTTATTACATGTTTAAGTTAACATGTCAAAAGAGTGACCTAACTTAAAATTGTGAAGTGAACTGGCAATTTTTTTTAAAATAAAATTTACATCTCTCTCTCTCTCTCTCTCTCTCTCTCTCTCTCTCATTTGGTGGTAATCAGGACATAGGTGCCAAGTGAAAGCACTATAATAAAATTTAACATAGTAACCTTGTTATAATACTTTTAAGATTAAAGGTATATCCCTTTCTATTTCTAACTATGATTTTGTGTAGCCTCAATTACTAATTGAAATTAGTAATGCAAATTTGAAACAATTTATTTCATTCAACTTTCACATTGAATTTTTGATATATGTGCATCCGTGTCAAGTCATAGCACTATTTAGCTCCAGTTTTGATTTTTGATGGGTTTTGATCAATCTCCTAATTATTTTAAAGATAATTATTAGTTTTTAATTTATTTTTAAGCCACTTGATTATCATAATGATTTTCAATATTTAATCTTCAAGTTTCCCTCTTATTTGAGGAGAAAAAATTATAAATTAATAAAAAATCATGATTTATCTTGTATAATTTTTTTATTATTCTTAATTGCATTTGTCTTAAAATCAAACCAATGAGATTTTGACATGTAAATAATTCCAATTATCTTAATTAATTAAGGATTAATAAGAATTAATCACTTAAAATGTCCTAATTCATGTCATAAGAATACATATTGATCATTGAATCATGATGTGGCTCGATCTTTTGATCTGTTGGCTTGATCGTTGTGCTTGACACATCGTTCTACTCGTCATGAAGTCATGTTGACCAAACAGTTCAAATGATATTTTCACTCCTAAAGTGTTTTAGAATTACAATTTTACTCCTGATGGATTATTGAGTAGCAAAATGAGATGTTTATAGTAGTTGTGCACCTCCTTCCACCCAATGAATACTCATTTGGCCCAGGTTGTCCTAAGTGCATTAGCATGGTGGCTACAACGTTGGAGTATAATTATGAGATGACGATGAGGTCGAGAAGGTCAGGGGAGGGTGGGGGTTTCTGGGTAGTGTGGTTGAAGCCTAAGTGAACCTTCACCAGGCTAAATTGAATGACATTGTGGAGATTTGAGATTGTGAATGACTCGACGAGAACGATGAGACTACATTGCTAGAGGACCTCAATCATGTTGCAACCACCATGCGATTAGGGCTCTGTTACAACTTACAAAATAATAGCAACAATTTTCTTTAGTGAATTTGGCCACAAGAGTTGTGGAGGCTGTTGACGTTGATTACAATTAAATCTCACCTATAGTGGAGGGCTGTGGAGGTTTGAGATTGTTTGACTACAACGACAAAATAAAAACTTAAGTTATACATGTTAGACATATTATAACTTGTGAAATAAGCAAATTAACTTTGGATTAGTTTATAGTTAGCTTAATGTTAATCTAGAGTTCTAGACTTCTCTTATATATAAACTCTATATTAAGTTCGTTGTAAACTAAAAAGCTTAATAGGCATATAGTGAGGATAACAACGTGAACAACATAAACTATCATGTCACTTTCTCTCTCATTCTTTTGCTCATCATTCAATCACTCACAGTTATGCAAAAACTTTAAGAACAGATTTGGCTGTAATGGATATGACATCTCATCAGTTTCCCCAGTTAAAGTTTCCCCAATGGACATTGCACGATCAATTACAGCTGCCGATATGCTTCCACCTTGATCAAATTAAGAATGCAACGCATTCTCGAAAACCAAAACCACGTTGGGAACGTAGCCACCATACAGTGCCCAATGCAACAAACTCTAGATCCTAGTCTTTGTATGGGTTTGAAAAGAGCTTAGAAACCACGTAAGCCGCAAAAGTCTGTCACTTTAAAAAGGAAGGAGGGTCCAAAAATTGTCTGATGCCTGACTTTGGAAAGAAAAAGGAATGGCTTTGGGGAAATGGGAGGACCATTTGAGCACTAGCAAAGAAAACATGTCTTGGACATGAGAGGAATCCCTCTTTGAAAACCACTCATATAAATGCACCAACATCCACTGATCCACATATATTTCGTTTTCTGAAATTTTATATTATAACTTCAACCTTACTCCTATTTCTTTAGATTCCTTTCATTAATTATGCTTTTTCACGTTTTCTTTTCTTCTTTCCCTGACTTTCTTTCTTTTCCATGTCTTTTTTGCCAGACTGATAAATTACGCATCTTTCCACTGTTTAGCAATTAGCATCATAAAGAGAGTGCAAAACCTAAAGTTCTTTGGTCCTTTTGGATCGTAACCATGGTATGTAAAAGACTAAAAGTATAACAATTATAGCCATGCAACTCCCTTTTTTCCCATTTCTTAATTTGTTTTTTTATATTTGTCTTGGATCCACCACCGTTTTATAGTTTTGACCTAAACTTGAGTATCTTCAATCATACGTTGCAATCACCAAAGACTTTGAAATTGGAATATGTTCCCACAATGATCACTATGTCCCTAATTAGCATTTGTTTATGATACTAACATTTTTTAGTGCTAATTAAAAAATGTAACGGCCCCACAGTAGTTTAACATATGTAAATAAACTCAAACCTCTCCCTATCACTCCTCCCCTTCTAAAAAAGAAAACAGATAACAAAGAAAAGAACATATCTAATTAAGTAAACTCCAAACAAATGAATATCTCCTCTTACATAATGTAGTAGCGTAGTACTAGATTACTAGTAACCAAGTGATTGAGTTTGGTCAGGCAAAATTGGACGTGACTTGGACCTAAGAATTTTTTATCTGAAGCCAAAAAAAAAAAAAAAAGTTGACCTAGACCCGACCCTTTTTTCTTGGGTCAGATATGAGTCAATCCGTTTGACTCACGATTTAACCCGTTTTTAAAAACAATTTATATAAAAAAGACCAAATAAGCAAGCAAATCACTCCAAATTAGTCTCATTTGCTGCAAGTGAACTATTATCCCTTTCACTGTTTCCAAGTGGAACAAAATCTGTATATGAGAGGAGAGAGTAAAAAATGCGTCGTCGTTACCTAAGAATGCGGCCAAAGTAATCATAACTTATTGTTTTTTCTTTCCTTTTTTTAAATTTCTATAATTTTTATTTTATGAAAATTTTAATGTATTAATTTTTAAAATCACCTAACTTTTATACTGACAATATCATGTGAAATTTAAATTGTGAAAAATTAATTAAGATCTATGTATTATTGAACTTTTGTTTTTGACTATTTTGTTATTTTTCACACACACACACACACTTTTTTTTTTTTTTTTTACATGTGAAAAATTGCAAGTTGACCTGTAACTTGATCGACCCAACCTATTTGCAACCAATTTAAGATGACCAATTTTTGACCTGAACCCAATTAAGACAACTCGAACCTCACTTGTTTGCCAAGTCTAGGTTTTTTAGTCACTCTTTTTTACTAGGAAGACTTAGTTTGAAACCAATGCCTCACCTCAGCTAGCTAGGCCAGCTATCAGGCACTTTGGTTTGAGGGGGAGGGGGGGAAATTCCTTCCACTAAATTTTATGTTTCACAATGCTAAGATTGTTGAGAAACAAAAGGTGTGGCACTTTGTAATATTAGAAAGTTATGATATTTTCAATAAATATTCATTTTTCACCCTAATTTAAGGTTTAAATACTTAATTATTGTTTTCAGGTCGCTGTTTCTATCTTTCATCGAGATGTAGCACAAAAGCCAGGAATCCTATAGTTTAATGACATTACCTAATCTCATTTTGTGATGGGCCTTTTGTGATTTTGGGCTGGATTGCCTCCTGCTGTACTAGGCCCAAGTGTTCTGGATAAGAGAGTTGGGACCGGTCCAATTGCAACTCACCTTGGTCTGGCTTGTGCACAAACTATGCCCTGTTTACCGAAACTTTAATCACATGCCCATGGCAAGCGAAGTTGCTACAGAAGAGTTATAGCAGATAAATGCAATAAAAAACAGTGATAAAAGAAATACGTTACTGTTAGGGAAAACAAGCAAGAAATCCTTAATTAAAACAGGAAAAAAGAACACATTATAGGCAAAATTTCAAGGACGAAATAGGAAATAGTAGCAATAAGTGATAAAATCAAAGAATAAAAGACTAGTTTGCCGCGTGCAATTGTGTTACGGGGCTAAGGCTAAGGAGGGAATCACTTCCTCAACGTGAGTAATCTCACAGGAGGATCCTGCTGTAGAAATTACCCACTTTGAGGGAACAGGCCTGAATGACTTATGCCTAAACGAGTTCTTTATCCTCAACAGAGGATAGGCTTTTAGAGGGAGAGAAAAGATTAGGCTATTGGTGCATGCTTGCCATTCTACACTCTCTATTTCTCTTCTTTCTCTTTTCTTTCCGTTTTGTTACTTTGATTCTTTCCACTATTTTCTTTCTTTCTTAATGCTTACTTGTGTAGTGTTATGGTGATAGTGATGTTGTAATTCTCTTCTAGTGGTTGCTATTGTTGTGATTGGTGTTATTGTGCACAACAAGGACCCTTTTATATACTGCCTGTCATGACTGGTTTTTACCATTTTAGCTTTTAACCACTTTTATTTGGTTTATGGTGTTCTTCCCGATCACCCACTGGTTTGTTAGCTGTCCAGCCACCACCACTTACTTGTGCTGGCTGTGCCACTCCTCATTACCAGACAAAGAAGACTATTTTGTTTGCTTACTTATCGTGACATTCTTATCCACCACAATGTAGGTATTCCCTTTTGCTATCCCTCATAGCATGTACCTAAAGGTTCCAATTCATCATTTCTTCTTTTGGGTGGTATGTCATCCCAACAGGACATCACCCCAAATGAAAATGAGCAGGAACCTTCAAATAGGTTTTCCCTTCTTCCCACCGCCAAACCATACCCTCTCTTATCTCTAACCCATGACCACCACTCCTGTATTGGTTAGGCACAGGTTGGTAATGCTTGGGCCTTGCATGTGCTCCACTTCTCATGTGAGTCAAAAGCTTGTCTGCTGCTCATGCATTTGCCATGGTTTGGAGGCTCATCTGTGCATTCTGCCGCTCATCATTAACCTCTTATAGCGTGAACTATTTTCTGATTTTCCCTCCTTTATTAGCTTGCTCCTTTCAAGGGCCGAGCCTTGTTTGATTATGGGTTTTCCCCTCTTCAGCCCATTCTTTGCTCCTTCCGTAATCTTGTTGTCATTCCTACCATACCACTCTGCTATTCCTGCCATGGTATTATTTAACCCGTGTTTGTTGGGCCTGTTTGGGCTTGTTGCATGTTCTTCTCTCAATGACTCAATATGGTTAGTGGATTTATACTCATGCTACTTTGGGCTTTCTCAACCCATTACATTGCTTGTGGGCTTTTTTGTCTCGTTTCTCTCTTTTTGAGCATCCTTGGCCCATTTGCTTTCCTTGGGCATCCTTGACCTATTTTCTAACTCTGCATTCCCATAGGATTTTACTAACTATTTTGGGCTTCCTTGGCCCAATTACCTTATTCTTCATCCTTGGGGCTCATAGGCATTCTACCAACCCCTTACTTTCTTACTTCATTACTTCGGGTTTGCTGCGACCCATTCTTACTTTTCTACATCTCATAATGCCCATGAGTTTCCTACTTCTCTCCCTAGGCTCATTTGCTTTCCTCAATGCCCATTTATTTACTTTATGGGCTTATGATCTATTATTCCTACCGTTCGAGTTTAATGGTTTTTCTATTAATCCACCAACTCTACTCTACCCATATTGTTGGGTTTCTTCCTGCTACTGGGCTTCCAAAACGAGCATCAACACATTTATAAGGAGAAGAAGAATTCAAATCACCGCTTTGACTCTTGTTGTAAAATTTTGAAATTAGGATTTTTTTTTTAATTAAAACAAAAAGTATAAAAGACTGTAAAACTATCTTGTTGGCTTATCATTAAATTTGTATTTCTTTTTCTCTTTTACTCTTTCAAGTTTCAAGTACCATCTTTTGTTGTGCCGAGCCCAACAACAAAGAGGGGGAAACTTTTTTTCTTTTTAAAGTTTAAAAAATTGGGAGGAAGAAATCCACTACATTTGTATATACATTAAATTTTCATTGCATGTAGTTGATGCATATTTCAATGAATAGTCCTCCATATATTCATATTTATATACTACCAATCAAATGTTTATTGCCCTCATTTATATACAAACAACTTAAATCCAAAATTTCTCAACTTTATCATAAAAATGGTTTAAATTCAAAATAAGCATGATTCATATACACGAGAGTTTTTGCATGTAGGTAAAAAACAAGATAACGTACAAAAGTTTCTTAACTTGTACTGTAATTACTAAGAAAAGTAAACTCAAGAATCATTCATATTTGAAAATAAAGAAAGAAATATAATTTGAGGAGGAAAAACGTACATGTAAGCTAGTTGTAGAATATTGAGTGAGGTCACACCCTTAAGGCCCTTAATCATTCAATCGCCTTTTGTAGCTATGTGCATATGTTCAACTTAAAGCAAACCAAAAGGACTTTCAGACTAAAGGTTGGGATTTAGCCATGGGCCATTGAGGCAGACGGAGGTCCTCTTTCTTTATGTGACTCCCATTTCTGCCGCCCCAATTTTCATGCAAAATTGGAAAAATCTCAATCTGTTCTTGTTTTCTGTGCCCAACCTCATGACTCTAATATCCATGTGCACTTGTCCATTGCCTTTTTATTATCTTACTTCAAGGAATCTTACTTTTTTATGTGTCTTTCCATCCTTTGATTTTAGGGTCCTGAATCATTATGTTAGCGACCCTTTAATTTGAAAAAAATAACATCAAATTAACATTCATTACTGTCCTTTCTTTGCAGTATAATTGAGTATCACTTAGGAACTAATTAAAGTGTTCCATATTATAGTTGGGAAGTCTCTTTCTCTCTTATTCATTAAAAAAAAAAAAAAAAACTCTCTCTCTCTCTCTCTTTCTCTCTCTGCGTTTCCATTAGGATAATATTGAAAATGCACTCTTTCCATAATTGTGCCATAGATTCTTCAATTCTTTTTTCCATATTGATACTTCAAATTTTTTGTGGCTTCATCAAAATGAAAGGGCAATTTTATAGTAAAGGTACAATATAAAATGATGCGAGAATATAATTTCCGGTAATAATTTTTTCAGGAGAAACGTAGATTCTAAAATTACAGCATATGGGAATTGCTACGATGTTTACTTCATCGGTTAAAGAGATTCAAAGATTAAGAGCTTGTACATATAACCTAATGAATTACACTTGCAAGTTGCAATATTGACCAGTTTCGTCCACTCCTCATTTTCTTCAACTTAATTAAAGAAAATAGACATTTACCATGATTGTCTATTTACTAATTTTATGTTATTTATAGAATTTGTTGATTATCAAGTCTTATCTTGCCAATTAAGAACAAATCGATATAGTTTGAGAATCAAGGTGATTAATTTAAATGGGAATTTTTTTTTTTTTTGAGAAGAAAGATAAATCCTCATAAAAAGAAAATTAGCCGTCATCGGCCAAAAGTACATTATGAATATATTGTAGAACATCCTTCATCTATACAGAAAAACTGTCTTCATCCGTACAAAAAAACCGTGTAGGATATTAGTTTACAAAAATAAAAATCTTAAGCTAGGAAGGAAATTAATTATCATTGATAATCAAGCACATTTACATTTTTTTTCCAAATAGTTTAGGGTTTCAATTTGGTTAGGTTTCTATATTTATCTAGTATTTTTGGGTGAGAAAAATAAAATCCTAGAGCTACTAAAAAATGTTTACAAATTATTATGGTAATGAATTTGATTAGTGAACTTCAACAGCCTAATTAATAAATGTTTGAATTATTTTTTTGTGATTTATAACATCAGTTTGTAAGTCTTACATGGTAAAATTTGTAATACCCACGATATCATTCATAAAAAAAAAAAAAATACAAAACTATTTAAAAACTATTTATCATAAAACTGTGGCCTTTTTGAAATATAGGGATAGTGCCTTTTTTGTACGAAGGGGTAGAGACTTTTTGTAATGGGAGTCTTAGGCCTATGTCTAAGTGGCCTAAGACTAGAGCTGGCCCTACTGCATATTGATTTGTCCTTTATTTTATTTTTGTCATCTTTGCCTGTATTAATTAAATAGTTTTTCATTCATCACTAATTTTCAATAAAGCTGAAGCAATGCCTTACTTGGTTTTCTTTTGGATAATATGACATGATTTTGAATTTTTGACACCAAATTAATACTTATATGGGTCATAAAACCTAAGGAAAATACAGAGGGAGTAGTTAATGAAGAAATTGAATGTCATATATGAGCCGACACTGAAGCTGTCAATCGCAACTAACTTTCTCATCTGGCACCTTCTTTTACAATCTTCAATCATAAAAAACATTGCTTACGCAAATGCCATTCATAAACTCTCCCGAGAATTATTCTCAATAAGTTTCTGAAGATGAGGCAGCTGAAGGGTCGTGGTCACTGATTTTACTTTTCTTTTTTCTTTTTTTTTGGAGAATCAGTCACTGATTGTCTGATTCTACTTGAATGGGCATGAAAATGAAGTTCGGTCCTTTCCTTTAA
The DNA here is from genome assembly GCA_023736055.1 of Quercus glauca. Lineage (NCBI taxonomy): Eukaryota > Viridiplantae > Streptophyta > Magnoliopsida > Fagales > Fagaceae > Quercus > Quercus glauca. The sequence goes on along the minus strand of CM043320.1, from coordinate 44,092,241 downwards.
TTTGGTCTTTAATGTATGAGAATATCTACAATACCTTTGGACCCACAGCTTGTTTTTCAACAGCTAACCCGAATTTAATGCTAATAAAATAGGAGTAATGCTCAGAATATAAAAAAGTGCACAATTTTTAGTCACAATTTGTCACGTGGTGAGTTGTGATTAGTGTAAATATAATGGTGGGCCATGTGCAAGTGTGTCTCCACATGGCCCACCATTACATTTACACTAATCACAACTCGGCACGTGGTGAGTTGTGGCACAAAGTTGTGCACTTTTCTATGTCTTGAGCATTATTCATAAAATAGCTGACATCATTAATTCCTTATTCTCCTCTTTAAAGAGCAAGAAAATTAATAAGGGAAATGCTAAGGAATGGGCAATGGTTAACAATCCATTTAAAGAAAGTTTTCATGGAAAAAGAAAAAAATTAATTAATGTTTTGACAATTTTTTATATTTTCCATAAAAGTGGTGTTAAAACTTTCCTAAAATGGATTGTTAACCATTGCCTTAAGAGCACTCGTTAGTATGACCTGACATATCCTTTCATAGAACAACCTCGAGTTATTGTAATACTACATAAGTCTATAGATGGAGTGGCGGAGTATCAAAAATCATAAAGTCTTGGTCAGAATCACCACCTCTCTTTTGGCTATAGCATCGGCGCGATTGTTAGCTTCACAAAAAATTTAGTTAACGAGGGTCTTACAATCCATTATTAGATAAGCATGTCACTATTTGATGTCTGTCACATTGTAAGAACTCCTTTGGTAATCTGCAAAGATGATGATGATTTATACGTACTAGTAGTAGATATTGAAGGAATGCACGTGTTAATTAAAAGACATATAATTAGTGATGATTTTGCTGTGTACCCTACCATAAAATTGATTGTGTCTCGTAAGGTAGAAACTATGATGAATATCAAAAGTCTGATCCACAATTATTTGGGAAAATTGGACTCATCTAACTACCGATGTGTCTGCATGGTAATTTTGGTCGGTATTGGTCACTTTTCAAATTTGAAGTGTGGTTATAATCCATTACACACAACTGAAACAAGTGAAACTTTTATGGCCGTGGTCCAACTTTGTCTAATTTGGACTGTCCAAATAAAAATTCCATGTGAGATGCGACAAACGTATACAAGTGTATCGAGCATATGTTAAAGACATCCATATTTTTCTACATTATTAATTTCTACACTTACCTAACAGTAGTTATGCCAATATGGCCCTAAATTAAATGACCACACGTGCCATGTCTCCCTCTATCACTTCATCAAATTCATTTTTTGGGTAGTATGTATAACTCACTTCATTATAATTGTTCTTTGTCATCAGATTAAAACACCAATTACCTCAGCTAGTAAAATTTATTGTCGTTGAATAAGCGATCTCAGGTAATCGGGTTTGGCCCCACTTACACCAAAAAACCAATTTGTGCTTGGTCTAATGAACAAAAGAACAATTATCATAAGCAGACATCATATGTTGAAACTATTTCTATAAAAAAAGACATTAAAAGTTGAATTTTATTAGTTCACCCTAAAGCCCACCATTTACATACAAGTACTTATACTGCAGATGACTTGATTTCTTGGGTTCTAGACCAATGTCCATCCTAAGTACTATTAGGTTATTATTGAAGTAGAGTTCGTAATTAATATGTTTTTGTATAAGTAAAAGTAACTGGTAAGGGTGGAGCCCAAAGCTATTTTTTTTTTTTTGAACCATGGAGCCCAAAGCTATTAAAGCTTATACTTCAATTATTCAAATGTGTTATTAATGATTGCAATATAAATAAACAATAATTTAGCTTGGAAACTCAAGTATAATAACCTAGGCGTCATTATTTAGTAAAGAGAAAAATGAAAATGATGATCCTAGATTTATTTGATAGTTAGGAGCCGAAGCAAATTCTATTAGCTCCTACATAATTTGAATAGCTTGTTTGATTATTGGGATTAATTATACATCTTTTTTTTTTTCTTTTTCACTTTTGCCGTTTTAGCTAGCGTTTTATTTCAAAAAGAAAAGGCGAACCCTCCCAAAATGTGCATTCTTGTTTTATTTCTAAAACAATAGAAGACCCTACTAAATAAATCATTTCTTGTCCCAATCTTCCTCTAGAGAAATACAAATAAATAAATAGAATAAATTTATTCCAATCTTACTCCTAAATCCTAATATTTTTAGACATAACCCAGATTGACAATAATTAATAAGGTCCTAACCCATATATCTTGTTAAAAAAGTGTGAGGTGATAGAATATAAAATGGAATAATTAAAGACACCACAATGTTTACTTTTCATGTATATTTTACGTATTAATTCGAACAGCACTAGTTAAATTATTACAGCAAATGTCCCAATCGTTGCTTCATGTAGGCAATGAGCTGGTTTCCCTTTTTAAAATTGTACAATGTGACCAACTTAATTCCAAAAAATAAATGTCACACCCTTTCATTTTCATTCCCTTTATTGAACTCTGCTAAAAAAAACAAATTGTATGGATTACATGGAGCCACACTTTTTTTGATACAAACACATTCTGCACCTTTTCAATTAGCATTATAAATGATGTTACTTGAAAATCAGTGGATTGAAAGTCTCCGGACTTTGGCAATCTTCACGGTGGAATCCTGAAAAACCAAACTCAATCAGAGAGAAGACCGGTGGAGGCCGGCCTATGATCCTCCGATGATAAAGTTAGTGACTTGGGATGGAGAAAAATCACTTTAAGGCTGTTCTGTTTTCTAGAGAAAAAGTTTGAATGAATTACCTCTTTGTAGAAAAATACTTATATAGTGCATATGGAACGGTTATTTGTTCAATAAACCGTTCCTATTGTTGAGGAATTTATCAGAGTATAAAATAACTTCCATGGAAGTTATTTTATCTAGACTGAAGCTTCGTTTTGGACAAAGGAGGTATTGGTTCATGGGTAAAGCCAATTTTGTCATAGTTTCCAGTTTGGCCAAGTCCATATCTGCCTCATCCGTCATTGGGGACGGACGAGGCTTCGTCCGTCCTTGCTAACGACGGACAAGGCTATGACGGTGACAAGGCTTCAAGTAGTCCACCTTCCTCAAGGACGAACCACATGGACGAATATTTGGAGGTACTCGTCATCATCATCAATAAATAAAATAATATAATAAATACATTATCTTATAAAAAGTTTTCATCTAACATAATTAAAATTGCAGGTCAAAATTCAATTATATTCTGGCTATCAGAGATGTGGGTTTACGTACAAGATATTTTATTGTTGTACAATAAAGAAAAAAAATTATGAAATGCATTATATATAAACTGCAAACCAATCAATTAATATTAATATCATAGAAATATTTGTTTGTGAGATACTAGTCACTAGTCTATTACATCGAATGTTAATATAACAAAATTAGTATAGTGGTATTAAACATAATATCACATCTACAAATTAAAAGTCGTTGCAATGGTAACTTAAAAGTAGTAAATTATTACATTAATAGTAATTAGTTGCAATAACTTATAATTTTCTGTACCCTAAAAAAAAAACTTAAAATTTTTTGTTGAAATAGAGGCTTTAATACAAAATTGCATTAATTTTTTTTTTTTTTTGCAATAACTTAAATTGAAGAAATCATTGTAATAACTTGATACTAATTATTTTGCAATCAGAAGAATATTACTGATGTTGGAGGTGTTAATTAGAACCAACTCTAGGTACTTGAGGTCAATCAAGATGAACCATAATTCGTATATACAAATGGGTTATAGGAAGCTAGCCCTCATCAGCTTCCCCAACAACCATGAGGATTCTCAGCTGGAATTGTAGGGGTTTGGGCAAACTCTCTGCAGTTCTATAATGCCAAAAAAAAAAGCCTCGAGTCCAAGCCTGATATCTTATTTCTTATGGAGACTCGGTTAGTGAAAGACAGGGGAAAGGAAATCTAGGATAAATGTGGCTTTTCTGAAGGATGGGAGTTACCTAGAGATGGGCTTAGTGGTGGTCTCCTGCTTGCCTGGATGCCAAAACAGAGCCTACTCATCATTTATGAATCAAAGCAACTTGTTCACACTGACTTGATGGACAACAAAGGTAACCTGCTATCCATTATTTTTGTTTATGGCAATCTTGATCACTCCAAGAGAGAGGAAGTATGGAGTAAGCTTAGAAACCTCAAATTGTCAGCTCACCCAAGGTGGCTTTGTATTAGGGATTTTAACCAAATCCTCAACTGTGATGATAAGTTTTCCTTTAATCATGGCTCAATCCCAAGAGCAGAGTTATTCCAAGAAGTGATCTCTGATTTGGCGTCGTGTGAGCTTGCTTTTACTAGCCATAAATTTACATGGATGAATAAAAAGGATGAAGAAGATTTTGTTATGGAAAGGATAGATAGGGCCTTTGCCAGTGTTGATTGGGTGAATGCTTACCCTAACTATGCTCTTAGAAATCTCCCAATCATTCGCTCAGATTATGGGCCCATCATCCTTGATTTTGAGTACTTGCAACCATTCAGAAGAAGACCTTTTAGATTCGAGCGAATGTGGTTGTCTCATCCAACCTATAAGAGTATGGTCCAACAAGCCTGGAATAGTCATACAGCAGGGTCCAGAGCTTTTCAGTTAAGGCACAAACTTTTGAGTGTGAGGGATGAATTCCTCACTTGGAACAAATAGGTTTTTGGAAAAATAGACTATGAGATTTACCAAAAGCAACTACAACTTCAAGCTATATAGAATTCCATCTCTTTTATTGATGATGTTCATTCGGAGAGAATTGTTAGAGAGGAACTGGAGATTTTGCTCCAAAGAGAAGAGGTGATGTGGGTTCAAAAGGCTAGGAATGACTGGATAGTCTTAGGGGACAAAAATACACACTTCTTCTAGACAGTGGAGAAGCAAAGAAGTGCTAGGAATAGGATTTTACAACTTCAAACACCTTATGGAAATACTACTGAGAACCGATCGGAGATTGAGAATATCTTGGTCTAGCACTTCAAACAATCATATGAGGACTTGATTACTGCTGATTTTGATCAAATTCTTGAAGAGATTAGGTTTTTCCCTAAACCCAGCTATTTGCTCAGCAACTTTCTCTTCTCAATAGACCAATCACCAATGAAGAAATAAAGTTCATTATGTTCCAATTGGGTCCCCACAAAGCTCTCGGCCCAGATGGCATCCCTGCCTTCTTCTATCAGGAGTATTAAAGCACAATCAAATTTGACATCTTCAACACTGTCCAAGCTTTCTTTCACTTAGGTTCTTTGCTTAAATCCCTTAACCATACTTACATTACTCTCATACCAAAAACTTCTTTTCCTGATAATGTCAACCATTTTAGGCCCATTAGTCTTTGCAATATTATATACAAAATCATTTCCAAACTCTTGGTTAATAGACTTAAGCCTTTTATGGACTCCCTCATCACCCCTTTTTAGAATGCTTTCATTAGAGGGAGGAATATCACTAACAACATTCACATTGCACATGAAGTTTATCATACACTTAGAAAAATGAAGGGCAGAAAGAAGTGTTATGGGGCCATGAAAATAGACATGAGTAAGATTTATGATAAGGTAGACTGGAAGTTTTTAAAGATTGTTCTTGTAGTTATGAATTTTAGCCGCATTTTGGTGAATTGGATCTTGGAGTGTGTGACTACTGTCTATTATACTTTGTTAGTTAATGGTAGTATAACTCAATCCTTCAAACCTTATAAAGGACTAAGGCAAGGGGATCCTTTATCACCTTATTTCTTTCTCATGTGTGCAAATATTTTGTCCATTTCTCTTATGCAAGCTGAGCACATAAAGGATATTCAGGGGACCAAGATAGGAAGAAATAATTGCTCCTTCACACAACTGCTGTTTATAGATGATTCCTTCCTTTTCTTTAAAATGTCAATAAATCTCTTGCTAACATTGAGAGAGTTCTAGATTGGTATTGTTCCTTATTGAGACAAAGTATTAACCTTTCTAAGTCTGACCTTTTTTGCTCCCCTAACTTGCCCAGAGAGGATCAATAAGCCCTTGCCTTGTCCTTGCAGGTTAATTTAGTCCAAAATCCTAGCAAATACCTAGTTCTGAACTTTAAATTAAGAGGAAAAAGAGTGGCCGACTTTCAATTTTTAGTGGATAGACTCAATTTTAAGCTTCAAGGCTAGAAGGCAAAGTTGTTTTCCCAAGCTGGTAGAACCACTCTGTTAACTTCAGTGCTCCAATCTTTGCATATTTACACCTTTTCATGTTTGAGAGTGCCTGAAACCTTCTGTAGCAAGTTGGATGCTATCACTAGAGCTTTTTGGTGGGGTTCTAATCAGGGGGTTAGGAAGTTGCACTTGGTGAATTGGGATAAAGTATGCCTACCTAGGAGAGAAGGAGGGCTTGGTTTTAGGAAATATAGTTTAATGAACCAGGCCATGCTTGCCAAGCAGTTTTGGAGGATACATCATAACCCCCAATCTCTAATTGCTAAAACATTCAAAGCCAAATATTTCCCAAGGTGTACCACTCATGACTGTACACCCAAACCCCACTAGTCCTGGTTTTGGAGGAATATCATTAAACATAACAACAATAGACTTAAAGAAGGTAGATGGCGAGTTGGAAAAGGTTTGGATATCCCCCTGAATCACCCTGCTTGGTATCCATCCCAGAATTTTCATAATCCAAACCTTACAACAGACACAATGGCTAATCTAATTGAACAAAATTCTTGTTCCTGAAAACCTAATTTGGTCAGAACCATCTACCCCTATCCTTTGTGCTCTAATATCTTAAGTACTTCCATCTCTAAAACAGGTTTAGTTTCGGACAAGCTTATGTGGAAGTATGGATTAAAAAGTCCAAAATGCCTATAAAATTCTTATTAATGATTTTGTCCAGAATTCCCGAGGCCACCATAGGTCCAATAGTATTCCCCCTGAAGTTTGGAACCTCATTTAGAAGGTTAAAGTACCTTTAAAAATAGGTAACTTTGTGTGGAAACTCCTGCATGATAGTCTCCCAACATTCCTTACCCTAAAAAATGGAGGGATTGCTATTTCAAGCCACTACCCTCTATGTGATGTGGAGGATGAGTCTTCCTCCCATCTATTCCTTTACTACCCTTTTGCTAGAGCTTGCTGGCATGGATCTCACCTGGCTATACATACCTTTAATTTAAATAATATCCCAGTTCAACTATAGATTGATGGAGTAATGCTTAGATACAAGAAGATGGATGAGGACACTATGAGTTACTTGCAACACATTTTCACCACTCTATGGACCATATGGAATCATAGGAACAAAGTTGTCCATAAAGGAACACAGCCTAATCCTATGGATGTTATATTAACTGCTCATAATCTTTTTTGCAGGTATAAAGATGCATTTAACAAGAGCAACATCTCTAGTAGGGGGTGTGCTAGACAAGGTACTACAAACCAGAACATTGGAGGAATTTAGGACCTCATCATCAAGATTTCTGGAGTTAGAACGAAGAAAGCTGGAAGGTGTGCATACTCATATGAAGCTCAAAATACTCAGGGTGACACTATGCTCAAAGGTTGTGCTAGCTGTCCAGCAGGAACAGCTTATGGTGCAATGCAGGAAGCTTTAGTGGTGGCAGCTATGCAAGCTAAAAGACTTGGATACAACCAGATTTTGTTTTTGAGTAGCAGCAAAGGGCTAGTCCAACTTTTCAACATGGACTGTAATCCAAGATGGGAAGAAAAGAATGTATTGGCGGATATAAAGTCCCTACAACAACAGGGTCTAGTTCTTTTTGTCTCTAAACTTGTACTTAACAATGTATGCTTTTTGGCTGACTTGGCAACTAGCATACCAGTACACTATAGCTGGTCTAACCCAGCAACTTTGTAATGTTGCTTCTTCTGGTTGGTATAAAAAAAAAAAAGTTGCAATCTATTACAATGGAAATTTCAAAGTGAAAGCTTATTGCAACAAATATATATATCATTGTAATAACTAAATATAAATTATTTTACAATCTATTGCAATGACAAACAAAAAGTTGCAATGAAGATATTATTACAATAATCTAATATCAATTATTTTATAATCTATTGTAATGAAAATATGAAACAATTATTTATTACAATGAAAAATATCATTGCAATAACTTGACCCAAATTATTATTGTCAATTATTTGGAATCTATTTGATCCAAATTGTTTATTGCAAGAACAAATATATTATTACATCAAAATTATCATTAAAATATTTAAAGTTTATCGCAATGAAATTTTTTGTAGTACAAACCTATTAACTCAAAATTTATTGCAACACTTTGCATAAATTATTGCAATGACTCTGATATTATTGCAACGGTTTTTTTCATGGTAATAAACAATTTTTGTTTTAGTGAGTGTTTTTTATTCTCTTACAAATATATTGATTCTCTTCAAGCCAAAAAAAAAAAATTATATATATATATATATATATATATATATATATATATATATATCTCAAGTAGCACTTTAAGCTATTCTTCCATTGCCTATAAAGTTAGTAGCTTAAAGATATTAAAAGAACTTATAAGATTCTTCGTATTAGCTCGTGCAAAAATTTATGTCTATTTTAGTATAAGAACTTATTTTTTCTATTTTATATATTCACTTTTCAAAACATCACACATTAGATTATCTATTTTACACTATATTTCGTTAAAATATTAATTTTTCTTGATTTTTCTAATTGTTTTTGTAGGGATGAAAGGCCCAGATAAGGGTATTGGGCCGTGGGCCACACCCGAGGACGTCAAAGAGCTTGAAAACAGGTACGTATTAGTGAAGGCAAGTAGATTACTGGACCGAGAAGGAGGTTTGATTGTAGTAAACAAATGACGTTGTCCGAGAAGCAACCCTTCTTCAGCCAACAGAGTGGTAGCCTGAAATCCAACCACCCATCAAGTACTGGGCAATGGGCAACCGTGCTTGGGAGGATAAGCTTTAGAGAGAAGTGAGTCAACAGAGAATTGAGAAATATCTAGGAAGAAAGCTGCTATCACTGCATTGAATGCTTTGCACCTAATCAACTGACTGCATTAATGTGGATATGATACCTGAACAATGACTTCTAACCTTACAGCTACCCACAAAGACTTCAGGAAGGTGCTAATGTGACAAGTATCAAGAAGATTAGCAATCTAATCTACACGTGGACTGCTAAGATGAAAGAAGGAAAGGGGGTATAAAAGGAGGGGGATTCCATTACAAGAGGGATCATCAGAAAACCAGAAAAGAAATTACTGTGTAACAAAGAACTTGAATATTTGTATATATTTGAGAGAAATATAGAAGAACATACCATCCTCGGACTTGACCGAGCAGTATTTTTCTTTTCAAACTGTTTGTTTTATTCATTCTTACATCAACTAGCCTATTATGATCTATTATACTTAAACTCATTGAACATTCATTAACAAGCTCACTCTTTAACAAATTTATTGTTTTAGGCTTATTGGGCCACTGTCCAAGTCTCTTGGGCTATGAATCAAAATGTGTTCTTACAGTTTTCTTTCTTCACATACAAATACCATCATCCACTCTTAATTCATGCTCAAAATACATAAATTATGAATAAAAAATTAAATGCAAAATAAATAGTATTAGTATAAATTTACAAAATTATTATAGTAAACTTGTAAATTTACATAATTATACATCAATTAATGTGAGTCATTTTTTGGTAAAATTGTGTAAATTTTATTCTTTTTATTATAGGGTGCTCTAAAGTAATCAAAAGTAGGCTATATTCTTTTATTTGATCAGTTTAGTAGAATTTTATACTGAATGAATGCCAAAAGCAAGGACACCATGACAACTTTGAAGTTTGTCTTGCTCTTTCCCTGTACGGTATAAAGAGCTGTACCTAACATGTTAATTATTGCATGAAAAATCAATCTAGAAATGGTATTATTTTGATGTTATGTTTTAGGATCTCAACTACAGTATCTCTAACTTTTTTTCCACTCTTCATTCTTAATAACGCCTGACACAACTTCAATGTAACACCCTTGCCTCTCTTATCATCATATGTGTCATGATTTCAATCAATGAATACTTCAAAGTCTATGATTAATATGTGCATAGAATAAATAATTACTCGTGGAATGTAAAAGCAAAACGCAAGAAATTTGACAGACACAAAAGGGCAAAGGTAGCTGATGTCTGAATACCTAAATTCATTCCGTACACAATAATTATGCTTAAGACTTAAATCACCTCTCCACCAAACGGGATTGGGCATATTCCAAGTTTTAGTAATGAAAAATTTATGATTCTAATCAATTTCATTTTTTTATAGATAAGATATGATTTAAATATATGATTTCCACTTTTTGATAATTACCCTTTATTTAGATCAAAACATATAGTTAAGTTTAAAAACTTGGCTTTGAATTCTCCCACTTATACTAAATCAACAATGCAATTGTCAATTTATAATAAGACCAACATCACTTTTATATAGATCTATCATTTTTTTTTTTTGAAAAGTACATAGATCTATCATGACACCTATAATTCATTCTACGCTAATCACAACAGATACATTATTTGGGTTGTGCAATTAGATGTGTCTCTAGACTTATTAATACTAAATCAATTACTGTCTTCATTTTAAAAAAATAATTATGTTTTAGCTTCATAAAAATGTAATGTAAATAGAGTGATTATGATATGTGGGGTTAAGAGCCCAAACTTACTTATGTGCTGGGCCTTGGGCCCTATAAGTGGGTCCATCCAAGGAGGAACAAATAGTTAGAAGACGCCCCGAAAAAGAGGACCATACAAGGAAATGAGGGAGGAATGTAGTCCGAGGAGGTTGACCTCCTCGGATAGAATGAATGTTGCCGATGCAAGTGATCGAATGATTTAGCTAACCGTTCAGGAAGCTACTACGATAAGGATGATCTTTAGACACGTACATAGGCTGTTACGATATGGAAATATTTCAAAGAAAAACTGCTACCACCGCATTAATTGCACTGCATCAGCTTTTCTGGCCGCATTTATGGGGAGAAGACCTCTGAACAGTACAATCTCCAGCTATCGCCACTCAGAAATAACAAAAGAGGATACTTGATGGAATATGTACTCGAGTAGGGATTTGGATGGATAACAAGTGTATGATCAGGATGGCCTGAAAGGGCCTATATAATGTAAAAGATCTCCCATAAATAAGGGATCAGAAAAAAGAAGAAAGAGATAGGAAAGAAGGAATTACTGTAGCAATAAGAACTATGAAACTTAATAAAAACTGCATTAAGTCACGTTCAATCTCCTCGGATAACCCTTCCGTTAAGTGTTAGGTGCAGTTTGCTTTTGTTTATCATCGAAATATACTTTAGTTGTAAGTGCAAATCATTAAAACCTAACTCTTTGGCCCACTGTCTACAAATTAATTGTATTGGGCTCACCGAACCCTCGTCTGAACAAAGTTTGGGCTTAGGCCTAAAATCTGTGACCCTACATGATACATTCAAATCTTATCATTAAAAAATAACCCAAAATTAGCATAATTTGATTTCAAATCTTAATTTAATCATTTTTTTAATGGAAATACTATAAACTTCATTAAACACGGGCAAAAGAAATTACATCTTGGAGAAAAGCTTGTTCAACAAAACAAGGACTCTCTTCAATCTAAACAGGAAAATCATCAAATACCTAAAATATGTTTTGCTAATAGATGAGCAGGTCTATTACCTTGCTGACTAACATGGGAAAACTCTACTTTACGAAAGCCATGAACAGATGACAAAATACCACAGACAATTGGAGCAATAGAGGATGGAGGAGGGGATTGATCACATAAAGCAATTAAAAATAATCAATGAATCACCCTCCAAAATAAACTCAGAAATCCCCATATCATGAGCAAAATGGATACCGGCCTCAAATGCTTTCACTTTAGCCCCGATAGCATCCAAAGGAGCCTGGATCGTCTTGCTCATATCAACTATCACATTCCCTTTTTCATATCTTATATATCACCCACACCAACAGTCTTTTGAGCCGTAAAAACCATATTGATATGGAATATTTTGGCCGCTACAAAAATGGTCTAACACACCTGTATCGTCAAGCCATCACGAGCTAGTCAGGAGCAATGAAATCATCAGTTAGCAAAGGACAGCCAAGCTCCCATGCATCTGACAGCCTCCAAGGCAACCTAATCTACACATACTCTTTAGTGCACCATGGTGACGGACGAATACTGTATGACTGACGATGCACTATACTTAGAATTATACATCATCCTGCATGTTCTCCACTAAACTATCTCCATATAGAAATAACTTACACACCTAAGCCAATAATCCTCCTACATATTCGTATCCTCTAAACATGGGAAGTTAAACCCAAAAATCTCGGGGCATTAACTCCATATACTCCATATAAGGAAAAGAACCAACATTCATGGGAGCTTAGTCAGCTCTATATCACTTTAAAAACACCAAGCCTCCTCCTCTCCAATGGGAAATTATTGTGTACTCCCGGAGTACCATTAATGCGTGCTCCCTCCTCTCACATGAATGGTGGGTCCTGCTAATTAAATTCATGATGGGACCCACCATTCATGTGAGAGGAGGGAGCACGCATTTATGGTACTCCGGAAGTACCTAATAATTTTCCCTCTCGAATGTACATTAGTACATAGAATTTCCTAACTCATATTTTTAGAGTTATTGGAAATCATTCAGTCAGTAATTTAACCATCGGAAGGTCTTTAGCCGGCTCCCACTGGTGTCCTCTGTAGGTTCTTCTCCTTTTATTCTTCAAGTACACTCCAGTCACTGTGCGTCTAGACGATCGACTCACTAACAATTTTGTGCATCATCATGAACCATTCACATTAATTTTGAAGAGAGGAAAAAGAGGAAGAATCCATAGAGCCTATTTGGCATCAGCTTCAGTTTTTAGCTTTTACTTTTTATATACAGTTTTTTAAAACCTCACTTTTTCTCACATTTTCTCTCTTTTTCAAAAATTTTTAAGGTACAAGTATACTTTAGCACACTTTCAAAATAAAGTTTTCTACAAAATGCTAAATAAATTGTTCCCAAATGAACACTTAGTCTCAACCTAAACCACTAGAGCTAAAACCTCCAAGTTTGCAGCCAGATAAAAGAAAGGGGGAATAAGTTTCTAAGAGCACTAACATCAGGAGTTGTATCCAAATGCTATTTTAACACACAAAAACTTACTTTTTTAGCTTTAATATAACATTTGACAATACACTCCACATCAATTGTTCTATTTTAAAGTGCCATTCTTTTTTTTTTTTCTCTCTCTGTCCTTCTCTTCCTTACCAGCTTATCTCTTCTCTTTATTCTCTCTCTTCCCTTCATCGGATTGCCTCTCTCTCATAAACCAAACAACCACTATCCCCACCATCACTATCACTATCAAACTCATAACCATTACCACCACTACTACCTCTCTCATACACCAACCAACTACCATCCCCACAAATATCACCACCACCATCACCATCACCATCAAACACATAACCATCGCCGCCGCCGCCACCAGCTCTCTCATAAACCAAACACCACCACCACCACCACCATCGCCACCTCCATCTCTATCAAAACCCATCACCATTAAACCCAAAACCCATCAGCACCACCACCATCATAACCCATCACCATCACTCAACGTCCACCACCACAAGCCTTCACAAAACCCCAATCAAATAAAAAATCATTGCAAAACATATCTAAAAACCTCATTACCCAAATATGTAGAAAAAGAAAAACCCCAAATCTAAAATGAAAAAACCCAAATTTGAATCTGAGAATGAGAGTGGACAACGTGGAGGTCTGCGGCATGGCATGGCGAGGTTGGTGACATGACAGTTGATGGTGTTTTTGAGAGAGAGGGAGAGAGGACTAAGAGAAAGGGAGAGTAAAACGTGTGAGGGTGAGAGATATGTGCGAAGAGAGAGATAATAAAAAAGTATTTTTTTGACATTTTTGTTCCTACCGTTCCAAATTTGAAACGGTATAGTTCATCCATACCAAATTGTTTAATATTTAGAACATCTCATGTAAGTGATTTTTTGGATTTTATATATGCCGGGTACAGGATATATCCCTCGATTTTTTGGCATTTGGCATTTGATACTGTACATTTATTAATTATTAATTTAAGCAAAACTCATGATTATATGCTAATTAATTTTGTAACGGAGGCGATTGGTTCCCTAAGTACGGCACCGCGTCGTCGGTGTGAAAACGAGATACTAAAAAGAATCAAATTATGACCTCTGTGGGTTTATTCCAAAACACGTGTCCAGTTCCGATTGGGTAATAGTTAGGCCCAAAAAAACTCAAATGGATCTGCATAACGGCGCCGTCAAATTACCCGTTTAGAGATTCCCTATCGCTGTTAGCGGACTCTCTCCTCTCTTAAAACCCATCCAAGCCGTCCAAACCACATTCAGAATTCATCGTCAACATAACCATCACCTCCTCTCTAATACCAACATTCCCTCTTTTTCTCTCCCTAAAACCCAAAAATCCAGAGAGAGAGAGAGAGAAAAAACAAAAACACAGTGAAATTCGGAATTCCACACAGGGAGAGAGAGAGAGAGAGAGATATGGTGAGGAAGTGTAGGGGAATTGCGGAGATTGCAGTAATGGAGGTGGCTCAGGTTGGTGTGAGGACTACGAGAGCTCGAGAAGGTCTTGCCAGCTCAGCGGCAGCAGCAACCGCCACCACCGCCGCCGCCAAGAGAAGGAAGCTCAACGCCGGAGATTTGAATTCTCCGTCGTCGTCGCCGTATGTTCCCCTAGTAATTACGCCGGCGGAGAATGATGAACGCTGTTCAAGCCCTAGCTCCGTTCACGCTGCCACGTCGTGTTGCTCTAGTAACGGATCAAGCTCGCTCGCTGAGGAAGTAGAGAATTCCAAATTCGTAGATCTACAGGTGCATTTCTCTTTTTCAATTCTATGTATTTTGATTTTGAATTTCAGTTTGTCGCGCTTTAATTGCTCTTCTTTATTTCATTCTTTTAATTTTTTAATTTTTTTGGTTTTAATTCTGAATTTAATTATTTTACAGGATGACAGTGCTGAAGTTGAAACATCCACTTATAGTTGCTACAGAGAAAGGTTTTCATTCAATAAATACCTCAATATTAAAATATCTGAAATTCTTGTACTTTTTTTCTCACTAATTCTTTGAATTCAAATTTTCAAAAAAAAAAAAAAAAACTGTGATCCCAAACGGTCTGTTTCAATTTAATTTTCTTCGGTTTTAAATCGTAGTATATAACTCCTACATTACACTGAATATACATTAAATTCTCAATTAAAATTTTCCTCATAGTGTATGGGCATTTTTCTCTCAGGAGAGAAACGACGCCGTCTAGCGAGCTGGAGTCAACGGCGCGTCCAACTCCGGCGAGCACTCGCCGGAGATCAACGGTGGAGAAGACTATTATGCCGACGGAGTCTGAGCTAGAAGAATTCTTCTCCGCCGCTGAAAAAGACCTCCAAAAGCGCTTCAAAGAAAAGTAAGTTCACACGGAACGTAAAAAAAGCTTCCAATTTTTTTCCTTTTCTTTTTTCTTTTCCTTTTAATTTCTCGGTAACCAAACACTTGATAAGTGAAGAGTTTGAAACTGCGAATTTTCTTTCCAGGTACAATTACGATATTGTCAAGGACGCGCCCTTAGAAGGCCGTTACGAATGGATTCGATTAAAGCCGTGAAGAAAAAAAAAAAAAAAAACTGAAAATAAAGCAAATGGCTTTTATTTTTTCAGTTTTTAGCTACTCCAAATATAGTCTAAGGCTTTTTTTTTTCTTTTTTTTTTAATAATTTGGTTTTGTTTTTGCAAAAGATGTACAGTTCTTTCTGTGTTTTTATGATCAGGTAGAAGAAGAGGTGTCTGTATTTGTTCTTTGTACGGTTCTACAAAAGAATTGCAAAATCCTTATGGGAAAGAACAAAACAGATCAATAATAATAACAAATTTCCAATTCTCATTTTGATTCTGTTTTAGCCCCTAAATTTCGTGTCTCTTTCTCTGATACCATTTGTCTTTCCCTGCTCTATATTAAAATAAAAATAAAAATTATAATAAGTTTAATAACCACTCTGTAAATTTTATTTTATTTATCCTATTTATTTAAGGAAAATTTTAGGCATGTATGTATGTATGGCTAGGTGATGAGGGATGAAGATGAGTGCACCATGCCGTGTAGGTCATGGACAAGCGTTAAAAGATTTGGAAAGCTGATCTGATCTGATCTGATCTGATCTTATCCTCCCAATCTCCCATGTGCCTTTAAAGCTTTTTAACCAATGGAACTTTTTTTTTTTTCCAAATACATATGTAACGACAAGAAAATGATAGAATCATAAAATTGGTATTCCCATTCTTATAAAAGGAATATGAGAGTGAAATTCATTTTTGGTAAATCGTGGAAATAAGTTCGCTGGGTCAGTGTTATTTCCACACTTTGTCGCCATATGTGTACCATAAAAAATGGTTAAAAGAAAGAAGGAAATGGAAGAAGATAAAAGATGAGAAAGAGGAAGGGCCAAATGGTTTAAACTTGTGGGTGATATGGTGGATTGGTGGTCCTGCATTTTTTAGTTAGGAGGGGGTTGGGACCTAAGGTACGAGAAATTATGAGGTACAGGGGCTAACAACCAACTTAGCTGATTGGTCTAAGTTTTTATATTTTGAATGAGTGTAGGAGCAAATTTTGTTCACATTCTAGCATGATTATTGGTTTGGTGCAGCACATGTTTGATTCCTTGTGCGGCTTGAATTTAATGTTGGATTGGATGTGAATGGAGGTGAGGACTGAGGAGTGAGGAGGAGGCACTTTTATTGCACGGAATGTGCTTGACTAACTGTTGCTCTTAGTTTTTGCTATAATCATTGCAAAAGAGGGTGGAACTGATTTTCGGAGGTACGTTGCAGCATTGCAGGATTTTGATTCAGCGACTAAAGAAATTAGGATTCCAAATCAGCCAAGCCATTTTTGAGCAGTTTGAAGCTTTGTTCTATACAAAATTATTTTGTAATAGTTTATTTACTAATTAACAAGTTCAAAGTTCAAACCCAATTCAATAATTCATCTATTAAATTAATCAAGTTTGAGCTAAAGAAACTTAAATAAACACGTTTGTTTTAATTGTTTAAGCTTTTCAACAAAACTTGTGAGATATATACTTCATGGATAAGGCTGGTAAACATGCTTTATAATATAGATTTTTTTTATTATTATTATTTATACTGATAATAGTTACATTAAGGATTTAGATCCTAGACATCTTTATTGAAAATATCATATTGTGTCAGGATAGAGGCTATCATTTTCTAACTTTGATGTGTAGGAACAACAATGAATTTTAGCTTAAATTGCTAATTTGGTTTTCTAATTATTGGAAAAGGTTTCATTTAATTTCTCAAGTATTAATTGTGTTAATTTTACCTTTCATATTTCAAAATTAAGTCTATTTTATCCTTAAATCTCTTCTCCGTTAAAATCTTAATAGAATTTTATGAACTAATAAACAAAGCACACCCCATATGGAGTGTGGGAGAGGAAAGTCTGAAGAGAGGGAAACATCAATTGGGATACGCCTGAGGTGCAACTGGGCCTAACTATTCACCAAGATAGGCCCAGCTCAGTCAGGATACTCAAGTTAGGGAAATCGAGAAGGACCGCTCGCCCGAGAAGCCCGAGGAACAAATACCTCTTGGGAGACTGGAGATAAACCACCAAGACCATAAGGTTGAAGGCTGAGGAAGGTAGTAGTGATGTGTAAGCAAGGGAATGAGGAAGCTTTCAGATAAGGCATCTATCACCTACACATTTAATGCACCATACCAGCTCAGCCTGCCCCATTAATGGCAAAATAACCCCTGAACAATGTCCCCACAGCCTACAACTTACTCTACCGCCACCAGGCAGTGATGTGATAAGTATCTAAGGAATGATTAGCAGCCATCCAAGTGGAAGGTTGGAATGCAATCCAAATAGCTATACATAGGAAGGAAGACCCTTCTGGACAAGGGATCGAAAAAAGTTCAGAGAGAGAGAAACAAGGAAATAGAGAGAGAAAGCGATCATTGTATAACAGAGAAGTGTGTACCTAAAGAATCACTGCTCCTCGGCTAAAGAACTCAAATAGAAATTTCTCTTTTCTTGTTATAATTCTTAACTAAAATTGTTATCCTTGCCAATCCTCTTTCTCTACTTACTAAACCATGGCTACCAGGGCTTAAAGGTTTGACCTTGACCATCCATCTCTACAAATTAGTTATATTGGACCTCTATCTTAACCCAATCCCATCTAGGCCGGGCCGGGCCAGACCACTAGTTTTACCCCCTACATGGAGACTTTATAGGTAGCTAATTTCGTAAACACCATTGTCATATAATTCCTTTTAAGACTTTAACAAAGAGAAGATCATGTAGGTAGGTGAATTGTGAAATGAAAAATGGAATTGTAGGTTGGATTCTGACTAATACAAAGGTCATATATATTGAGATTCACTGGTGGGCAAATTGTTGTCAGAATAGCCTACTTGCTCGGCCGTACACCAACAAGTGGGGTTGGCCGGAGGCACTCCATTGAGCTAGTGAAGAAGTATACTAAATAAGTTCAACAAAAATAAAAATAGTGTTGGGGATAAAAGAGTACATATCTTTCTCTCTAGTTAAGTGAGGTTTATTAAGGATTCCCTGGTGACTGTTGGTTAGAGTTTCTTAGGTACTAAGGTATGGAGTTCGACAGCATGCCTCCCCCTCAAGATGGTTTACCCAAAAAAAAACGCCCGATATATACCAACGGCTTTAAATCGTCGCTACAGCACTAAAAACCGCCACCATAGACTTTGTCGACAATTTGTATAGCAATAGTAATAAGTGTCGGTTCTTGAGTGATAGAACGTACCTAATTGGACTATTGTTATAATAAATTAGGATGTGAAAGGGAGATGGTCCATTGTTTACATAAGTCATGCTCAAGCTCAGACTTTAACAAAGATTCGAGCTCCCACTCATATTATTTTTTGAAAAAACCGAAGTTTAATAGATCAGCGCGCGAAACTCAACTGACACTTTTTCTTTTAGGGGAATTATGACGGATGGGGTTATATTTTGCTACATAGAGCATGGTCACAAACCAAATGGAAAAAAAGTGTGAGCAAAACATGTTCTATGATTGACACAATGACACTCTTTTCTTTCCTTTTTCTTCCGACCCTTTTCCCCAAGCAACCCCACAATTTTAAGGTGGTACGTTTGATTCTCAAAAGGATTTTAAAGTGTCTTTATTATAAATGAGCAATTCATGAGATGGATTTTGAAAGTTGGACATTATCACTTTCTCTTTTCCAAATTGTTTTGTCGTCTTAGAAAAATATAACTTTTAAAATGAACTTTAAATATTAAAAGAAAAACTTATATGATTCCGAAACCACCCTCCTTAATTTGAACGAACATAAAAAGCAAACGAACATATCAGCCTTCATTTCAACATTAGCATCAATCTTGCTTTCATCATAGATGGGAGGCTTATAAGGAGACAAAAGGGCTACTCCATAGTGTAATAGATTGCTCTAACTCTTTCCATAAACACATATAATAAAACAATAAAATAAGAAGGAAAGTCAAATTTACCTATAAGGTTGAAAATGAGAAGTTAGAATTACTCTTTAGTCTATTCCTAAGGGGGAAAAATTAAGAATAAGATTAATGTGAACCTAGGAAGTTTAAACAACTTTCAGTTTGTTCTTTATGTTACAATCAAGCTTAAACAATGTTTCTCAAAAAAAAAAAAGTAATGGCTGTTAAAGTATAGGGTTTTCCAGCAACATATCAATCTATTGATTCTATTCCCACAACTTTGTTCATAGCAAAAATTTTTGGAGAAAGATGATTATTTGTTTGGTCATAGAAAAAGTATAATGCTCTGCCTGTAAATTAAAACTACAACTTTTGTACCTTTTGTTTTAGATTAAAACACGTATTCTTACTCAAACAGCTGATAGTCTTTAATTTGTGTTTGCGGAGTTGCTGTATTTATTCAATTTGAGAATTCTTAGACATTTACAATCAGGTGGTGTTGATGAAAGATAACATGTAGAGCTAATTTACAACCATTTGAATATTTTGGTAATAATGGTTTGACTTTTGAAATTATATTATTCATTTCCATTTTCTTTTTTTTTTTGAGCTTTTAGGATATTCATGATAAAGATAGTCTTAGTGGAATGTTAATTTCAAAAATTCTTAGTTGGTTTAATTTTTAAGATCCTAAAAACAAGCTAATTACTTGATATTTGCGAGAGACTTTTTTTCTTTTGTAGTTTTGTCTTCCTTTTAATCAATATTTTGGAAAAATTATTCAATTTCCGTATTGTTGTACATAGTTATGGAACTAAATGTTATATGACTAGTGGAAGTCACTAGTAAAGATAATACTAAAGAATTTCTTGAATTATTTGTAGAGTTCTAGGAGATTATGACCAATATATGATATTAGAGATACTAAAAGTTTTATAATAGAGATCTTACATGTTACTTTGGTTATATAATATATTAAAAATCCGGTTTAAAACACTAATATTATTATTTTTGTGTGTGTTCTAATAAGTATTAGTGTTTAATCAAAAACAAATCTTACATGTTACTAATTACAAATAATTTTATTTATTATGTATATAATGGCACAAATCACATTTATTATCATTTTAGTTAGTAATTTTTTTTTTTTTGGTAGTAGCTTTAGTATCATACATAATATATTAAAATGAAAATTCAATTAAAAATCTAAATTACTTAGATTTAATTGCACTTCAATTTTGTGCCAAGCATCCTTCTAATAATAATATTCCTTAGACTGCACTAAATGAAATTAAATCCATGAATGATATATTGTGCCAATTATGTGACCCGAAGCAAAGAATCTTAAAAACTCTACTGTAGTACGATGAGGATGAGCTTATCGCTAGGTAGAGAGGAAGGACAGTACTATATATTCACAGAGGAGGTGGACATAACATATTCACATATGTATTGTAATCCTTGGCATTTCATTGAAAGATTTCAATTGAAGAATAATAGATGATTCTACCTCTAAGTCGGTACTCTGAAAGTCTGAAAAAGAACCAAGTTCACAGAAAGATAGAGAGAGAGAGAGAGAGAGAGAGAGAGAGCCTTTCGTGTCTATATTCTATAAGACTACAGCAAGTAACTCCTGTACTTGACCAGACTTTCCTTCCTCATCTTTGCCTTTTTTTTGAACCCCCTATTCTTCTTCAAACGGTGTTAAAATTTTAAAAAGCCTTTTAAAATTGAAAAGATCGAGCTGGCGTAGAATGTGTACTACACCTGATAAGACTGGTACGTGGGAATTTTCCCATAGTGCGTTTCACCAGAACTGAGGAGCCATCATATCCTCTCTTGTCTTTGGCTCTCGAAACGAAAAATAAAAATACACACATTTAATGAAAATTTGCATGTAGCATGCAGTGATAGACTGATGGGTAGTTAGGCACAAAGCACCACATGGTGGCGTCACGTTATGGGTAACAATAGTATTCCTCTTGGATCTGGTGCCCACACAAAAACTCCCTATTTTTTTGGTCTTTTATGTGGGGCCCACGATTCCTCTTTGAATTTTTGACCCGAATTCGATCAAACTCTTTGGTTTTTGGTTCAACTTAGACATGTCTATTGGTTAGATTAAGATTCATGCCTATAATAACTTCGATTCTTTCCATAATTCTTGCTTTTTTATTGGAGTTTAATGGTGGGAAATGGAGGCAAACCTTGGTGGAGATTTCAAGTTTCGATGCTTGTGGGTGAGAGTGGGGTCAACTCTGCAAATAATGTGTGATAATTAAAGTTGTAAATGAACCGAAGTTGCTTATGAACAACTTCAATTCTATTAAGAAAAATATTTATTTATTTAATAAATAAATTAAGTGTAAATTTAAATCTAGACTTGATTATTAGATAAGCTAAATTCAATTGTGAGTATAAGGTTTAATGCAAGTATACATAAGACTAAAATGCAAATTTTAGTACTTTAACTTTTTCGTTGAATTGAGCGTTTTAAATTTTAAATTTATTCAATTCAAGCATTTTTGTTCAATTTTATTAAAAAACTGCCATTAAATATGCAATTAACTAATTAAAAAAATTGACAAAAAATTCTCACATAAAAATCCAAAAAATAAATTTTTTTATGTGATAATAAAAAAATTTTAAGGTAACTTTTTAAACAAAAAATTAGACAGCTTTAATTAAATAAATTTGAAATTTAGAAGGCTTAATTGAATAAAAGTAAAATTAGAGTATTGAAATAAATTTCAATCAAAATTAGATGGTGCAATTTTCATTTTATCCTATATGTTATATACATTTAAAATTGATTTGCATAAATTTATAATATACCAAAAGAGAATTTATATATTTTCAACGTAGCTGTATTATCTAAAGTCCGTGGAATTTTGATTGTTCATTTGTAATATATATATATATATATATATGTGTGTGTGTGTGTGTGGAGCACACATTTAAAAGATTTTTTTACAAATAGTTGACTACGAGTCTACAAGAAAGCTAACAGATCCTATGAAACTTTTTTTTTTTTTTTTTTGAGAATAGATCCTATGAAACCTAAAAGTAAATGAACCACATTTTTCATTGATTAATAGTTAGCATATGATAGATACCTACGTCAAAAGGGGAATCTAAACCATATCTTAATTTGGCCTCACTCATAGTCTGGGATTTACACTGTTCAGAAAGGATATTATTTTTATAGGAAATAGATTTGAAACGAATAAGTAAGATCTGAATCTTTTGTGAGCAACAATATTTTCTAGACTAGACTGTAGAAACCAAAGCTACCTTTAAAATGTTTTAGACACAATTTCTTTTAAGTTTTATATTTTAGGTTCTTTGACTAAATTTAAACACACACTTGCATTGATCAAAACTATAAAACAAATATTGTTATCTTTTTCAAGAATAATTAAATTCAATACAATCAAATGTTTGTATTTAATTGAAGAATCTAAAGTATAATACTTAAAGCATCGTACATAAGTAGTTATTTAGTACATCTTGGTCTACAACCTCTTCTTACATAATATTGGACATTACTAATTAAATTCATAGCAGAATATACCATTTAAATGAGAGGAATGTTTTCCTCAAAAAAAAAAGTGAGGAATGAGTATAACCTCGTCATATTTTCAAAATACTTAATAATTTTTCATTGTATATAAGTTTTTCCTGTTTAGGTTAAAAAATCGAGGTCCAAATTGAAAGTTCTAAAATTATGTGGACTTAAATTAAAATAATCTAAATTATAGGAACAAAAAAAAGGTGTTTTTTCCCGTTTGGAAACTAATCCTACATCACTGAAAAAATAATGTTATCACGGAAAACTAGAGCCTGGACCATTGGCCAACTTTAGTTCATTAATTTATAACATAAAGCACCCACCCAAGAGACCCACAACTTTGCAGCTGGAATGGGAAAAAGAGGTTTAAGATGAAACAAGCCTAATACCTTGACCTCAAGCTATAGCTATAGATCAACACATCAAGAGCCCTCATCTCTGCTCTGTTAGAACTTAGAACAATCCAAAAAATGTCTTGTTTGATTTATTGGTGACTTATAGTTTGGAGGAATGCCATCATCACTTGTAACTTGTCATTTGACAAGGTTTATCAATTAACAAAAAGTAAGACTTGAGATGAGTTGTGGTATACTTTTATGTTAAAACCCCTTTCGCTCTTCTTTGTGTGTGTGTTTGTTTCTAAAAAAAAAAACAAAAAAAACCAAAAAGTAAGACTCAATAAACATAAAGCTAAACCCGACATTAAACTAAACATCCTAATTGCCAAGACCCTTGTAGTTGTAACTCAACTGACACGTTTTGATGTTTCCAATGAAAACATCTAAGATTGAAATCTTCTCCCAAACTATCAAATCATTAGAAAAAAAAAAAAAAAAACACTCTAATCAACAAAAATAAAAAATAAAAAAATAAAACTCAAAAATATACATAAACCCTGAACCCAATTTTGGAGAATTGTTTCTTGGTCCAATCCTCCGTGCTTTGTTCTTCACCCGCTTGGGTCTTTTGGGCCTTCCACTTGGATGTGGGCCTGATGCTTGTTCAGATCCTTACCTTGCAGCTGTTTTGACATATGACATTAATGTCTTCCATCAACTGAGACGAGTGTTGAGAAATTTCTTGAGGTCGATTGTGGGCTTGTTTGCTTCCTCTTGGATCATTGGCAATGCTTGGGCCTGAATATTCTAAGCTTGAGATTTGCAACTTGGTGGGCTTGATTCTTGACTGTAATTCCTTGTCTTTGATTGAAATTGCTTAGGCTTCAGCTTTTCCTGAAGCCCTTGTTGGTCTTTGATGATTATCCTAAAGCCTTAATCTACCACATAGTTACGAATTTTGTAATCATGATGGGCTCAAATGTTGGGCTTGGGCTTATCCATAGCAAACAATGCCCAAACAACCGATTGTATAACCATGATGAACCCAAATGTTGAGCTTGGGCTCATTCATAGCAAGCAAGGCTCAAAAAATAAAGGCAAATAAAGACCAAACAGATGCAATCATTCCATGCATACTTAGGATTCGACCGACCTAAGTGGGTTCTAAATTGGCTTGTACATGTAGGTTGAAAATAGGCTATAGGTTACCCACAAGTTAGGACATTATATTCCTCCCAACTTGTGACATAAGGAATGGTGTGTTGCTCCAAGTGGTAAGATTTGTACGTTAACACATTAACAAAAAAATGATTAAGTTGCTTATGGGTGATGGGGTGGTAGATTCACTAATGGGTACCCAAGTCTAAGGAAGACCATGATCCATGACTACAGCTACCTTGACTTCCAGGCAATACACATATATAAGAACACATGATGGAAATTTAAGAGATGACATGTTTCTAGTCTCCAGCTTAAGACTAGAAAGTAGAAACCATAGTGCTGGTGGGGTTTTATCCTTAACCATATTCGTATCTGCTTTCGGGTCGTGGTTCTAACCAGTCACAAATGGTCAAAGTGGGATGGTGAGTTTTGGAAAGTAGTAAGAGAGGTTTTAGAGTGTAGTGTAGTGGTTGGGTGTAGCTGCTGCAGAGTTCTAATGGATTCGGTGCATTAGTTGGTATAATTGCACCTTTGTATGATGAATAATGTTAAGATCATAACAAATCACACAACTTTTGCACAATTTGTCCATATGACAAGTTGTGAGGTGGAGTTGTGACTACAATTTTTCTCTACCACTCACAACTCATCATGTGGGCGAGCTATGGCAAAAATTGTGTAATTTTTTGTGTTCTTAGCATTATTCTCTATGATAATTATACCTTCTTTTTAACATAGGTCAAGTAACCTTCATATGTCCAAGCTTGTGACAATACCTGCATTCAACAACAGTAATGTCCTATAGTTTCCTTGATTATTATCGCAGGAGACTTCCTTGGTTATTGGCATAAGGATTAGAAGATTGAACACAGTATTTAGAATGTTGTGTGACACTGGCAATAAATACAAACTCATCTTCAATTTTCTTGTGAATAATAATATGCCCCTTCATGTTTCTTCTGCCATCAACTCAAATGAAACATCATCAACAAATGGATAAGTAGTGCGATAAAGAATGGAAAGCTCTCACTAACTCAAAATCATCTTGCAATGCCTTAAAAATTGAACAGGACATGCATGTTTCCTCTCTATACTGATAATACAACTCAACAGCCACTGTACATTTCGGTTCCATGAGGGCTAAACTAATTAATCCCAAGACACTTCAACATAAAAATCAGAGAACGATTGTCCTTTCTTTTAATTTGTTTCAAACTGGTAAAAATATAGCTCAATTTTGTGTCTTTTTGTAAAATCAGTTTGAGCATTTCCTCTTCAAAATATATATATATATATATATATCCCAAATTTCTTTTGAAGTTTCATATAAGTTGCATGCTTACTGAAGGATCACTATATCAGCCATTCAAATAATAATTTTTCTATTATAACCTCACACTCTTCTATTTTTTATTCAAAATCTTCATCCTTTTTACCCTATATGTATCTAATTTTTTTTTTTTTCTACTAGAATCATATATGCACAATCCCTTTTCTTTTAGAATATTCCACGTAAGAAAGACTAATGACTATGGATTAATCCATTCATTTGAGTAGAGATGGCTGAGATAAGCAAGAGGTGCCATGCCTAAATGCAAAATGTTGGGCCGAACAAAGGCTTATTGCTTAATTATATAAGCATAGCATAAGACAAGATGTCTTCTCTCAATTATTGCACATGGCAATGAGCAGTGACAGAGGAAGTCCAAATTAAGCGTGATGCTGAGTGCTGACTTGCTGAGGTGCCAACCGACAAACGAGAGAACGGCTCTGACATACGAGTGTCTGGAAAAAGGCTAAACAAACTTTTTGTTAATTTGGTTTTTGTCTGAACTTTTTTACAGACAATTTAAAACTCGTTTTTGCACGGGTGTTTAAACAACGATTTTTAATTTTTTTTTAAATATTTGTAAATAAAAAAATATATAATAATACGTATAATATTATTTAAAAACTAAAAACACATATCTAAGTTTATGTAACAAATAGGTCATTAACTTTTAAATTTTTTTTCTAAAAAAAAGTTAATTTTTAGTCATATATTTAAAATGCTTTTTGTCTCAACTTTTTTACAAATAATTTAATTTTTAGATTTTTTTTTTTTCAAAATAAGCTAATTTTTAGTCATATATTTAACATAAAAATTATTAAAAATTGTATTGTTTTTAAGTAAATAATATACAAATAAATTACCAAAAATTGCAAGACTACGAATCTACACATGTGAACTATTAACTTGAAAAGAACTTCTCGTTGCTAGGGTTAGAAACCCTTGGGGAAGAACAGTAAAAGAAAAGACCTGAAAAGAGAAATAATATTTACAAAAGCCAAAATAGGCTCTAATATTTGAGATCAGCTTCCAAAGCCCAAATATATAAATAAAAACATGATTATAAATCTTTTTATTTATTTATTTATAATTTAATAGCTACAACAAGGAAGGATTTAAATAATTGATATTTTTGTTATTGTAAAGTTGTGATTTACAACTATATTTTATATGGGATTTAATTGTATTGGGTTTAGTATTAAGTTGGTGAAAATCAAGCATGAAATGAAGAATCAGTACAGTTTCGCGACTAGCTCGCAAGAAGTTTGCGAGTAAGGTTCCCGCGAAAAAGGACACGTGAGAAGCACATGCTAGAAGCTGAAGAGTCGTGTCAAGCTGTCAATTTCGCGACTGTCTCGCAAGAAGGGCCAACCTGTGAGGCACCCGTGAAACATTCTGCCTGGAGGATTTTAAGTGTGACTTTCTTACCCTTCACCTATACTATATATACCCTCATTACCCACAAAAGTATCGGAGGCTGTTCAAAGAGAAAAACCCTAGATAGGTTTTCAACAACACAACACACCCATCTTTTAGAGAGAGAGCTACTCATCCTCAAGGAGAAATCATTGTAACCTCTTCTCATTCCCTTTCCCTTTGTCATACCTTGTGAGGAGATTTGTACTCAAACACAATCCACACCTATTCAGAGTATAGTGAGTGTTTTGGAGTTTTGGAAGTTTTGGAGATTTGCCAAAAGAAGTCGGTGAGGCTAGGCAAATGCAATTGGGCATATTGTGGGATTCGAAAAGTTAGAAAAGACATGACTCCGAGAAATCTGTTGGTAGCAAGAGCTTGGAGGGCTCAAGTACATTGGGTAGATTAGGCTTGAAGGGTCTTTTGTTATTCGTGTACTCTAACTTTATTCTCTAGTGAATCGATTTTGACTTAGTGGGTCGCGGAAAGGTTTTTCGCCGAGTTCTTCGATTTCCTCTTTGATAACATGTCTTGGTGTTATCTTATGATTGCATTTCTCTTCCCTTACTCTTGTACTTTACATTTATTGTTTGTTTGTTCATGTTTATGCACTAGAGTAGTTATCGGTTCATTGTGCATATTTACTTTTGTTTTGTACTTTGATTAAGTAAGAGTAAAAGTAATCTAGCCGTAATTTAAAATTTGGGGTCTAAACAAGCTCATGTGTTTTTAGCACAAAAATTCGAGCCCTTTCAGTTATAAACACTAGAAAGTGCCAACAAGCTGAGTTACAAGGCTCTTGATAACTATTAAATTAAGGCAAGACAAAATATTGCTTTTGAAACCAATTACATGAGTCACAAAATGAAAACAAAATATTTCACAACTATCGTAGTGGTAAGTTAATAATAGTAAATCATAAAGTGGTGTAAGTGATTGATTTAATAAAAACTTGTGAATTTAACTGTTGTAAAAAAAAAAAAAAAAAAAAAAAAAAGTTACAAAAATTGTTTATATATATAGCATTAGAGCACTTGCAGTAGTCAGTTTTACACATTTTGGCTCGGTTTGGATTCACTTCTGCGTTCCATGCGTTTACGTTTCAGCTTTTTTTTTTTTTTTTTTTTTTTTTTTTTTTCTTTTCTTCGGAGCTTGTTTCTGCTTTTAGAGACAAAGCGCACTGTTCATGAACAGTGTGCGCACTGTTCACCACTGTGCGGCACTGTTCATGACTATTTTATTTTAAAAAATATTAAAAATGGGTCCCACAGTACTATTTACACATTTAAAAATTATTTTGCTACAGTATTTTCAGTTCAGTTCAGTTCAATTCAGTAAAATAAGTTATATCCAAACGGACCCTTTATCTCAAAAATATTCCACATCACAGTTAAGCTAAAGTTGTCTAACTATTCAATGTTGCTATAGTAATACATAATAGCCGTTCATTTGTGTGTGTGTGTGTGTGTGTGTGTGTGTGTGTGTGTGTGTACTGTGGCTAAAATGCAAACTATACTATCTAAATTTGACTAAAATTCATTTAGTCCTCTAATTTTACTTTCATTAAGTTTCAACTTTATTTAATTTAGGCATTCTATCCAATTTTGGTAAAAAATTACCATTAAAAAAATTATTTTCACATGAAAAAAAATCTATAAAATTAATAAAAATATTTTATAGGTTTTTGATGTGAGAATTTTTTTTAAAAAAAATTTATTAGTTAATTGCATCCTTAATGGTAATTTTTTAAAACGGAATTGAACAAAGGCATGAATTGAATAAATCTGATTTGATTTAGGTATTTGATATTTGAGAACTTTGTGGGTTTGTTGGGATTGATAATAAAATGTGTGGATTTTGTTTTGGTGTTGCTTTGAGCCATTTGACTGGTTTTTTTTTTCTTTTTTTTTTCTTCTACTTGTTTGGCTTCAAGCTTGATGGTTTGGTTGATAAGGGTGGTTGGTCGAGGAAGAGAGAGATATGATTTGAGAGAATAATAAGAAATTAATAAAGAATTAGTATTTTAATGAAAATGTAGTGTAAAATAATTAATCCAATATAGGGTGTTTTGAAAAATAATTACGTAAAATAGAAAAAAAATATATATATATTTATTTATTTATGCTAAAATTGACCCCCCAAAAAAAATTTGCTAAATTCGATGGCGTTTGTTACTAGTGGAGTAAGTATCCAGAACGAATGATTATTGGAACAGATTTTTTAGTTGCCTGCAAATAAATGTTTGTTACTAGTGGAGTAAGTAACCAGAACGAATGATTATTGGAGTAGCATTTTTTAGTTGCCTACAAATAAATGTTACGAGAGGTAGGGGTTAACCCTAGGTAAAGCCATCCCAGTCCTATCATTATATCTGTAGTGCTCCCCTTTTTGTCAAAATTGATGTTTCAATGTCATTTCCATCGTTTTCTCCAAGAAAAAAAAGAAAAGAAAAGAAAAGACATGGCCTCAGCTCCAGCAACTTGTATACGAATTTATGCAGGGAAGTGTAAAGAATTAACGACCCTTAAAGTCTTTATTTTTTAATGATTCTTTCCCCACTTTAAATTAGTATAAGTAAAATTAGTAAAGATGGAATAAATTCCTTCCTCTATTCATATTCTTTGGAATTGCAAAAGACCAGCTTAGTTTATCACATTCTTTTTCTTTTTTTTTTCTTTTTATAAATAATTTGATAGTTACAACGTAGTGAGAGTAGATTTCAACCCTAGATATCCTAAAAAAGGGGTTAACCAATTAAATTACTAGGCTCTAAGCAGTTAATCACATTCAATACCTATGTAAACAGATTTACGGCTATGCAAGGTTGTCAAAATGAGATCTTACGTAGGATCGTTGAAAGTAGGTGGGATCGTAAATCGTAAGATCGAATCATGAATCATAAGATCCTACATATTTTCAGATTTAAAGCAAAAAACATATTGATAATGATTTTGTATGTTGAATAATCACGTAAATTATAAATTCATTCATAAATCTGCATCATATGATGTAATTTGCATGTTGTACATTGCTAAATCTATACTAACAAAAAAAATATATTTAATTTTTGACCCAATGTATTTAAAAAGTTCAATAAATGTTTAATTAGCAACCAAATACCAAAATATTTATCAAAACATATGAAAAATATTTTCCAAGTTTTAAGTTCCAAGTTTGAAGTCCAAAATACGTTAGCAAATGAAAACTAGCTAACTACAATATGAAATCCAAAAGTAAGATGAATATTAAGGTGAAGTGAACATTTAATTGTTCTCATTGTAAGTTTCTTATAACCACCATCCTAAATTCCTAATCATCATCATCCATTTCATTGTCTATGTAGACATTATATATTTGTATACTAGAGCTGCAAAAGATATCAAGATACAATTTCACATTTAACTATTCAAGTTATACAAGTTATACCACTCAGCAACAATTAAAAAGCATGCTAAAAAAAATCAATCAATCAATATACAAATACAAACATAACTGATAAAATTATATATTAAAAAATATTTTAGTAATATTAGAACACAAATTAGTATATTGATCAAACAAATTTAACAACATTATAACTTAAAAGGCAGCAAAGCCAACATCAAATTCTTCATTTTAAAATGATGAAATATTCTTTCATTTTGATTACAAGTGAACTAAAAACAAAAAAACATTTATTTAGATTAACATAATTTTATAAAAATAAAATAAAAAGTTATACCATCATAACATATAAAAAAATAATAACCCTTAAAGTTTCATCAAAACAAAAAATGTATCTCATAAAAATAAAAAATAAAAAATAAAAAACCAAAAATTTATATTTTTGATATGATCTCATACGATCCTACAACCCTACACGACCCTACATACAATCCTACCATTTTTACTATCCTAGTGCAATTCTAAACGTTTTGGTAAGGTGAAATCATAAAATCGATCTTATGATCTAAATCGCGATTTTAAAAACCATGCGGCTATGCTCTATGCTCTTATCTATTACCCATTAAGGGTGTGTTACAGTTTTTTTTTTTTTTTTTTTTTTCAGGTTGTGTTCATAATGGTTGTGCGGTATGAATTGATTCGATTTCAACCTTGATCAATATATTTTTACAGCAATTGATAACCTTAAGAATTCACAAACTAAAAGCATTTTTAATTTTTTACAAAAGAGCAAAAGACACTTAAGTTGAAGTTCATCATCTTAAACGGAGACAACTGATCTTAATGAAGTTGATCTGCTACAATGCTCCTTCTCTAGGGAATAAGTGATCAGGTCCTTCACAACTTGACGGAATCTTCTTCTGTAAGTGGGGAACTTTGATACACTTCTTATCATTCCAATCATCCTGCAAACACATACACTATTAGAATACATAAAGGATATATCTTTTGAACATTATAAAAGAAGAAGAAATAGGATTAGAAAATTTCTCTTAACATAACTAAAGATAAAATTCAGTTGCTTGTCAATGAGTCCATTTCCACTTCTGGGTTTCATGTTAAAAAGCTGTTTCAAATTCTATATCATATAAGTGATAATTCTATTTTCTTCATTGGCAAGGCAACATTTGACAGAAAAGTTTCCAGTGATTGGGAAAGAAGAGGGGGGGGGGGGGGGGGGGGGGGGTGAAGAAGAGGGGGGCAGCATACTCCATTTTCTCAGATGTACAATGCAGCATAAGGTTTATAGCCAAAAGGATAATCAAAGTTTCCTTGATTCTTAAATTAGCCAGAACCCTAACTCTTGAGGTCCAAAAAAGACAGTAATGTGAAATCAGAAATTCTCTCCATTTGATTTCTGTGAAATTACGGAGATTCCAAATTTTCATTGTTTTTTTCTATAATTTCATTACAATCAAACAAAGAATCAGTTGCTAAGAAATGTGAACTTACAGACATAAATATAAATATATGGAAAGTTTTGCTTCTCTAATTACTTGGAGTTGAAATGAAAGAAATAGGTCATACCTTCTACTAATACCCTGGATTTGAGCAGCTCTGAGGGCATCTTGAGGTGCTAAACTTCCATTTTGCCACGCTTCCATGCGTTGTGTGTTGCTTCCGAACAGAACTGCTTTTTCCAAGAACCTCACTTCATCCTCTCCCAATCTTATGACCCTAATCTGTTCCTTTAGGACCATTACAGGATTAAAGAACCAATCCAACAATTTTTCCTTTGGTCTATTGAAGTAGGTTACTTCAACACCATCAAGCAGCAACAAACCACCTGAATTGGCTTTGATGGAGTTGAGAAGAGCCTGCAAGAAAGAATAACAAGGCAAGCCAACACTAATAATGGCTGCTTCATCGCTATTCTTTGCCTGCAACCATTCATAGAGGTCAGCTGTTGTTATTACATCAGTATCCAAAAGTTCTCTGCCCCTCATTTCACAATACCTCACCATACTTTCCCAAATCTGTTGCATTGAGAAAAAATACAATAAATTATTTCATTTGTCATCAAATAGTACAAGTAAGAGGGCAAGTTGCGAAAGAACTTTCTTATAATTCAGAAAGATGTCTCTGCCAATTTTAATTTTGAGGACACTTATTTATTTACCAACTACATGCACTTTGATGATTTTGAGCCTGTTAAAATTGGCACTACTGGTCAAAGAGACTCTCTGGGTATAATTCTTCTAAGAATAAATAACATCGCTAATGTTCAAACAATATTCTTGGGTAAAAAATTATTTTTAAGTTCCCTATCTCTAAAATAGCAAAATACTATAAGTTAGAGTGTGGAGTTCCTTTCCTATGACCAGATTTCATAGTAGTCAAAGTCATATTCTCTAAAGGTCAAGCTTTATCAAGATGAGGTAGAGTATATATTATTACAACTTTCTTCTTTATTTTAATAATTAACATAGTCTTTGTAAAGATTTACAATTGGACATTTCAATAGATGACTCATTAATATAATCTTATATACTATTGTACACAAATAGAACCTGCACCATGTAATCTGGCCTGCGAAGTTAACAATTCAGACATATCCCAAAAATATTATTAGATGGTGGCAGGAAAATGATGTATATTGTTATCTCAAAGGTTGTGAGATTAGTAAGAATATATTATTGTGTATATATATACTGGCGGAAATAAATTGAACATATATAAAGAACAAAATTAAAACTCAATTATATTTGTTCGAAAGCTAAAGTCAAACACTGTAATAATTACATCTAGATATATCCGATGGATCTAAACTATTGAATAATTGACTCATAATATAGAATAAAATCAGAAAAAGCCAACGCCTGCCACACAATATTGAAGCATACCTGTACCACTTTTACTTCTTGTATGGTCTCTATAACTGATCTTGAATTAGCTAAGCTTGGCATAAGCATTGCAGGTGCTTCTGTGGAAACAGAATTGATTTTGCCTACAGCCACATGATTCCCTCTAAAAGAAAAATCGGATGATTGAGCAATACTTTTCTTTCGATACAGGGGCCTGGCTGCAAGCAATGTGATTCTTACTGTTAAAAATTGAAAAGAGAAAAGAAAATTGAAGTTCTAAAAGTTCAGCTTAATAGGATCAATACAAAACATGGGAGAATGATAGGGAAAAATGATTACTTTGGAAGGACAGTCCCCTCTCGAAGATAGAGCCAATCATTCGTGTACTCATCAAATTCAGCAACCATTGCAATCACATAAGCTAAACCTCTCCGGAAAGATCTTTCCTTCATCCACAAGAAGGTTAAAGGGTTAGTTTAGTTGCAGCAAAAGGCCTAGGTTAAATTACAGAGGAATATATTAAAGTATCCACAAACCTGATATACTATAACTGAAGCGTACAATCCAATGAAAATGCTCGAAAAAATTGCTATTAAGATACTCGCCACTACAAAAATTGGCCACAAAAGGATTGTCAAACCAGCAATGGGGATGCAAGCTGTTTCAAGAAATGGGCCTTCTCGGCTAATTAGATCATGTATCAGTCGAAACCAGCCCTTGAACAACATATATGGACTCTTCACAACAGCAATTGCAGTGTAAAGAGGAATGTCCACCATTAGCCCCATTAACCCAGCAATGATGCATGCAGGTACATGAATTAACCTGCAAGATATATCCAGAGAGTTAGTTCTGAAAGAACTGCTGCTTTCACCAAGGATGGTCAGCTCAACCACCCAATATTTGTTAAATTTTAATTTGTGTTCCGAATAAGGTAGAGCTTAGCTCATCAACTAAGTCAAAGAATCATATTAAGCTCCCCACCCTTGGCCAGGCAGGGCCTCCAATTTTTTCTCAGCCCTAGCTAATGAACCTACTAATTTCAAATTTAATAAAAAGATACTCCCACACTAAGCAACAAAATAAATACACATGGTTTTCTTTCTTAATTGCAAAGGTAATAAGATTATAGTTAATATGATGAATTACATCACCATTACCTAAGAGCTCGAAGCTCATTTGAAGCAGGGGATTCCCGCAACTCCTCCAGGTAAAGTGGGTATGAGTGGTAACATATGTCTGCAAAATCTCTAACCACTGTACAACTTCCTTTAACGGTGCCCCATGTTCCGTCCTTTGTATTCATAGAAATAAAGTAGGTATGAACTTGGTCAAACAAAAAGAAAAAGAAACAAAACCCAAAAGCCAACAGTGGGTGCTGAATCAGAGAGAAAACTCAAACAAAAAAGGCAAAGTCCAAAAATTTACCACAATACAGTGTATGAATTTCTTGGACTCATTGTCCTCTCTGAAGGCCTCAAAAGCAGAAACCCACGGAGTGAAGAATCCATACCCCACCCCCACAAGAACACTCCCAGCAATGCTTAGACCCAACCATAAACCAAACAAGGCTGGTAAACCAGCCAAGATAGCAACTTTAAGTGGCGCATCAAATCTATTAGTCCTGTAATCACCACACCAGTTACCTTATCAGGTTAAAAATTCACAAACCCATACTATCATAATCACCAAAATTTACAATCTAAATTCAAAGCAGAAATAGATAGTTAATTGAAGAAATTTTGACAAAAAGTTATGAAAGGCAGTTACTTTATTAGGCTGTAAACTGTCCAGGCAGCATGTGAAGGAAACAGACTAAGAATTACCCCAACATTCCCTATTACCAGTATCAAAGCAGCAATAGGACCCACAAGTAAACCTACAACATTTATTGCAAAACCAATGTAAGAATCAACAACCCATGATCAAATTCACATGAAAAAAAAAATCAGCAGAAAGATCATTAGAAAGTACAAAACAAAATATACCCCAAACACAAAAATGTCAAAAAAAAAAAAAAAAAAAACTACATAGAACTTAAAAGGCAGAAGGGAAGAGAGGCAGGGGAACCTTTAAGAGCACCCAGACAGAGAGCAGAGCAGAAAGCAAACACCACATAGAGGATCCTCAACCATTCTTTAAAAGAGTGTGGCAAATCCATACCAAAAGATCACATATAGCAACAATAATAGCACCATGAAAGAGATATATTCACCGAAATTAGAGTATCTGATAGATTTATAGATTCTGAAAAACGATTATATATAAGGATATAACAACTAAGTAAAAAACAAACAAAAAAAGGTACAAATATTATTTGTTGATATATATGAGACAGGAGAGCCAAAGAGACAGAGAAAAAAAAGCGACTGAAGTTGTTTAAGAAGAGACGTGTACTGCAGTATCCAAAGGTGACAAAAAAAGAGAACAACTGAACAAGACAGAGTCCAAACACGAAACCCAAAAACCAGAATTTTTTTTATTTTTTATTTTCCACCAGTATGTTAGGAACAAGAATCGGAATACTCCTATCTCGTCCTACAAATTAAAATTAAGAATAAAAAATAAAATTAAGAATAAAAATAAATAATAATAATATAATATGTTTCAAAATGAAAAAAAAAAAAAAAAAAAAGCTTTGGGGAACATGTGAACTCTTTGTCGTTTGTTCCGTGCGCCGTCGTTCCGTTTTCTAAGTTCTAACCTCTACCTCGAGCATATCAAAGTAAAACGATTCGAGAGCCAAAACCCCCGTATTTAAATCCAACGGCTCTTGTTAAAGGTGTTTATATTTTTCACTGTGTAAGTCTGCGTAATAGTGTTATTCATGTGCAACTATTACCTTTTACATGTTACTCTCTCTCCCTTCTTTTTAGTGATTTGATAATTTTTTGGGTTCCGATTGACTAGTGGCTTGGGCTAATAAATTATTTAAGTAGGTTGTAATTAATTCATCTAGTAAAATAAATATAGAGTTAAATTCTTGTTTATATTAAAAATTGAATAGTGTCTTGGTTTGATTATAAAAAATCATCAACAAGAGCTGATGTCATAAGTTAAAACTCATTAAAAAAAATAATTTTAATACTAATTATGGGAAATATAAAAAATCACAAAAAAAAACCTTTTTTTTTTGTAAAAATTTTCCTAAAATAATTCAGTAGCAAATGCTCTCTAAGTATCAGTTAATAAATTCAAAATTTTTTTAAAGCCTTTATAACGGTGAATGTTAAGGCGTGTTCTTAGGAAAAAATTAAGGAGAATATAATGGATCTTTTTTCTTTTTCTTTTTTTTTTTCCAGAAAAAAATATATCATCAGTTTCGTTAAATCAAATAGGCCAAATTAAACCACATGAAAATTGTCTGGTGGTAGCACGCTTTCTAGAGATTGCATTATAGCAAAAGAATGCTCAACGGAAAGTAGTAAAAATTAATAAAAAGATAGAATTTTTAAAAATTAAAAATTAAAAATTTGACCTAAACGGTCGTGAGGAGCGAGGACCATAATAAAATATGGCCTTGACAAAGGCATGGGAACTCAAGTAGAGGTCCTAGGCTGTTGGCCATGTGCCACCATATTAATTATATGCTTAGTATGTTCATAACAGGGTACATAGTTAAAAAAAAAAAAAAAAGGTTACATAGTTAGCATATATAAAAATAAAATGCCTTTCCCAAACAACAATTTTGATGGGCTTTTGGGGAGATCATAAAAGAATATTAAAAGGAGGTCACAAGTGTGTTAAAAAATGCGACAAATGCTGGCCCACCATAATGCAAATTGACCTTGACAGTTTGATGCTGACTTAGTTTTAGTTTTAGGGACTCAAATTGATTTTGTGGTGGTCCTGTACAACACTTAAAACCAGAGACACCGTTTATTCAGGGAAAAAAAGGGGAAGAAGAAAAGACTACTAAAAATCAGAGACATTGTTTTGGCTGCAAAATAAATAAATAAAAAGAGATTCTCGAGGGAATCTTGTACTTTTGGTGATTCTGCGATGGACGAATGGAATGAGTGTGTGTGAGGATGAAAAAATTGGGGGTAAACCCAAAATGAGAAGGCAGAAATTGATTTGTCAAAAGGGACGTATCACTTGAATTGCACTTGCACCTTGTCAATTGCCATTGATTGATTGAGAAGCAGTCAAGTCCACATAACCGATGTCGTAGCATTGTGTATTGGGAAGAATATTACCACGTCACCTCTCACCTACTCTATTCGGACTAGGCTACATGTCTTTCTTTTCATCATTTTTACTCGAGTAATAGTAGGAACTCTAAATCAAAAACAAAAAACAAATTACAACATTTTTAAATGGCCAAAATTTGCCTATAAATTTTGTAGTTAATAATTACAACTTTTACCATAAAAAATATGTCTATATGTGATTGAATTATATGTTTTTTATATTTTTAATATATATGTTAAATTTTGTATCAATCAGATGTTATTTACTATTTGATCAGTAAATTTTTTTAATGTATAATTTGATTGATAATAGAGTTATTAATTTCTATTTTCTAACAAATTTACAAGTACGAAAGATATAAAAAGCGACCATAGTCAAGTACAACCAAATTTGTGACTTCCTTTTTTCTTCTCAAATTAATAAATGCTATATCATTTATATTAGAGATTGTGATGGGTTTCTAGTCTTTAAGGTTTTGTAGGGTTGGATAATTTTATTTCATAGCTTATAATATATTTTTTAAATTCAACATTAACATATTATTCAATCATCAGAGACTTTACCAATTTGATAAAAATATAATTGATTATTATATTTTAAAAACAAATTTTTGAACATTTGTAAATTAACTAAATAAATTGAATAAGTTAAACAAAATATTATACCAAACCGGGCCACTTAACTGCCTAAGCTTGACTCTACTCTTATTTTAAAAGCTTGTATCCCATGCATTGGATAAATTTAAAAATAAACACATTAATTAATCGAATTATTAGAAAAATATATGTAATTAGGTGCATGTTAAAATTCTTGCTTAAGTTTAACACTACCACTTATGAGTTATGATAATTTTTATCCTAACTTTTAAAAAGATAGAACATGTGATGGTTTTTGTTAAGTAGATATATGATTGGTTTTTTTATTTTATTTTTTTTATAATTCATTAATATTGGACTCTTATTATTTTATATTAATTAACTTACTTGACACAAAGATTAAAAAACTTAAATGCACACATAGCACAAAATTAACCTATAATTGAAATATAATTTGAAATCTAATTATATTTTCTTTCAGCTTTAACTATATATATATATATATATATATGATGGGATAACAAAATTACATCTATGGCTCGTCTAGAGAGGTCGTCCATCACGAACTGTTAGCCAAACGACTAGACCATTTTTTATTCGTCCAGACATCTCGTCCTTGGGAGTTGACCAAATTGGATAAACCTTATAATCAAGTCAAGGAGTCGTCCATATGCGAAGCAGATGGACGACCAAACAACGGCATGACAAAGGGTCGTCCATAGACATTGCACATGGACGACCAGAAAACACTTAACAAATTCTGGAGCAGATAACCAACTTGTGTTCATCGCCAGCAATTTCTCCTAAGTATGTAACTTCCATCAACGGTTACTGTTTCTATAGCAGTTGGGGAAGTTATCTCCGTAAAACCAGTTATTCCATAAATCTTGGGGAGGTTACTAAACCAAGTAACCGTCCCAAGATCCCCTATATAAATGACCGGTCTGAAACAGGCAAAGGTATGAGAAAATTCTGAGAAATTACTCCCGAAAAGTTGGAACTACATTTTTCTTTGTTAGAAAACTAACTTTACCATTGGAGGGTACTTGGCCGGTCCACCCCGGTCACCCTTTAACTGTTTCTTCTTTTCAGGCCTTCGCCACCGCCGTAGCCCACCGAAGCCAAAGTGTTCGACCAACTGATTTAACACCTCATCAATATATATATAGATTTTAAATGTTTATGACTGAAAAGCAAAGTGTCTTTCCCCTTTTTGTAGGAAACAAGAGACAAAAGTTTAAAGGAATACCAATCTTTTTCTCTAATTATGTGTAAGATCTTAAGAAGGAAAAGGTAGATGAGATTGGATAGAGACTTCAGTTTCACACGGTATTCTTTAATTCCTTGTAATATTTTTAAATATAAAAATTTTGAAGTAATGCTACATTATCATTTTGATTAAAACTAAATTTTTTTTCCTAACAAAATGAATAATACCTCTAGACAATGTATCCATCAAAAAATAAAAAAGGGAGAAAAATCACTTTACAATTCCTCCCTTATCTTAGAAACTAACCAATTTTTTTTTCTATATTTGGAAAATGAACAAATATCCTTAATCCATTACTTTTTCATTTAAATCTAGTGTAATTTTTTATATCATAACAATATATTCACTATTCTTCAACTTTTCCATCCTTCATACTAAGCAAATATAGTGAAAAATGCAAATATTATTTATCCTCCCATTTTTTTAAGGATAGAAGGTTTGAAAATTCTTGGGATTCTTCAAGTAAGCACCCTAGAAGTCCAATTTTTCTATTGATCTGGTGATTAAAGAAACTAGTGAAACCCTAGAATAATTGTTTTTAGTTTTAATTTTTTTTCTTTTCTTTTTGATACCTTCTTAGTCATTGAATTAATTACGAGAGATTTTAGGTTCTGTTGGAGCGTTCTTGGAGAGTTACAAGAGTATTTTAGTAGCCATTTTTTTAAAGGTAAGTAACACTTTTATTGACTAGTTATATTTTTCTTTATATACATATACATATATATATGTATGTATGTATATATATTTGTTGAATATTCTTTTGTCTTTCTCTACAACTTTAAAAAAAAAATTATTTTACCTACACGAACTTGAAGAACAGAATTATAATTATTTTCTTATTGAAATATTATAAATGAATTTTATTCAGTTGGTTATTTAGAAAGTTTTATTTCCTTTAAACTCAAATAGAACATTACCGGATTTTCTTAATAAAGTTTGACGTGCTTCCCTCTCAAACAAAGAAAAAAAAATAGAACATGTGCAGATTTTGAGAATGGAACCTAAGATTTAATTGAATTATTTGTTTGAACCGTAATTTTATGATATATGATTTTTGCATATGGACTTAAATGAATTGGATAAATTCTAGAAATTTATTTGTACAACTTGAGAAAGGAGTGTGGTAGAAAATATTTTACTATGAACACTTGGGTAGTAGAGTGAATAATTAATATGTATAGACATTGGCCGGAGACCCATATCTCCTCCCAACTTTTGGCCTGCACAGCTTTGACCGCTTGGTCCAATAGATTTTATGGTTGGACCCCTTGTTCCCCCACCGAAACGTAGTAATCATTGATTGCCACCATTTTTTGGCAACTCATTAAAGCATGTCATTGTATAAGCGAAAACTGCTTGTAATACTCCGTTTGTTTTTATTGCAATCCTTGTGTGAAAATAATTTTTATGTATTTCGATGTTTGTTAGTATCAGAAAAATAAGTAAAAAAAAAAAAAATTATCATTTTTAGTCAACATAAAAGTATAATTTAGTTTTTAGAGATGTTTTTTATTAAATTTTTTTGAAAAACAAAATTTATCTCATAACAAGCCAAATAATGAAATTTAGGATATCTTTTCCAATATATTTAAGGTAGTTATCAAATATAGAAAATTGAGACAGTTTTATAAAAAAATATTTTTTGAAAATGACTCATTTTTTATAAAACTTTATCTTCAAAACAGACAGAGCATTAATTGGGACCTCCCTTCCAGCCCTAAATAGTTATATTCTTTCCACCCCTAAAGCTTTTTTGATAACCCTCTCCTTGATGTCATTGAAAGTTCTTGATTTGGATTGATACCAAAGGCAATTATGCGGCCCATGCACACTAATAAGAATGGCAAAAGACAAAGAAGGAGAATTTGTTTGATTTAAGAAGAATAGAAAAAGACAAGGAAGGATAATTTGTTTGGTTTAATTTCTGTTCCAGTTGATTAGCCCTTCTCCCTCATATTGATCAACAATAAAATTACTATATTGATTCTTAAAAAAAAAAAAAAGTTAAAAAAATGGACTAAATTTGGTTATACAAACTTGATTGTAGCATTCGTTTATTACTTTTACTTTAAAAAATTAACATGATTACATATTTTGAAAATCTAACTGTTGAATTGCATTTTAAAAATCTACCACTTTATTTACTATTCCATCTATAAATTTATTTTTTATGCATAATTTTAGACTATAAAAACTTGAAATTTAAACATTTGATTGATGACTATCGAGGGGGAAATTGATGCCTCTGAATAAGATGTTGGGAAACCAAATCGAAACTCAACTATAGGCTCTTGAGATGACACCTACAGGCTATCGGTGTGATGACAAAGCCTATCCAAACAAGAAATTAAGGCTGCACTTGACAAAACAGCAACAAAAAGCCCAATAAAAAAAATATGTTACAATATTTAATTAGTATATTAGTGGTCCTGGTCTGATAGTTCGAGTGAAATAAAATCTCCAGTGGTAAGGGTAAAATTACACTTAGTCCAAAAACAAAAACAGATTTAAACAGTCCAATGGCTAATGATTAAATAAATTTAGGAATGTATTTACTCCTGGGAGTCCTTGCATGTCTTGGTCAGGGGAGTTCAATATACTTTCAGCCATCATTACATCAATGTAAGGGAAAAGTTCGATTGTTACATATACATTATATCCTTCAACCATAAAATAAAAGGTAAAAATTAAAGGTTCCATAGGAAGAGGGAAAGGATTAATTGGCATGGTGTGAAGGGAGAGATGAATCCTAGCTCAGTGCAACAAGTATTAAACTAAGATTTTGGTGGGTGTGTGTTCATAAGGCATGAATGAGACAATATGGTCTGTTTTAGTGGGTGAGATGAGATTAACTCTGAGAATAAATCTTTTTGTGAGTGGTGAGAGGTATTTATGAGCTGTGTTTGTGTAAAAGAGAGGAAAGAATGTCTGAGGTTAGATGAACGTGGGCTGAAAGGGATGAGTAGTGAGCTTAAAGAGAGCTAAACTACTAGCAAAATGACAACTAAACCAGGGGTTTCAGAGGGAGTAGTTGAGTTTTCCTAGGCTGAAATGCTTGTGTCTTTATAATGGAGTTTTGGGGAGGCATTAATTAA
The DNA here is from genome assembly GCA_023736055.1 of Quercus glauca. Lineage (NCBI taxonomy): Eukaryota > Viridiplantae > Streptophyta > Magnoliopsida > Fagales > Fagaceae > Quercus > Quercus glauca. The sequence continues at coordinate 44,049,413 of CM043320.1, read as the reverse complement.
CAAGAGTCCACAAACGTAGGGTTAATCAGAGGTGGAGAATCAGGTTTAATCTTCCTGGGATTTTTGGTCAGAAGTAGAAGATTTGCTTTATGGGTTGCTTTGCTTTTTTGGGTAATGATGAGATTTTGCATTAAATGTTAGGATTTCTAGGGCTGAGTTTAATCAATGTGATTGGGGCGTATATCAAAAGAAAATCTTAAAACTGCAACTGAGATTTAGACTCCCAAGAAGTAAGATTCAACACCCCAAACCAAGTGTCAAGTTCTAAGCCTATTCTGGGGGTTCTGCTGGAGGTCCCTTTATGCCTTCCAAATCACATGTTCCCAAATTTTTCCTCTTTAGGATTCATGGGCTTGGCACATGAATCACGTCTTGAACGTTTTTAACATTTATAGCATCAATTTGTTGGAATTTGAATAATTTGGTTTCAGCTCCCCTTCTGCTGGAGGTGCAGTCTTGAAAAAGATGATGGAGTCTCGTCACCCTTTAGGCTTCAGCTGATGTCACAAGCCTTGGGTACTGTTCACGTCAGGTAGAGAGTAACCAAAAGTCGATGGGACAGCCTCTAGTTCATTCTTAAGGACTTGGTTCTCTTGTTGTACTTCAGTCAAGGATGAACAGGGGCTGTTTTGCCTACTTTCAGTTCTCTGTTTCTTGCTGGGATCTCTTAGATTGGACTTGTTTACCTAGGCTAGTTCCCTTGGGTTGGGTTGTGTGCATCTTACAAAATCAACAACACATGTTGCCATGGGCTTTCCTTCCTCATGGACTTTTATTAGTAAATATTATTTGGGTTTTTTATAGATACTTGCAATGGGTCTTTTGGGCAATTAATTTTAATGTTTGAAACAATATGACAAGTTTTTCAAAATACCTTTGAAAATAACCTTTGCTATGATGAATTCCATAAATAACGTTCATGGCTTCTGTTGAGGGTCATTTTTGTAAAGCCAGCCCAACCCAGCAAAGCAGGTAATAAGAGTGGCAGGCATAGAATAAAATTATTAGGCCCAAGCGGCAGGAATGATAGAACACAGGCTCATAACATGAATAAATGGGTCTTGAGGAAGCAAATGGTCCCAAAGGGCCCGGAAAGAGAGAAATGACACCCATAGACAATGTATGGTATGAAAAAATGAGAATGGGCCGCGGCAAGCCCAAGGCAATGTAAACAAAGAAAGTAGGGGTTGATAGTAAGCCCATGAACCCCAAGGATGAGAATGAGGAGATTGGGCCGGGGAAGCCCAATCAAGTTAGTAAAAGCCCATGGGAAACACAAAGTCAGTAAATGGGCCGAGGAAGCCCGAGGAAAGTAAAAGGGCCGCAGGCCCAAGGGGAAAAAGGAAAGGGACAATGGAGCTCATGAGTAAGAACACCAGCAGGCTCTCTTGAGTCACTGGTGGAAGGAATGAAACGGTAGGCTTAAAAGAGGCCTAGCAAGAACATGTTATCATGGCAGGAAAAGCCAAGTAATGAAATAAGACATAAGCATAAACCGAGAAATAGGCCAAGAGAGGTGTGAAACCTAGTATTAAGAAAAGTCCAATCCCAAAGGGAAGCAGTGAAAGTACAGAACGGCCCACATGAAAGAACGAAGAAGTATGGCAGACGAATGCAAACAAAGCTCCAGATCACAGCAAACACAGGAGCCGCAGGTAGACTTTGGACGTACATAACAGGGAAGCATGCGCAAGGCCCAGGTGCCACCAGCCTGTACCCAACCAATATGGGTCGTGGTGGGGCCATGGGTCAGTGGTAAGAGGTAAGGGAGGGTATGGTTTGGTGGTGGGGAGGGGAGAAATATTTATTTTACGTTCCCTGTCCAAACCCTTTTGGGAGGTACGTCCTACTGAGATGACAGACCGCCCAAAAGATGTAAGATTGGGGAGGGAACGTTGCATGCATGCCATAGGAAGAGAGAGAGAGCATTTAAGTTACGGCAGAAGACAGTGCCGCGGTGGACAAAAACAGCACAAACCTGTTTTGTCTGGCGAGGGTAAGTAATGTACAGACGGTGGTCGGCAAGCATGCCCAGACAAAACAAAGGCCGTTAGAGGGCGAAATGGTAAAAAAAAACAATCACGGCAGGCCCTATAAAAGGAGCCTTGCCGTGCCCTGTAAAAAAGACCGAAAAACAGAGGAAGAAAAAATATAGAAAGAAAACTAAAAAGAAAACGAAAAGAAAGGAAGGAAAGATAAGAAAACAAATAGTGAGCATAATGGGCATGCACCAATAGATCTTTTCTCTTCTCTCCCCCTTAAAATCCCACTCTCTAAAGAACAATCAAGTACTAAGAACTTTCTTCAGGCATTTATCACTTAGGTCCGATTCCCTCAAAGTTATTAATCCCCACAGCAGGATAATCTCCTAGGAGGTTAGTTTCATTGAGAGGAAGTGTTCTTCCTCTTTGATTTTTGCCATTACGGACTCGGTTTTGGCTTGACGTTTATTTTTGATTAACTCATCGTTCAATCAATTGTTCTTTCTTATAAAAACCATTATTATCATTGCCATTATTACTACTATGTTATTCGGTCCTTGTTATTAACAAAAGCTATTGCACTCTGTTTTCTTTTATTGTCATTATATCTGCCTGCCGTAATCTTATTGTAATAGCTCTGCTTGCCGTAAGGGTATTCCTGGCAGACAAGGTTAAGTTTGTACACAAGCCGGCCCAAAGTGAGTTGCAGTTGGGCCGGTCTCAACTTTCCTACTCAGAAACACATTCGGGCCCATCACCGCAGGAGACAGCCTAGCCCAAACACAAAAAAGGCTCTTACAGCTTCTAATAGTCGCATCATAATTTAAACGATAAGCTTGTGGGACCGAGCATTATCCATGAGCGTTGTAGATATATATCATGGATGTTGTGATGCAAGTGATGACCATGTGTTTCATGGGTTATAATGCGAGAACATATTCTTCAAGATAACTCCCTATGAGTTTCTATAAAACAATTGCCATGGTTTTTTGCCATGATAATATTTCAGCAATAATTACGCCATGATACTTCTCTCTTTGCCAAGCATTAATAACCTCGGGTTTTTTGATAAAATAGTGCCAATGAGGGTTGGGCTTTTGGATATTGCCAATGAAGATTAGGCTTTTGATATTGCCAGCAGGAATTGGGCTTTTGATATTGCCAATGAGAATTGGCTTTTGATGTTGCTAATGAAGATTGGGCTTTGATGTTGCCAATGAAAATTAGGCTTCAAATATTGCCAATGAGGATTGGGCTTTTGGATAAATAAATTACCATGGGTTTAAACCATGGGCTTTGACTATGGACTTGAACTCCATTGATACAGTTGTTTTGCCATGGGTTTGAATCGTGAGCTTTTCAAACCTTGCCAAGCATAAGTATTCTTGGTCTTTTAGCAATGATTAGATTTTATCTCGCTTTACTAAATAATTCAGGTTTTTTATGAGAAAGTATTGGGTCCTATAGCGTAGCCCAATTTTGTGGTAGAAAGCAGAAAGGTTGTGGGCTAGCATAGTGATAGTTGGAAAAGATATTTAAGCATGTCCAATAATACATTTGAAAGGAAAATAAATGGGTATTTTTCAAATAACATTAGGTGTAAAGAAAAGTACCCCAACATTTAGCCCCATGAGTCACATGTGATCGGTTTCTTACTATATATATATATATATATTTTTTTTTTTTTTTTGAAAAGAAAAATATTTGGATCACACATGCGAGTGCTTTTGTTGTTACTGTCCTCATTGATATTATACATATATACGCTTATTTATTTATATACGTATATTTTGTATATACATACATACATACATATATATATATATATTTGTGTATATATTTCGAACAAAAATCTGTCATTGCTACGTTTCATATAAGAGTATACATTGTTTGCTTAGTCATTTAGTCATTTATCAACTCCCTTTATTATTATTATTATTTATTATCATATATTTTATTATTATTATTACTATTATTATATATATACACATATTTTTGAAAAAAGGTGACCGTTTGGTGTGTTATGCGTGAACCCTTGTAAAACCTCAATACCTGGGTGGTTACTACTACCTTCAATAACTGCAGCCCCCTAGCATGTCTTTTCAAGGCTGGGTTTCACATTTCTCAGTACAACCCAAAGAGTTAATGCTGCCCTTTTCCATTATTTTGTCAAGTCCCAGAGACAGAAAAACTAAAAGAGAGAGAAAAACTAAAAAAATAAAAGAGAGAGAGAAGGGTTTTACCTCTTCCTTGTTTCGGCACTATCAAAAGGGAAAGCAGAGACAAAATTTCTTCCTCCATATCTTCCCTTCTTGATTTTCGGCAACAAAGAGGAGTAAAAGAGAGAAAAAATAACTTCTCCTCATCTATATATTTTCTAACGTTTTGTGGAAAGAGAGGAAGACCCATTCTGTTCTTCCTCTGCTGTGCCCTTTCTTCGGCACTTTCATTTGTGTTTGAGAGGCTTCTACCATCAAATCATGTCCATGGCTGAAGAAGAGGAAGTGCTCATTGCCGTCGATGTCGAAATTGCGAGAAAATCACTCCTACCATTGCAAGACCCGTGGTATAGCTCTTCTCCCTCTTTTCCCGTGGTTCCAACTGACATTGGTGCTTCTAATGCCTCCTTATCAATGGAATATAAGGGGTGAAGCCCTTAATCCTGAAACTGCATGGGTACCTTCGACATTTGGGGTTATGGATTTGCGCCTCCAACGGAAAGAGCTTCTGCCTTTACTAGTCCAATTTTGGTGTCCCAGTGGATTGATCAATGGCTGGTCCAATTGGCTTGATAAGGAAATTGAGAATGAAGAATTTTGTCGGGCTCTTCGCGATGCCAACATTTTTGAAGCGGTATTGATGTCTTGAGGGTGGCATGTATTTAGGGATATTATTGCATTACGGTATTTGATTCGCCATTGGAGCCTGGAAACCCACACTTTCATTTTTTCTTGGGTCGAAACCACTGTCACCCTCGAAGATGTAGAAAGGTTATTCTTGCTACCAAGCATGGGGAGGTTGAATCCGATGGATTTGGAGTTAGATGATGATGAGGCTAAAATCGAAGAGAGGCTTTACAAGGCAATCGGGGGTCATGCGACATCGCTCACTGGTCAAAGGACCATGTTTTCTTTGTGGATTCTCGCATTTAAGAAATCTAGTAGTCGTGTGATTAGGAGGGCTGCATTTTTGGCAATGTGGTTGAGCAAGTGCGTCTTTGGCTGCTACCCTGCTCAGTTCATCAAACCCTTCACCTTTCGTCTCGCCATAAAGCTTTCCCAAGGTATGTCCTTACCATTAGGTGCTTTATTCTTAGGCTACCTTTACTCGGAATTAGACCAACTTCATTATAATGAACTAGCTGGTTCTCCGTACCATATTGTTGATACCGGGGTAAGCACAGTGATGTTGCAAGCTTTTGTTTAAGAATATTCAAAAAAGTACCTTAATGTAGGAAAGAGCGTAAGTGAAATTCGTGACACTAAGAGAGTGATTTTGATTGAAATTTTTGATGGTGAGGAGAGATTTTTAGGGTTTGAGCATGGCCTTCCTTTATTGATAAAGTGGTTGGCTTTAAAGGTATGGGGTTTGCCATCAATTTGTTCGTTAGACACTGCCTATGATTTTATTTGGAGGCCTTATGCTTATCATGCTGAGGGGTTTTTTTTTCTCCTTCGCCATTTCCGTGTGCTAGGCTTGATTCTCAAGTGTTCAACTTAAGGGATGGCAGCAAGGTTTTGAATTTTTTGCTCACTACTTCCCCATTGTCAATCCCTTGCCTCAATAGTTGGGGTTTTAGCCTCGTGAAATACAATCCTCATAGAGTGTCACACCAATTTGGGCTCGACCAAGATGTGCCTATAATCAATGATATGGATTATGATATTCGAGAGGCAATGAGGCCTTTGCTTCATGACTTAGCCATGGATTATTGTTGAGCTAACAAGTTTTCATCAGTTCTCATTTGAGCCAATCACTAACATCAATTTTTTACATACTATTAACAATCTGTCATATCAACAAGTGTTAAAAATTTTTGTGTCTAGACTTTCTCTTTAAGTCATTAGATTAAACGATTTAGATTGAAAACGTAGCAAAAAAAAAAAAAAGATTTAGATTGAAAATGACAAAATTTGGCAACACACTTAGGGCTGCAACCCCACTTAATATTTTTTTATTGAATGTAAATTTTGACAAATCCACAATTGGATTACATTTTTTTCTTATATCCTTAATATTTTCAAATTTTCCAAAAGATAAAAAATCAATACTTATGTCATCAATCAAATATTTAAATTTCAAATTTTTGTAGTATAAAATTATACATAAAAAACAAGCTTATTAATTGTATAGTAAATAAAATCTGACTGACACGAAATTTGACATATGTGTTAAGAATAAAAAAATATGCAATTCAACGGTTAGATTCTAAAAATATATAATCAAGGACGGACATAGGATTTTAAGTTAGCAGGGGCCAGAGTATAAAGGAAAAAAAAAAAAAAAAAAAAAAAAACTCCTAATAAGCATCTATATAGTATTAAAAAATTATAAATACTCAAAATCATTGTTTCTAAATACATTAAGATGCAATCATTTATTGACAAAGACAAAAACAAAAACAAAATAATGTTTTTTTTTAATACTAGGTTGATTAGGATTTTTTTTTTTTTTTTTTTTTGGTTGAAGTTAGAGCATTCAAAGTGGTGGTACTAAAAATTTTAGCTTTTAGCACCTAAAAAAGCTACTTTATTTATATTACTTCCTCACTTTACAATACATCCAATATCAAATGTTCTTTTTTTTATTATCACTTCATCTAAAATAATATAAAAAAAAACTCATTAAAATAATAAAAGAAGAGAGAGAATTTGAGTTTTTTAATTGAAGGAAGAGATATAATCTTAATAAAATATTTTATTTTATTTTTAATAATTTGCTATAGTCAACTGATATATATACCAGTTTATTGTAGTTGCAAAAAATTTAGTTTTACCTTCTCCAATAACACATGATTTTTTAGTTCTTTAGTGGTAAAATAATTTTTTTTGCTAAAATACAATCACCATTGTGAATTTTTTATTATTTTTGTTAAGTTTTTAGGTTGAATAGTTGCTATTTGGATGAAGCTAGGTAGACTTATTAAGGAAAAGAGTGACCTAAGGTTTTGGAAGGGGTCCAACTACAAAAATCAAACATGTATAATAACTATAAAAAAAAAATTTTGGACCCGAGGGGGCTTGGGCCCCCACCTAGGTCCATCCCGATACATAATCATATTAATTTTATTAGTGAAAATTATAATATAAGATAACAAACAAATTTATAACCAAACTTTGTCCTAATATTAATCCATGGATTATATAGCCAAGGAATCTCGTCAATATAGGGTGAAAAGAAAAAAGAAAAGAAAAGAAAATGAATCTCGCTTAATCAGTGTGAATTGGGTGGCATCCACTTAAGTTAAGTATGTTTTTACAAGTAATCAACGGTCATACATACAACAAAAGACAGCTTCTACAGATTTTGGGAGGTCATTATAAGTCTCCTAACAAAAGAGAAAGGGTTTGCTCGTTATCATGTCACTAATTCAACTGTTAAACGGTCATTTTTCCTAACCACACCTCTCTCTCTCTCTCTCTCTCTCTCTTCAAGACCTTAATAAACAAAAAACCCAACAAAAAAAAAAAGAAAAAGAAAAAAGCAAGCCACTATTAACTCGTTTTCCAATGACAACGAGGCATTAACTCATTACGGACATTTTTTTACGGTCCTCTCTCTCTTTTTCTCTCTCCCTCGCTCTCTCTCTCTCTCTCTCTCTTTTCCCTTTTCAGATACCAAATTACCAAATATTGATAGCTGTAACTAATTGTAATTTGTAAATGCTAAAAAATTTTAAAACTAAAAACAATTTGGTGATTATGGATCAAAAGGTTAAGAGGGAAATGGAAGAGAGAGGAGAGGAGGCGGCGGAGGAAAAGGAAAAGCAAGGTCCGGAAACGACGTCGGGCGCGGCGGACGATGTAACTCTGGCGGAGCTGTCGCTGTCCAAAATTCCCAAGTTTAAGCCCAAGTACAAGCCCAAGCCCAAGCCCATGCCCATGCCCTTGCCCAAGTCCAATCTCAATCCCGATTCAAATTCCATCGTGCCCATTTCTTCCTCATCGGTTTGCCTTTCTTTCCTCGTGTTTTTGTTTTGATTGTTTATGTTTATTTTTTTTTTTTGTGATGGTTTTGCTGCATTGTTTTGATTGTTTTGTGCACAGCCCAAGCCAATAGAGAAAAAATCAAAAAACAAGAAGGAGAATGCGGTTTCCAAAATTAATAACAGTGTAAGAAAAATAAACCAAATATTAATTTGCGTTATTTTCTTGCATTGCACGGCAAAGAATTTTTATTTTTTTGATTTTTTTATTTCATGTGCCTGTGGTTTGAAACAGCTTTAAAATCTGTGTCTGATCGAATTATGCGTGCATGAGTGTCATCTTGGTTGTGTTGTAATTGTGAAATGACTTTACAAGATCAAGTTTTAAGAATCTACTCAAGAGAAGAGAAGGAAGTCTCTGGATTTTCGACTCCTTTCAATTCAATCGAGTCTCGATTGATTGAAACTTGAAAGTTTCGAAACAGGCCTCTCGATTGAGGGGCTTTTGCTTGATCAAGTTCAAGATGCAGAAAGTCTGATTAAATTTTTTAGTTCAGGTTGTTTAAGTAGGCTGGTGTCTAGTAAACGTGCTCGATTCACCTCTAATTCTACATGTCAACACTGTGGCGTCCGCGTCACTGGTCATACTAGGTCCAAGTACTTGTCACAAGCATGGTTGGTTGTAGTTTTCACTTGCACAATATGCCCTAATTAACTTTAAGTGTTCTCTATGCCAATGTCTACTTTCTGCTAAAGGCAATTTAACTGTCAATGTCTCCTTCCAATCGCTCTTTCTTTTTCTATGTGAATTGGGTATGGCCGTTTTGTTTTTGTTTACGTTTTTCACAGCTTAATTTAATGTTCTTTGATTTTCTGTAACAAAAATTGTACAAATGAGATGGAATTGTTCTTTTACAAATTGGAAAGTATCAATTAATGGGAAATTTTACAAATGCCTGGGCAGGATGTATTGAGCGTGAATCACGTAGAGATGACTGCAAGGTCAGTGAGCCATCTTAAATTGATATGTTCATGTAATTTAATCTTTGCTGTTTGTGATTTGTTGATATACTTTATGACAATATTGTTTATATGCTTCACTTGAAGCTCTAGAATAGGTAAGCACACATTTGATGGACGTGGTGGAGCCTTGTCGTCTGCTTTGATACGAGCAGAAGAAGTTCAGTCAAATCTACAACATGAATACCCTAGCTTTGTCAAATCATTGGTCAGATCACATGTTGCTAGTTGTTTTTGGATGGTAAGCTCTGTTGAGATTGCATGAGTTGTTGAATTTGAACTAGGCTGATAACATTGATGGAAGCATTGCATTATATATAATTTTTAAACCGCAAAATAACAGGGGCTTCCAGGAAAGTTCTGTAAGGCTCATTTACCAGATAAGGATACTGCGATCACTTTGGAAGATGAAGGTGGAAAACAATATGTATTGAAATACATTGCATACAAGACAGGATTGAGTGCTGGCTGGAGACAGTTTTCTGCTGCACACAATTTGCTCGAGGGAGATGTTTTGGTCTTCCAATTAGTTGAACCTACCAAATTTAAGGTGACAATTTAATATTATTTTTTTTTCTTATAATTATATTGACTGTTCTTTCGGTACTTCAAGATATTTAATAATATGCCAAGACAACATAATCATTAAATATTGTATCGGTGATATGCATAGAATTTGTTGTCTTATGTAGTCTCTATTTACACGTTAATTTGGTAAACATTGGTCAAAGTAGCAAGTCTGGCACGTTGGAGAGTGAGTGCATTTTCAGATAATACTAAAAATGTTTCCTATCATAATTACATTAAAATTTTTTATTATTTGGAAATAAAAAAAATTATTCCAAAGGGATGAGAGTGCATCAGGTACATAACACAATGGATAGGTGACATGTACTGCCACCCTTGCTTGTGAATTTCTTAGGGACAAGAAGGTTCCACTGGTTTTGGCTTGTATGGAGGATAAGCTTTCCAATATAGTTGATGAGTTCTTTGCTTTCCACTTCCTATATGATATATTTGAGGCAGTTGGCTTAACTATCTATCTTTTTGTAAGAGAAAATAATAAAGTGAGTGAAGGACACTTCCTCTGTATCGTTTTTTTTTTTTCTGCAACATTAGTCTGGATATTGGCATTTAGTTCACACACACACAGATATTGGCATTTGAACCTGTGATCACAACCTCCACCATGTTCTTGTAGGGTTAGAGGTTCTTTGAGCCAAAGCTAAGCACTTAAACAGAACACTAATATGAGGATATCAAACACCATGAAATCAATTATAAAACATCATTGTTGGCAGGACTTACTCTACGCCCTGCATTCAATATTTTCACTGCCTTACATGGGAAAGCTATGAACATATATCCATTAATCAGGCCAACCAAGTCATTTTTATCTGAAAGTGAATTGGAAAAGAAAAAGAAAAAGAAAAGGTCTTACCAGGATCAACAAGGTTAAACCCTTTCTTAAAAACCTTAATCATAGCATAGGCAGGGGAATAAGGGAAAGTGAGGGAACATTTATGCTTTGTGTGTTTCTGTTATTGGAATGCTAAGAATATGATTTATAGAAAAGTGGTTTTTTTTTTTTTTTTTTAATAATAATTTGTATGAATCACAGAAAAGTATGATTGGAGGGCTATCTTCTATCTGCATTAGTAGCTATATCTGATGTGACAAGGGAATGACTTAAATAACATGGATAGGAGTTTGCTGACTGATAAATTTTATGTATTAGGGATATGTACAAAGCTGCATTTTGAGTGAATGTCTGTTAACTACTGTTCAACTTAACAGTGTGACAAGGGAAGAACCTAAATAACATGGATCAGAGTTCGCTGACACAGAAATTTTATTTATTAGGGAAATGTACAAAGCTGTATATTAATTTAAACTTTGTTGACTACTGTTAACTTAACAACCATCAGTGGAGAAATTAAGGCAATTAACCTACTTGGATTGATTTCCACCAGCTTTGAAGAGGGAGAAATAGTGTTTTGGGAAAAGCCACTCTACCACTCTATAGGACATGGGAGCTTCTAAAGGAGAACATTGGGTCTCAATAAAGTCAATACCGAGTCTTATCTGCTGCCAAACAAACATGGTGGCTGACAGGATGGTTTATATGGATTATATGTTTTTTTTTTCCCTGAATATATCAATTGTAAGTAGCCCAAGGCTTTTGAAACTAACACTTTCACATCTCTCATCCAGAGGACAAAGACTTGTGGTTAGTGGGAACCCCTGCCTTGCCATCTCTGTTATGTTTTAATGTAGTTAGGAGCAGCCTTTCCCTGTTAAATTTGTTTTGTTTGCTGATTTGCTTATAATTTAACCCTAATTAAAAACCTTTTTTTTTTTTTTTAAGTTTGGAGAGAAAGGAGTAAGAAAAAAAAAAAAAACTTAGCAAATGAAAAAAGGAACAGAATCTTTTGTGTAATTTCCAATGTTGTCATTCTGATAATTCAGTAACGATTCTCATATTATAATTATGTACAATAGAAAATTGCAATTCAAGATACTTCTCTTTTTGTTATAATGATAATTCAGCACCGACTGTAAGTTTACTGTTTTTGTAATATATATAAACCTCTATGTTTAGGTTTACATAATACGGCCAAATGATTTTACTGAAGTGGATGGGGCTCTCGGCCTCCTAAATTTGGATGCTCAGACAAAACAAAATGATGCAGGCAAGTACACTGATGTCTATGTTTAAAAATTTTAGCGTCATCCATGTATCTCAGAGACTATTACATTTCATTTTATATTCATCAATGTTTGCACCGTTTTCCTTGGATGTCCTTATACTCAGATAAGGATAATGCGGAGATGGGTACAATAGCTTCCAGTAATACAGTCAAGAAACGGCCAACAATTCTTCCTAATTACGTTGTCAAAAGGAAGAAGAAAAGGTCTGGCCTGCAAAGATCTATACCATACCTCAGGCAGCTAGCAGAGCAATCTGAAAACGATAGTGAAGAGGTTGGTTCAGTAGTTTTGGAAGGCTCTAAGTTGTCTGAGCCATCTGTTCAATTCAAAGACATCAAAAATTTTGTGCGTTTCAACATTCTAGTAGATGGAATGCCCATAGATTCTGAGTTGTCGGAGGATATACGGAGGAAATACTTCAAGCTCTGCCACAGTCAGAATGCATTTCTTCATGACAGTCTAGTCAAGGGCATTAATTATAATTTGATTGTTGGAATTATTTTAGAGACTGTTAATATTGCCGATGCCATAAAAGCTAGCAAGCTTACCACCACTCGGGAAGAATTTTCTAGTTGGGACCAGACTTTGAAAGCCTTTGAGCAATTGGGTATGAATGTTAGATTCTTACGTTCTCGGCTACGCCGGATTATAAGCCTTGCCTATGAATCGGAAGGTGCCAAAAGCACAAGGACCTACTTAGAAGCCCGAAATGAACAAAGTCGCACAGAAGTTGAGATAAGGAATATTGAAGGAAAACTTGCGGAATTAAAGGAGGCCTGTGATGGATTTGGTGCTTATATTGAGAGCCTTAAGTCAAAATCTGTACTCTATGAGCACAAATTCCAGCAAGAGGTTACTGCTCCATGGTGACATCGTCCGCTTGCTAAATTTGTACTTCTTTCTCTTTGTTATGCATTGTGTATATGCTTGTCTAAAATCTCACTTAACTCAAAACAAGAAGACAAATTATGCTTTGTGTGGATAATGCGATATAATGCCTTCAAAGCTAGTAATATCTTGCCACGCCAGAGTCTTAGCACTTCTTGGTGTTTTCAATTAGCTGTCTAGATTTCAAATCTTTCATTCCCACATATGTAATTATCAAAAAAAAGAAATGATATCTTGCTACGGTAGGCTTTGTGACAATGAGTTTTTATGATATTTAGTGGGTTAAAAGTCCGGGAAACTTGCCCAAACTCTGGTCTGGAATCTATTGTTGTAGGACGAAAATTTTCTCACATCTCATGCATGGGAAACCATGAGCCTTAAAAAAAAATTTATTATAATTTTTTTTAAGAAAAGGAAGCATGGTGTTTAGAATCGGAATTTGCAAGGAACCTGTTTGATCATAGTTGACTTGTTCAGTTTTTGGGCAGCATTTTGCGATGAATGGCAAAATATATGGTAGGGTAATATAGAACTATAGAAGTGTCAACGAACTTATTGGCCCATTTTGCAATCTAAAGAATGAATTTTTTCTTTTAACGAAAAAGGAGTCAAACCAACAATTATTTAGGGGGTGTCTGATAGAGTAGTTTGAAAATTGTTGTTTGTAGTTTTTTGAAATACGTGTGTGTGAAAATGTGTGTAATGTTGTTTAAAATGTAAAAGTGAAAATGTGAGTTTGAACTCACTCACCAAACAGGCCCTTAGTAGTTTTGGTCTTCACGCCGGTTATTTATTTATTTTTTCTTTTTTTATGTACAATTCTTTAATGGTATAAGTGTATAACTATATTTTTATCAATCTTAATTTTTAAGTAAAATAAGCCAAAAATAGATTGCAATTGAGATAAATTATGATGAAACGGATCGTTTAATGAAAAGTTTTGTTTGGATAAGCCCACTGATGGATGAAGGTTGTGGATGAGCACAACCATAGTTGACAAGTTGTCCCCAAACAGGGAAGTGTGACATTTGGGGCAAAAATGATTCTTGCCATAATTAGGGTAATTAATTCCTTCCAATTTCGCCATGATGGAAATACCAAACACATTTGGGCCACAACCAATGTAATGAATAAAATTGAGGAGCAACATGTGCCATTTTCAATTTTAGTAAATATGTTATCAAAATGAGATATGAGATAAGAAAAATGCTAAAACCACAAACTATTTCACAAAATTTGTTAGAAACTATTAATGTTAATAATGAGTTTAGATAAGAACCAGTAAGAATTTGTCACACTAAAGACTTGTATAAATATTGTAAAATAGTTTTTTTTTTTTAATAGCATTATTTATAAGATAATCACCAATACTAAACATTTCTTAAAGAAGATGATTCCATATTGATGCCGACTAAGTCTAGAGGTCTTCTTTCAAGGTCATCACCACCAAATTAGTCACACAATGAAAGCATATATAAAATCTTAATTACCATATGTTTTTATTCCCCATATATTAGGTGTATGATTTAAGGCATTTGGTCATGTTGTGGGGAGTGAAATTATTAAACAATCACAAATTGCCATGTCATCCAGCCAAGTTTATGTTGTTCTTTCAAAATGGCTAATTACAAAATATCACATGCTATTTAGTGGATCCTGTAGTCATTATTTAGGAACTGATATAAATTTACCAAGTGTCATTGAATAAAAATTATAAAAAAAATATTTAAGAGCCAATCACATGTCTATACGTGTTGATAATTTAATTTAAAATGAGGCTCTCATTAGAGATGTCTTTAAATCTTTTCAAGACTACTATAAATAGAGACCTTGATCAATTTCATAGAAGGATATTAAGAAGTCTTGAAGTTTACGCTCAAGCTCCAAAACCTCCAAAAACTTCAACTGTTGAACACTGTCAAATTCAAGTTCCAAAACCCCAAAGAATTTCTACATCAAAATCTTCGAATACAAAGAACAATCAAAGAACGTTAATCCCTCTTCAAAAAAATAAAAATAAAAATAAAAAGAATATTAATCTCTTGAAGCCTTAAAGTTTATTGGAAGTGAGCTCTAAAGACTCCAAGAATTTTAAGAATTTCATCCTTTGAAACTCTGTTAGATCAAGCTCCAAAGCTTGAAAAACTTTTACATCAAGATCTTTGAATACAAAGAAAATTCATTCAAAATATCCTTCTAAATCTTAGAGTTGAACTAGAATCAAGCTCCAAGGCCTCCAGAAAATCTAGGGACTCTAATCCATTAAAGTTTTATTGGATTCAAGCTCTAAAGTTTCAAATAACTTCCACCACAAATCTTCAAAGACAAATAATGCTCAAACAAGCATACAACCAGAGATTCGTCGCAATTATGTTACAAAAACATTTAAATTCATTTTTTAATCAAAGTAGAGGACATTTTGTGTTTGAATCAAAACTGCATTGGCACTATCCTTGAATCGAAGACTTTTCCAAAGAGACTAAAACACTGGATTATTTTGTTGGAATAAAATCTAAGTAGAGAGGATTGTACCCACTTATTCATAAATACAAATTTACATTTGTAAAACATTTTCAATTATTTGATTTCTAATTTTGAAATTTTATGTTTACGCAAGTCATGTCAATACTCAATATGATAAATCTAGGGTAGACTTAATTTCACACATAATTTCACAACTTATTGAAATTGTCAATTATAAGTAATGAACAACTATAATTTTTTTGGTTCTCCCACAATGAGAATTGAGAGTGTGCTAGGGTAGTTATGGTTCAAAATGGCCCTTTGGGCCAAGAAGCGTTGCCTCTGAAGGCTCTCCTACAGTCCGAGCAAGCCGAGGGTTCAAGAAAATGCCTTGGGGAACTCCACCTGCCGAAAACGAGACTTGGCATTAGGCACAAGAGCCACCTCAGTGACAAGAAAATGGGTCCCCCCCCCCCCCCCCCCCCCCCCCCCCGACATGTGATTTGATATGGATGAATCACTTCAAGGATCTCTTATTGTGGGCTAAACCCAATCCAAAATATAAATAAATTGGAGGTTTGAGCCCAACCAGCCCCGAGCGGTTGGGAAATAGCCACCACACTCATTGTCTTCCATAATCCAAAGAATCACGTCAAAAAGGTCACAAATATGAAGAAAAAAAAATTATAGGTATAATGCTTATTAGTTATTACTTTGTCATGTCCTCTCCCTCCTGCACTCCCCTGTTGGCAATGGTGGTAAAAGAACTCCCAATGGACAGGCTAGTAGGAACAGAGACATACAGTAGGGTTGGTGCGTGCTTCTAAAATGTTTAAAACTTAAGACGTTGATAGTTTGACCATTCAAATATTATCCGAGTTAGGGCCAGACCATCTCTGTGGCCAGACCCGGTCCCCAATGCACTGAGACCAGATTTTTATTTTGATTGATTTATTTATTTACAAGATGAACAGCCTTGGCTTAGCTGTCACATTTATAGTCCCCATTAAACTATCGGAACCCTTCCTCAAGGCTGATTTCTTTTTTCTTTGTCAAAAAAGTGTTTTGACTGAGAGTAATCAAGTAGAAGCTTGTAGTATTGGCTAGTAGCTAGGGTTAAGATTTTCATCACAAAATTAAGGAAAAAATTAAAGAAGAGAAAATCTTGGAATCTTGGAAAGTTGGGAAACATAATCAATGAAGGCCTGTCTCTTTCTGTGCACAAAAACAAATTCTGACTTACACTACCAATTTCCAAAAGTTAAGATCCAAAAGGTTAGATACATAACATGCACGATTGATTTCTAGTCAAAAATAAGATCCTCTTTGCTTAGGAAAAATTACAAATTAACGAGACAGATCACATATCATATCATTGATCAAACCATGACACAGGAATTCAACTGCAAACATTTTATACAGTAAACATCTAGACACTCTTACTCCTACTTCCTAGAGAGTTCAAAAGAAAAAGTAAAAACAGTCAATCCCAGATCACAAAGAGAACCCACTAAAGCAGATCAGGACCTCTAAATTTTGCCCTAAAACACCCATCTCTTCCTTCCCAAAAATACAAAAAAAATTGCCACATTACCTTTACGTATCTATCACCTTCAACAATAACACTATAACCCAATCTCCACTTTCCTGTAACTTGACCTCCTTAATTCAACTGCTCCTGAAAAAATAAACAAAAAATGAAGAACCTAATGAGACAAAACTCAAAATAAAGAAAATAATATAAAAAGTACGTTTGTGTGTGTGTGTGTGTATAAGTGTATTTTTTTCCTCACCTGTGAAGTGTGGCCAACATGGGCGTCCTCATGAACCAAACTAGACCTTTTATTTTCAACAGATCCTTCACCCTTATCAGCTTTCTTGGAACCAATGTGGGTCGATCTCTTCAGACCCAGAAGCCCTTTCCACCTCGTGGAACCCTTAGGTGGCCTAGACGACACGTCGTCATCATCACCAAGAAGAAGCTCATCCCTCAAAGTTGTGGTTCTCTGCATTTGGTTGTTGTTATTGTCCTTGAAAGGCAAGAACCTGCCTTTGCAGAAAAGCTCGTCAGCGCTCATCATGGAATAGTTTGACACTGAAAATTCGAAGTCTGAGGACACTGGTGCTGAGGATGAGCCTCTTTCTTGCTTTGTGGTCTGCTGGACATCGACGAAGTCACTGGAGAAGGAGATTCTTGGGCTCATAGGAGCATAGTGGTGACCCTTATTGTGCTCGGAGTTATACATGTCTAAGCATGCCATGGACTTTCAAACTAACATGGAAAAGAAAATAGTGAGTGAATGCACAATGAATGAACCCTAATAAATTCTATTCGGACCCTCTTCCATTGTAGATAGACGTTTGTATTTATATACAATAAAAAAAAAAAAAGTTATAGAGATTGATGGTTTTTTTTTTTTTTTTTTTTACTTTCTTGCATTATCACATGCCATGATAACAATTTTAAATTTTTTGTCTTGACATGTTAAATTTCCATTTAAATGACATCCATTCTTTGCGGTATCAAAATGTCACTGTCTTCATTGGATGATAGTGAAGTTGCTAAGAAGCTCTCTCCTTCATTCTATCCCAAAATAATTAATATAAATAAAATAAAATCATAGAATAGTAAAAAGCTTTCCCTTTTTTACTGGAATCCCCTTATGTTCCACGTTTTAGGTAATGAAATAGTGGAGCTTTTATGAAGTTTCCAAGAAAAATATGCCTTTTAACTTTAAACTTTTTAAGCTTTTTCACAGGACGTGGTCAAAGATTCTTGATATTTGTCATTATATTAGTACTATAGTACTCTTCGGACGTTGGTGTAAGAGGAGCAGTCCAATCTTATCAAGATTCTAAGCGGGTCATTATTGCTTACCATAATACCATGCATATGGAAATCCAACGGCTAGAAATGATGCAGGGTTATATAAACTGAATCGTACTTTCCCAAGAATGGTAATATTAACAGTGATGACAAAGCACGCATGCACTATTTTTTACTAACTTGGTCCGAAAATGTGAAAAATATGAAAAGTAAATTTTTTTTAAAAAAAAAAAAAGGGAATCAAAGTGGGACAGGCAAGCAGAGATACGAAAGTCAGTTTAATGCAATGGACAGAGAAGGAAATATGAAATATATGGATGGAGGACGAAAGAGATTTTATTTATTATATATGGGATCGATGTCATGCATGTAGCTAGCCAGGTTTAAGGAGTTGATAACTGTCTTTGTTGCTGGCATGGAAAGCAACAGAACTCACATTCAAAAAGGCAAATAATATTGGTGTTGAAAAACTGAGATAAGAATTTTATAGTGAATTTTAATTCTTCATAGCTAAAGCTTTTGAGAGAGAGAGAGAGAGAGAGGAAGGAAGAGAGGCACAGAGGCAGAGTGCAGAGTCCAGAAGGGGTTGGCATGCATTGGCCTTGTTGACCGAGCTTTGACCATTTGTAAAATTTGGCAGTGAATGAGCTGGCGATACAGACGGATCAAAGGTTCCACGTGATATCACCCTGTGCCTTCCTTCGATAAAAATAAATATTAACATCATTGGCAAAACAACAAGAAGATTATTTCCTTCCTATCAAAGAAAAATAGTTTAAGATAATTTTGCTTTTCTATGTTTAGATTTCTTTTTTTCCTTTTGGTAAATGTAAAAATTAGTTAGGAGAGTGTGACTTTTCTACTTAAGCGATATTATAGTAATCTTTAACAGCTCTAGACTAAATCTTCAATTATGGTGAAATATAAGGAACACCGAACACCAACAGGTTGCTAGTGGAGGAAAGGTTACTCAAATCCAAGATGTTTTGCAAAGCGAAATCTTGTTGGCCTAAGACTTCTTCCACTATACCACCAAACAAGTTAGTTGTTTAGATTTCTCGTACATTAGGTTCTTAACTATAACATCCAATCATGATAACTAAAGATTATTTCTAAATTCAATTTTCTCAAACCATTCATAAATGTTCTTATTAGTGATTATATGTACTATAAAATCTAACAGGGAAAAAAAAATCCAGCTGGAAAAAAGTCAAAAGCAGAGGAAAAAATGAAGTAAACTGAGCCACTAGTATTGGCCGAACCAGACGGAGATTAATACTGCTTTGATGACCAAATGTTCGCATTGTAGGACATGTCGGAAGATTAAAGGGAAGTGGGGCTATTAGGATTTTAGAATGACCCCATTAAATTAACTTCAACATTAAAGACATGGCTGTCATTCACATGGCTTAAATTCAAGTGGCTCAGCCAAACAGAGATAGGACATGTGGTAGCTAGATTCTCACGAATCAATGCCTACGATTGGAAACCAGTCAAAACGCAATGGAATCAGCAAAGTAATTTGACCAAAAAAAATTGAAAAACAAAGAATCAGCAAGCTACAGAGCATGCAAGGTTTTGGGATTTTCTTTTTCATCCATTGTTTGGTCTCCCATATTGTTAGCAAGAACTAGGGTCTTTCGAATGCTATGATTAATGATACTATTAGTACTTGTTTTGTAGGCTTTAATGTATAGTTCATTTTCTTATTAGCTCATTTTCCAATATCAGATCCAAAGGAAAAGAAAATCAATTTTCTAATCTTGGGTGCAAGTTTATGCTTCATGTTATAAGCGGCTTACTTCTCAAAAAAAAAATTGTTATAAGTGGCTTAAGTACAGAGGCGTACCAGCCACAAGTCTGGCAAAGTTAACGGTAACATATTCATAAAACTTCACCCTATAAGAGCATTCACATCAGTGGATGCATAAATGTGCATAAGTGTGCAAAATGAAAAAAAGTCACTAATTTTATACATTTTGAGCAAAAAAAACATCTACATCAGTGGGTGTAAACTCGTATATAAATGCACGTTACTACAATACCCGTGTAAATTTACACGGGTACAGTAGCATGTGTATTTAATATCTTAATAGTTTTTTTCTCTCTCCTCTCTACCTGACTCTCACCTCCCTCTCTCTCAAGCGCATAGCACAGCTCTCTCTTTCTCTCATCATCAATTTTTCTTCCTCTAGCTTCCACTGATTACCATCGCCGCCAATGAGAACGAGGTCGAGCAAGCCGAGTCGCCGGATGAGTCTGTCACCTACAACACGAACGGAGTTCTCCGATGGGTCCGTCGCCTAGAATCTCGTGGGTTTTGATCCATTTTTTGTTAAGCTTGAGGCCGGTGGCCGTCGCGAGGAGGTGGCAGTGCTGTGAGGTGTCGATCTTACTCAAGCCGAAGGCCTTGATCTCGCTCCGATCTGTTGGTTGCTGGTTTTTTTTTTTTTTTCCTAGTTTTTTGGTTGATTATGGGTGTGGGTCGGTGGGTTTTAATCTTGATCGGCTTGGCTTTTTTGGTTCATTGGTGGGTTTTGATAATCTTGAAGCTGATTGGGTGGTTGATGATTTGGCTTGACTAGGTTTTGGGTTGGGTGGGTGATTAATGGGTTTGGGATTGAGTGGGTTTTCCTTGATGATGCTGGTTGGGTGGTAATGATGGTGGCTGGGTGGTGATGATGGTGGCTGGGTGTGGAGTGATCATTGGTAGTGACGGATTGTGGGTCTGTGAGAGAGAGGGGCAGTGAGGGAGGGAATAATAAAAAATTATAAAAGAATGAATATTTTATTGAATAAATGTGTAGAATAGATAAATTGACGTGAGTGTTATATAAAAATATAAAATAGAAAAAGTAGGTTTTTTTGTGTGTAAAATAGACGAGAATTTTGTATCAACTAATGTGGATGCTCTAAATGTGGTAACTCTCATTAAAATTTAGTATATATTCTTTGAAAGAAATAAATTCTATTAAATATTCTCTCCAACACTTCATTATTAACTAATCTCAAATAGTTTCTCAAAAAAAAAAAAAAAAAAAAACTAATCTTAAATTAATCAATAGCTTAAACTTCTTCTTCTTTTTCTTTTTTTTTTTTCTTTTTTTTTTTTTTGGAGAAGAAGCCCCTAGAATGTGGGGGTATTGTTCATTAATCAAACATAAATCACAGTTGTAAACATCAAAAATATCAGGAAGAACAAATTATATCCAGACAAGAAAAGGACTACAAATAGCCCTTCTAGCTAACCTATGAGCTACACAATTCCTTTATCTTCTAATATGGTAAAAAGAAATATCTCTAAGAGAGGAGCTAAGAAACTTAATGTTCTATAGTAGATGACCATAGTCAGACAAGTTTATATTGTCAACCTTAATAGCATTAATAATGATTTTAGAATCACCTTCCATCACCAAACTCTCAAAACCCAACTCCTGAGCAAAAAGGAGTGCTTGACGTGTCGCTAACACTTCCATTATCTCTACCGAAGCACGTAATGGAATTTGTTGTGATAAAATAGCCATAACTAATCCTTGATCATTCCAGATTATTATGCTGAGAGCGTCAATGTTTTCTCTAGAGAAAAAGGCACCATCAAAATTTACCTTGACTAACCCAAGTGGAGGAGGGCGCTAACGTACTGATCGAGCTGTTCGAGGAATCCTACTGTGAGTGAAGCAAAGTTGCTGAAATTCCTGAAGTGAATTATAGGCCATGGAGCTAACTTGAGTTAGTGGGTAGGAATATTCACCAACTCTCATTTTATGCCCTTGCAACCATATCATAGAAACTGTAATAGCTAATAAATCAAATCATGATAGATTATGTTGGGCATGTTGGATAACATCCAGGAAGGCAATGCAACCTGAAGTAGCAACTCGTAAGTCTGCAAAATGAGCTTTCCACACAACTGATAACTCAGGGCAGGGCCATATGGCATGAAGGTTATCCTCAAAGTTGAGTTTGCGGTGGGGATAGAGAGCATCATCCAAGAGTTTTCTCTTCATCAAATTTATTTTAATTGGTAGGGAATCATTCCCTGCACGCTAAAGAATATTTTTAACATAGTTAGGCAACTTGAGCTTCCAAATTCTGCTCCAAACACCCTTCATCACATTTGCAGTAGCCACACCAACTACGTCTTCGCTGTCCTCCTCCAAAAGAAGTTTGTATCTAGATTTAACTGAATAAATTCCATCAGGTGTCTTCGGCCAATAAATAGAATCTTCACTCACAGAAAAACTTAGTGGTATGGCTTTGATGATGGCCGCTTTAGATGGAAGATAATTTCTATCAATTTCACTGGCTCTCCAACCATGCAGGTCATGGTCAATGAGGGTAGAAACTATAGCAGAAGGAGGAATATCCCTAACAGGGGAGAGTACTCTTCCCAATTGAGATTCCTGTAGCCAGTTGTCTTGGAAAATTCGGACACATGATCCATTCCCAATCCTCCATCTCAAACCTTTCCTGATGATGTCTCTTCCTTTGAGTATACTCTTCCACGCAAAGGACCATCTCTTCTCTTTAGCATCAAAAATCGTCCCATGAGGGAAAAAATTTGCTTTGAAGAATCTATGAAAAAAGAGTCTTGATTACTCAATAACTGTCAAACTTGTTTCGTCAACATTGCATCATTAAATTTCTGCAACTCCCTGAAACCCATCCCTCCTTCATTCCTAGGCCAACATAATTTACTCCATTTAATTCAGTGAATTTTCCTCCTCTCACCTCTTTGGCCCCACCAAAATATACGTATCATAGTCTCTAGTTCATGGCAAAGTGTTTAGGGTAAATTGAAACAGTTCATCGAATAAGTCAGAATAGCTAGCACTACCGCTTTCAAAAGAACCTCCCTACTCGCTTGAGAAAGAAGCTTCTCTTTCCATCCCTGGAGTTTTGACCAAACTCTTTCTTTTATGTACATAAAGCTGGCTTTTTTCCTGCGACCTACAAAAGAAGGAAGGCCTAAATATTTTTCATATTGTTTGATCTTCGGCACTCCCAATATTTGAATAATATCCTTTTGAACCTCTGCAGGAGTAGCTTTGCAAAAAATAATTGTTGTTTTGTCTCTGTTTAGTTGCTACCCCCGAAGTTTCCTCATAGGTTTTAAGTAAACCTTAAATGTAATGACACTCTTGGACAGAAGCTCTGCAAAACAATAGACTATCATTTGCAAAAAATAAATAGATTGGTTTAGAACCACTTCTGCAAATGGAGATGCCTCTAAAATGGCCCGAAGTAGAAGCTTGGTTGATCAAACCAAGAAGTCCCTCAGTACAAAGGAGGAAAAGATAGAGAGAAAGAGGGTCACCCTATCTAATACCTTGGCTGGGATGAATAATATCAAAAGGTTCACCACTTATAAGTATAGAGTAAGAGACAATAGTCATACAATCCATCATCAATGCTACCCATTTGTTATGAAACCCCATTTTTTCAACAAAATCTCCATAAAAGATCATTCCACTCTATCATTCGTCTTACTAATCATATCAAGTTTAAGGACTATAAAACTTGATTTCCTAGATTGTTGGTGTTTCATATGATGTAAAGTTTCAAAGGCCATCAAAATATTATCTATGATAACCCTCCTGGCTTGGAATTCACTTTGATTTTTAGAAACAACAAAAGGCAGCAACTTTTTCAGCCTATTAGCTAGCACTTTAAAGATCAATTTATACACCACATTGCAAAGACTAATAGGCCTGAATTTAAAATTTTATTTCAAGCTCTTAACTTTAGGAATAAGAGTCACATAAGTGTGATTAAGCTCACTAGGAATATGACAATTATTTAGGCAATCTAAGACAACAGTAGAAACATCATCACCCACCAAAGACCAAAAAGATTGAAAAAAAATAAGAGGCATACCATCCGGCCCAAAAGCTTTAAGTGGCTCCATATGTTTTAGTGCAAATTCCACCTTGACTCTAGTAAAAACTTTGATTTAATCGGCATTCATCTCATCCGTGCCTGAGGGGCTGATGGCATCTAGAACAATCTGTGAAGCTGGAAGATGTGCAGAAGTAAACAAGTTTTTATAAAAGCTGACCATAATTTCATAAATCTACTCATCAGAAGTACACCAAACGTCATTATTGTTCTTCAAACCAACAATACGATTTCTCCTGTACAATTACAATGATAGAAAAGTTGACAAAAAACATCTATTACGTACTATAATGAAAATGTAAGCAAACATGAGAAAATCGCTTGAACTACTGATCATATTGGCAAATAATTTTGAAAGGATTAATAGTTTTTGGTAGTATTAGTTATTATCTCTCTCAATGTATTACTACCATTTTCAAAATATATTTATTTTTCATTCAAATGCAAGAGCACAATTTATAAATTTATTTTGAAAGTGGTCTCTTTTTTATATTAAATCTTTTTCTACTTTAATAATTAATAAACACAATATTTATTTATTCTTGAAAATGATGAACATTCATTTGGAAAATGCTTGAATTTCTTTAGATCTTTTTTAATCAATTTTGATTATTTTTAAAAAATTTATTACCTTTATTTGTATTTAATTGAATATTAAGTTAATTATGAAATCATCATCCAATTTAACTTCAAAATCATAAACTTCACATTTTTAATTCTTTAAATGGTTCAATTTTCAAACATATATTGGTGAGAACAATAATGCATATATATATATATTGGTTACATAAAATGATTTTCATGGTTAGGCATATCAAGTCCAATTGTCAAGGCGCAAGGGCCCGATCGTTGGTGTGCAAGCAAAGAATCCTCATTTAACTATACAATAAACCATGGTTATTGAGAATTCTTTGCTTGCACACAAAAGATTGGGCTTGGACCTTAAATATTGGGCTTGATATCTCTAACATTCATATAATGTGTGAGAGTCATAGATTGTGATTGAAAGGTAACATGGATCTAAACATGATATCCTTTTTTCTTGTGTTGAGTTTTGGATGGCTAGATGTGTGTAACCCATACACTGTTGTTAGAGATTATATGCATAAGATACACCAAAGTCCAAATACCATCTCCAACCCAAGACCAGAAGTTTAGTCTAACCGAAACATGTTTATAATGGACACCTAAAATAACATTCACTTTTCTATATGCAACCCAATTTTTAAATAAACTCTGGTTGGGACATTGCAGTGATGAGTGACGACATGTAACTGCTACGCCTATCAACAGCAATAAACAAGGAGAAGAAAATTAGTCATCCAAAAAGAATATAATAAGTCATCAAAGAATTCAGCTGCACAATCAAGTTGGCCATCTCCTTTGGGTTTTAGGAACACCTAGGGCGGGTTGGTGGATAAATTTTATTATACAAAAAAATAATAATAATAATAAATAAAACATAGAAGTGATCAAGATTTACTTAAATGATATATCAGGGTTATTTTTTTGCATAGTCTTTTCTTAAGATGATTTAATAATATATAATATTGTTGCTATTAGAAATCGGATTTAATTTGCTTTCAAATCAAAATTCAACAGGTTGTCTTTATTGCTTTCAAAAAAAAAAAAAAAACAGGTTGTCTTTATTGCATAGGTCTCATAATAATTGCATTGTGACAATTATATACACGATGGAGCATTTGGGTAGCAAATGATAGTAGATAAATAGCAGGAAAAATAGAATTTTCAATCGGTATTTTATTGTTAAGTGACGTATTTGCTTAGAAAGTAAATTAGACATTTTTGCGAAATGTTGGTAGTATCTGCGCAAAACTGGAATATTTGTCCTACGAATTATGAACTTTCCCATGCAGGAAACCTTAACAGGCATCTTCAATATGTCATCTACTGTAATCCTGTTAATGGCATACCTGGTCATCAACTCTATGAAAATTAATCAATTTAGTCATCCAACAAATAAGAATTACAACTAGTTCTACGTTCTTCACATTCAATTATTATTATTTTTTTTTTTTTTTATGAATTAGATTCTGTTTAGATACAACTTATTGTTGCTAAAAGTTGCTGAAAACTAAAAATACTGTAGCAAAATAATTTTTAAATATATGAATAGTACCGTGGGACCTATTTTTAATATTTTTTAATCATAAATAGTACGTGAATAGTTAATAAACAGTAATTTTTTTATAAAAAAAAGTCAAAAAATCCAGCCAATAAAAAAAAAAAAAAAAACTGAAAACATAGTTCAAAACGCAACTCAACTTTAAAGGCTATCCAAATACATACTTAAAGTTCTTTATTTTGTCATTTGCATTTGACTTTTTCAATGAAACTCTCACTCTCACCATCTTCAATGTGCATGATTTGGATTCACGTGGGCACCATAAGATGTTGGGTGTTTGGTAAGCTCTAAGTCTTTTTATATGCTTCATATTCTTTACTCTATATATTTCGTACATTGGGATATGACCCTTTCACATTGATAAAATACATTGCCATTTTCAACTTTTAAATTTTGGGGCCCGAACGCAGCTGCCAAGAATAAGATATACAGTATATCTTATGATCTTAAAAAATGTGTTTTAAAGACAAGTGAGTTTGACCCTTTGCAACGAAGAAATGACTTTTACTTCATGAGTCTTATTCTAGCTCAATCCTTTGCAACTAGATTAAAAATCAAATACTAAATTTAAGATTTTAAATGGCAAACTGCTTCTGATAGGAGCAAACTTTTATAACAGTATTGTTTTCAACCTTTGGAGCGAGCAACTTCTTGGAAATGAGACTCAACACTTTTGCTTCTTTTTAAGGATGTTTAATATAGGTATATATGACTGTATGAGTACGAAATTTCCAGGCTTAAAACTTTTACATTAAGATAATGTTCCTACATGTTATATCTAGTCTCACTTAGAAACTTCCCCAGGCATTATCTCCCTAACAAAAAAACTCCCTCTTTTTCTTCACTCCAAAGTTTTCTTTTTGGTTCTTACCTTTTTCTCTCACATACTTCAACTGAACCAATAAGAGGAAATGTATTCTTCATCTGATGGTGATGGAAAATATGGTCCACAGGGATATCCACGTCCATTGAACATGGCTCCTAGACAACCTTACCCTACTTCATATATCCCCTCCGCAACACCTTGGTCTACAGGCCTTTGCCATTGTTTTGATGACCCAGCAAACTGTTTGATTACTTGTATATGCCCATGCATCACCTTTGGACAGATTGCAGAGATAGTGAATAAGGGATCTGTTTGTAAGTTTTCTTCGAAGCACAATCTATTGGTGCATATTATTTTTTCTTTTTTAATGGAACTCAAAACTAGTCTTATTTGATGTTTAAAGTATATGATTGATGTTTGAATATTTGGTGCAGCATGTGCGGCAAGTGGTTCACTTTATGGGCTACTACTGGGTCTCACTGCCTTACCATGCTTGTACTCGTGTTTTTACCGATCGAGGTTGAGAGGGCAATATGACTTGGCGGAGGACCCCTGTGTGGATTGCTTGGTTCACTTCTGCTGTGAAACTTGTGCACTTTGTCAGGAATATAGAGAGCTTAGGAGCCGTGGTTTTGATATGGGAATAGGTTAGTGAACTTGCTCTTTTATTTCTCTTTTATTCAATGAAGCGAGATACAACAAAGTTTACGGAAATTGTTGTTTTATTTACATTCCTTGATGCACACTAGTTTACACAATGTCCACATTTTACACAGCCGGATATCATAATTTTTATAAGTGTCCATACTTAAAGTGTGTACTATCAGTGTATTAGATAGTGTACAATATGATCAGTGCTCCAAAGTTTACTTGCTTTTGAGCCAAGTGGCACACATCTGGGTATAAGTTGGGTATTCTAAAAACCACTTTAATACTTTTGTTTGCATATGTCCATGACTCTTTGAATATCTAGTTACTCTCTCGAGTATGTATAGTCTTCCTATCCCACAAATATGAGAAAATTACTACTAGAAATCTCTTAAGTATGGTTCCAAGGAGTAATTATTAGATACTCCTATAATATGGTGACATAATACTTTTTATTATCTCACATTTATGGTAGATCTTACTAATTAAATTAAAGATAGAGTTCATTATGAATGTGAGAACAAGAAACACCAAATCATACTTTGGGGCATACTTAATAATTTTTCATATTGAAGATGCTTACTATAAGTTTTAAATTAAAAACTTCATGGATCTCATGAGATCTTAAAAAATAAAAACTACCAAACTAACCTTTAGGGTTAGACTTCTTCACCACTTGCATTAAACATTTTTTTAGAGAATTTTAATCTATGGCGTCCACTCTTGATGATAACTCTTTATCATTAAACCAAAACACCAATCGGTTTTTGGTTTAAGTTGGTTTTTTGGTTTAGGCGAAAATTGAATCTCAAATCTCTTATTCAACTATTAAAGACTTTACTAATTAAGTTAAGTGAAACCTACAACAAAAAAAAAGAAGCAATTGGGCTGTGATAACTTATTGAGGACAAATATTTAGCGATCAGCTAGCTAGTTTTATTTTTGCTTAAAACTCTTTGAGCTTGGAAAAATTAACAAAATAAATCAGTAATGAACCAAGGAAAAAGCTTAGCTCCAAACTTGTTTGTAGTTATCTTCCTTCAACCCACTATGTGGAGATTAAAAAGACTATCCATATATAGTTTTAGTTACAAGACTTTTTAAATGAGTCGTGTGATTTTTTTAAGTAATATACATGGATAGTTTTATAAATCATTGCGTAATAGATTAAAGAAAATAACCTCAAATTGGTGTAGAGCTAAACTTTGTTTATAAACTAAAGGATAGATTTAACTTAGGCAAAAAAAAAGGGGGTAGGGGGGGGGGGGGGGGGGCGCCGGGGGTGGGGGGGCTTGATTGACTCACCAAATCATGGTGAAAGACGTATGCGAGGTGGGGTGGGGACTGGATTCTCACCCTTTGAATCTCCCCTCCATGCCATCTCGTGTACTTTTTTGCCATTTTAATTAAGGAAAAAACTTGGCATATTATATTACGTTCTTCAATTAAATTCAAATACATGGTTGTATTGACCAATGAAATACAAATAGTGTTTACTTTTATTAGGACAATTAAAATCAATACAACCGTGTGATTGAATTCAATTGGAGAACATAATATATTGCACCTAAGTTTTACCGTTTAATTAATTTCTTTAATTTGTTTTCCTTATTTGTATTGCTTATTTTCTTTTTGATTTATTCATTTGTTGATTAATCAAATTGTGATATAGGTTGGCAAGCAAACATGGAAAGACAGAGCCGCGGCGTCACGTTACCTCCAGTTGTTGGTGGCATGACCAGATGAAGTTTCAAATGCTCCAGTCATTCTTAATCCACAATATCATTCCTTGTATTGCTGTGTTTTGCATAGTCTTGTGTGTCTGCATTCTGCATTATGCTTGCTTTGTTGTTGACTACTTGTTAAGTTGTAATTGTTTCAATGAAGGCACAACTTTTATTTTATCTTGCACAATGTGATTAAAAAAAGGTTGATTTGGCACTAGATTAAAACAAGAGATCATTATTGTGGTTGTTAAATTGTTATGTCACGCGATCACATGCCCTCACCTTTAATCAATTTTGTATGTGAGATGCACAACTAGTTGATAGTTGATACCACATATTGTTTAAACTTACGTTATCTAATGTAGCCACTCCAATTGCAAGGCTTTTTCCCATTTCCCCCAAATCAAATCTTGTTCATCTTCTTAGTCGGGAAATTGAGCCTCAGAATTTGCTAAAAAAATTTATATTTTTAGTTCATGATTTAGTCCAAACCTACTGAGTGATTCAAGTGAGAAGAAATAACATCAAAGTATTTCTGTCATGTTCTAGAAATTAGAATGCTAGTATTTTATTATGAACAGGAAGGTAGAACTAAAGTGCATATCATATATAATTTTTGCATTTCCTACTTAATCACGTGTTTGTTTAGATACCTTGTAGTTTCTAGTAGTTTTTAGGGGCTGTTTGAATTTTGGTGTTTCCATCACCCATCACTCTATTTTCATTACTCATCACTCAAAAATGGTAAGTCTCACGAAGTAATAGCTTGTTCGGATGTGTTTTCAGATTTTGTTTTCATCACTCAATTCTCACCAAAGTGAGTAATGAGTTATAGAAACTGGAAACAAGTTTGAAGTGTTTTCAGATACTTGAGTTATGACTTACATAACAATTTGGTAATTAAATGGAATCTGTGGGATCCAATGCTTTCTGTTGTCACATCAAACACCAAAAGCTTTTTCACTTCTCTTTCTTTCTTTTATCACATTTGCTCCTCCTCCATTCTTTCCATCCGTTGCAGCTGGATTCTTTTTTTTTTTTTTTTTTTTTCTCTCTTCCTTTCTTCACATCTATTGCTTCTTTAGCTGAAACACCATCTTCCATTAAATTCACCAATTCTTTTTTCTTCCTTACAAGACTTCATGACAGCCATTGAATTCTCTGCAAAAAATCGTTATGGAAAAGCCGTGGCTTTGCTCAACCTTAAATCTGGCATCCTAAAAATTTTTTTTTTGCTTTCTTATCTGTTTTTTTGGAGGGCTTAGAATAATAATGATGATGACGATGCTCGTAGTTTATTATTTGATGAAACAAATCAACGAAGTAGAAATGATTGACCAAGTGCTCAGGTATGGATCCTACAAAAAGTAGAAATATTTGAGTGATGAGAAGTTGAAAACAGTGTGCCAAACGTGTGAAGTTTAGGAAATTGGGTATTTTAAGTGATGAGTGATGAGTGACGAAAATTGATTGAGGAGTGATAAATAATAGTTTTTTTAAAACCAAATAACCCCTTATTGTTGTATAGTTTTTTTATTATCAAAACAAATAGTTTTTTTTTTAACTTTTATATTAAATGTGTGACAAAAAGCTAAAAACTAACAGATTTTCAAAAAGAGATTAAAAGTTAAATTATTTAAAAAAAAAAACATAAAACAAAAGGCAAAAAAAAAAAAAAAAAAATCAAACATTTGTTCCAAACTTCCAGTACATATTATTAAGAACCAACACAACCACACAAGTACAAGAACAAGAGGTCCATAAAAAAGAGCTAGAACATATATAATATCACTCATGCCAGTTTCTTGGAGCTTGCCATCATGGCCATGAATTCATTTATATCAATGAAACCATCTCCATTGGTGTCCACTCCTTTCATCATTTTCCGGCAAGCCTTCAGACTACAACCCTCTCCTAGCTTTTTCAGAACCTGAGACAGTTCCTCCGCGCTTATTTTACCATTGCCATCCAAATCAAACACTTGAAAAGCACTTTGAATGTCACTTGCTTTAACCCCACCACCCGAGTTGTACATTTCCATGAACTCTTTGAAATCAACGAAGCCATCTCCGTCAGAATCAATGCTCTGAAATGCCTTGGCCACCTCAGTTTCAGAAATTCCTGAATCCAAAGCCTTCAGGGCTAACTTGTACTCCTCCTGGGAGATCTTCCCATCTTTGTTGGTATCATATTTATTGAAAACCCATCTCAACTCCTCCACGTTTGCCTGGAAATTACCACTTGATGACA
Organism: Quercus glauca; assembly: GCA_023736055.1. Taxonomy (NCBI): domain Eukaryota; kingdom Viridiplantae; phylum Streptophyta; class Magnoliopsida; order Fagales; family Fagaceae; genus Quercus; species Quercus glauca. Next base: position 44,017,881 of record CM043320.1, on the reverse strand, counting down.
GGCTCTTGCTAGAGCGTTGGCTTTCCTTGGAGATGCTTGGCCTCTGGGCTGGTTTTAGTGAAGGTTTTCTTGAAACTCCATATTGGAAATTCAGAAAACTCAAGTTCGACATTATTAATATGATTAATGGAGCTGTGTTGCAAAAAAAAGTCACACAGAGAAAAGATAGTTTACTTTTACACTATCAAAGACCATGCATACTTCATATATATATATATATATATATATATACAAGCTTTGAATTCGTCCCTTTCATCTTATATGAAAGAAGATCAACCAAGGGCGGAGGCATGGCCCCCCCAAAATTTTAAAATTTTTTAAAATATATATACAATTATTTTTATGTTTTCAAAATTTAGTTTACAAAAATAAGAGTTGGCCTCCTCAAATATTTGAATTAGTCCAATAATGCTCTTAAAAAAAATAATTGGTCTAATACTTATAGAAATATAACTTTATTTTGCGCAATTCTATTTTTTATTGTAAACTGTGCTTTTATATCTGTTAAATATTTGATAAAATTTGGTATCAAACATATTTGAATCTATATTTTTTAACCCGTTATGTGACGATTAACAAGTCATTAACTCATTAAAAAAATTTTGTCACTAAAACTACACATGAAATGTGTCTTTAGTTACCATATAATGGGTTAAAGCAAAGTAGCTTTAAATATGTTTAGAGCCTAACTTATTTCACCAAGTTTTGGATCATTCATGTTTTTGAAAATTTCATTAGTTCAATTAAAAGATTTTTTACTTACTTTAGCATAAAATTTGATAATTTGTATTTAAAATGAAACTTTTTAAGAATTTGACTATGAAAATGGAAAAAATGAATTTTATTTTATGAAAGATTGCCGTAAAAAATGATTTTGATTGAAAATACTAAGATCTTTTTTTTGTTGGGTATGTGTATATATATAACTTATTAAATAAAAAATTGTGTGTATATATAATAAAAAAGCGCACGTGTGTGTACATATGTGTGTGTATGGGTGTGGAAGTTGTCTTGATAAATATATTAGCGTCGCAACTTGACCCCCCCAAACAAAAATTCCTGGCTCCGCCCCTGGTGCTCTAGTTTATTCTCATTCTCATTCTAATTAACTTGTAAGAACGCGAACAAACAACCACTTCCATTTTTTTTTCTTTTTCTTTTTCTTTTTGGTTAACCACTTTCATTTTGCCACTTGCCTAAAAATTCCATTCTAAGTTTGTGGACATTATCACCAGAGAGATAAAGAAGAATTTGGCTAAATTAGTGCGAGGTTGACGCAGAGAAAAAGATATTCTCCCTAACAAGTTGAAACACGTCTTGTTGATTCTCCCCTCTTGCATACGGCGAATAAAGCAAAAAGAGAGCCTATTACGTATCTAGGAGGATCTTCAACCGTTCACCGCCGACAATCTAATATTATATATGTGATTTTAAAATTTCAATCATTATCCCAAAAAAGTATTATAACCAAAATTATCAGGTTAATAAAATTAAAAAAATTGACAAAATTTTGCTACAAAATGTTGCCACAAACTTTGTTAAAAAAATATCAATCACATCCAAGAATAAACAAACACTACAAAAAACGCCCCCCTTAGGCTGCCTTTTTTTGGGCCGCGTTTCAAAAAACGCGGCCCCAGACTGAGTAAAGCCGCGTTTTAAACGCGAGGCCATAGAACGCGTCTTTGGCCGCGTTTTTTTTGAGCTACAGCCGCGTTTTTTTGCATGTAACTATGGCCGCGTTTAAAAAACGTGGCTATAGGACTTCGTATTTCATTTTTATGGGCAAACAATTTTTTTTTTTTTTTTTTTTTTTGTTTTCCTTAACTATGTTTGCGTTTTAAAATGCGGCTCTATTGGGACTAAAGCCGCGTTTATAAATGTGGCTTAAAATTTGGTCTGAAGCCGCGTGTTTAAAACGCGGCTTCAATTTGAAATAGGGCCGCATTTCTTAAACGCGGCCTAAAAGTTTTGCCTATAGCCGCAGGTTAAAAACGCGGCTTTAGGCTTTGTATAAATAGTAAACTAAAAACATTTTCAACCCTAACCTCTCCAATCGCACATCAGCCTCCTTCTCTCAAGCCCGATCTCAACCCTCACCCTCCATCTCTCAAGCCCTCACCCTCCAAGCCTCCATCTCTCAAGCCCTCACCCTCCATCTCTCCGATCTCAAGCCCTCACCCTCCATCATCGATCTCAAGCCCTCACCTTCCATCTTAAACCCAATTTTTCAGATCAACGACAAGTCTCACTCTCACTCTTCCGACGGAGCTAGCACCGGGTTTCTCTCTCTTTTTTGTGGACTGAGTAAGTTGATATTTTATGCGTTTTTGATTGGTTCTTGAATCTTAGGGTTTGTATTTTCATTTCTCTATGCGAAATTTTCTTGCAATTTTTCCCATTTTCGTGTGAGGCACTCTTTGGAAAATTTTTAGGGTTTCGGATTTGAATGTACTTTTATCCAATTTTAGGGCTTTTTTGGAAGTTAAAACTCATAGAAATGGATTCTCTCTGTGGAAATTGTTTGGGGAAATTGTTAGGCTCTGTTTGGCAGTTGGGAAAATTGAGCAAAAGAAATGAAAATGAGTAATTTTCTAATTTCTCTTTTAATCTAAATAATTTTCTCTTTCAAAAAGGGAAAAGCAATGAAATCAAAGGGAGGTTTAGGGTTCAAGGAAACCCTGTTTGCCATATAGTGTATTTTCTATAGCCCTTTTGTTTGCCATATTGTATGTTTGTGTTTTGGAATAGAATTATTTTCGGTATAATGCATATATATTTAGACGAATGTGGTAGTTCAAGCCAAGTCATTTGTATTGTTTCCCTTGATTAATAATATTTTAATGTTTCAATAATTTCTATGGCGTCTCAAAAATAATTGTTGCTGTGGGTTTGGTTTATGGTTCCTCTTTCACAAACACAAGGGACCTCTGTGTTCTCTTGTAATATTTAATTCAATTTCCTTCTCATTTTGGCAACCAAAAAAAAAAAAAAAAACGAATAGAATTTAATCTCTAATTTTTTTTTATTTATTTATTAAGGTGTGGAGAGCTCAATAATCTTGCAAGAAAAAACCAATATCATCAAGCTTCCACATCGCAAGCTTCTCGGTGAGATTCGAATTCCTTAATTAATTTAGTATATTTTTTTTTTTTTTGGGTAATTGTAGTGGGGTCTTAAGGATTTTTGGTTTTTTTTTAAAAAAATAATAATAATATTTGGGATGTTTGTTTAGGTGTCAGATGTGCACGACTGAATTATTTTATGGTTATGGGTTAGGCTATAAATGTGTGCACAAATTGTTAAATTAGTTCCTTCAATCATTTTTATGATAGCTGTGTTATAATGGTGATGCATTCATGATAGGTATTGTTATCCAGGAACATCAGGTAATGGCATTGGGACAAGTTGGTCTTACTCAGGTATAGGGGTTGCATTTCACAGGTAAGCACTTCAAATTTGACTAGTATTTTTCTGTTACTAGCAAATTTGCTTTCTGAATATGGTGTTGTTGGTATGAGAAGCTTAATTATGTTATAAATAAATGTCGCTGGCAGAAAAGTTATATTTTTGTCTATACTGAGAGTCTTGGATGCATATTCCTAGAAAGAAAATCATCACTTACTGACCATTTATTTGTAAAACTAATGACCATTAACTTTACATTGAGGTGTTTATATAATTGTATTTCTCATTTTATTCTTATTGACTGTAGTTTTTGCATGGTTTGTGTAGAAGCCATGTCCTTTAGTAAATTATATGCCTATGCTTGTTGCAGGGGAAAGTTAGCTATAAAGATCACTGTGAATTACTTCATATTATTTTGTATTCATATATTCAACTCTAGATAGTTGGGACAAATTCTTCAAGTTTACTTGTGTAGCTCTTGTTATGATATCATCATTGAACCAAGAATTGCTCCATGTCATAGCCTAACTTTTTAATTTTAACTTGTTAAGGTATCTTTGGTTCACTGTCCTTTTGTTTTATCAATAGAGTGTAACCTTATCATGGTTCAGATTCTTTCTGTTTATGGTATTCTTTTTGTTTTATCAATAGAGTGTAACCTCATCAGAACCACACGCACTGCCCATCAACACATGGCTAGCAGCGTCGAGTCCAGTTTCTGTTATTCACATATATGACTTGAGAGGGTTCAGATATTGGACTAGTTCAAATTACACTTTTGTTCTTGTAGAAAATTAAACACATAATTTTTTTCCAAGATCAGTAATAGGGGGCCAGAGTTGGTAGATGTATACATATTTGTGCAAATTAGTTCAAGGCTAGATGATGAATAGCCACACCAACCACTGTTTTTGTTCATATGTTATCACTGAATAGATGCATAAAGAATGCTTCTATTCATATCCAACCGAAATTGTTGTGTCAGTGAAAACTTTGACAATATCTTGTTGGGTTAAAATACTATCTATGTGTAACTAAATTAAATAAAACAAAAAAAATTAAAATACAAATAATAAAAAATCATCCAAGTACACAACATATATATATATATATATGCAAAATTTTATAAAATATTAAAAAAAAATCATAAGCATGTGCATGTTCCGACTCACAGGTTGGATCACTTCAAATTAGGCTAGCCCAGCTTATAAACATGAAGGAATTACATTGGGCTTAATTCATTTTTACTGTCAATTCGCCATGATATGTTCTTTTTTTTTTTTTGGTAGGCCATGATATGTTCAGATTTTAGCTTATTTTGTTTATGTGCATTATTTTATTATTTAAAATTTTTTTTTCTGCCATAAGTAAACTTTAATATACTTCAATTGCAAATGATTATTTTATTAGTCCACTAACAGTAGGACAAGAAATGGTCTATGGGTTTATTCTGATTCTTGATTCAATTAATAAGTAAACCACACTAGTTGTTTTTACTTTGAGTTATCAATAGAAGAAAGGTTTTCATTTACGATGAAGCATAATGCAAAATAATAGGTTCTACTTGTAGACATTGAGACATCAGCAACTGGTTTATCTTTATGTGCTAAAGCATCTTGCTTTATGGTACCTATTAGTGGGTCTAATTTTAATTATTAAAGAAAAAAAGATGTGAGGGTTTTCAAAGTAGTGAACCCAGAAAAAGAAAAAGAAAAAGAAATGGTATCAAATGAGTGCTTAAGTTTGTATTTAAATTTTGCTCTTATCCGTTGGTATTGTGTTTGATAAACTAAGAATTAATTTGAACTAAATTGATTTAGATTCCTTGTCGGGTATTTGTCAAAATGTCAAATGTCAAAAGGTATTTTGCTCTTATTTTGCATGAGTAATTAGCATGCAAATAATACAAAACTTATAAAACAATGTGTGATTGCAGCAACTTCATTGATTTGAATGGTCACTCTTGTTTTTATTTAATTTGGTGCTTATTCATTGATTTCTATGAAATTTGGGTGATGGGTCATTTGGATAATTTTATCTTTTATATGAATTTGGAATTTTATCATCACAACAGGGTAAAATTGGATCACTGATAGTATTCTTCAATTTGGTTCTTGTTCATTGAAATTGTGATGGAGTTTCTAACACTTGATTTTGTTGTGGTTTTGTATTGTATTGTGTTTTTTTTTTTTTTTTGTTCTTTCTTTTCTTTTGGGCGAAGGTGGACATAAGCCTCGTTTGCAGCGGACCAATTTGACAACAACTTGCTTGAGGAAAAGAAGGCCAAGAGCTCATTCTTCAATTGGTGGTTCTTCGGAATAATGGTTGGCTGCACTTTTGCGATACTAGTGGCAGTATGCATAGAGGTAAATAGAAAATTCTCATATCATTTTTAAATTTTCTTATCTAACTTGAATTTTTATATGTACATTTATAAAGTTAATCATAGTTTTAGGTGTTAGTTTAGTCTCTAACTACAACTCTTGGCAAGTATTTTCTAGCGGAGTAAATCAAAAGCCATAAACTTAAAAGAGAAAAGCCAAAGACAATTCCCACCTTTTTTTTTTTACGATTGCTAGTATAGTCTACTGTGATTAGACTAACATTATGGGAGTAGGAGACTAAATTTTATAACAAATCTTACCTATGGCATATACTCCTTAAATGAAACACAAGAAGTTAATTCAGAAAACAACTCTAAATTTTCTTGGTGCAGAGGCGTGGGTTGCATAGTGGGAGAAATTGACTCCAAAATTAGCTAGTGGGGACTATTTTGATGAGGGTGCCATCAACTTTTAGCCTTTACATCTTTTGAGTAACTAATGCAAAATTACACATGAGAAGAAAAATAATGATGTGCGTTAACTGGTTAGCAAATAGAGTGATGCTTGAAATATTACAAGTTTAAGAAATTTACTTATTATATTGTTTATATGATACTAATCACATTTATTACTCATCAACTATTGTTATTCTATTTTGTCTCTTGCTTCATATGAAACCTGTGACATTTTGTTATACCTGAACCTGATGGTAGTGTATGAATTACTAGTATTTATTGGGCTTTTAGCTCATTTATGTTGTTCTTACATGTTTTTTAGATTAACAACTCAGATTTATTGCCATAGGTGGTTGCTAGGATATATATGATCGCTTGCTGCTAAGGGGTACCACTAGCATTCAATTTATGGGCTACTATTATACTATTAATTATTACACTGTAATTTGGACCTATGTGTATATAATAAATTTTGTAAATGTATTCACCATCTGCTGTAGAAAGGAAAAGGAAAGGAAAAAAAAAAAAAAAAACTATAGCCTCGTTTTTAAAACGCGGCTATAGACATATTAAAAAAATATTAAAGGGGTTGTAGCCGCATTTTGAACGCGGCTATAAGGGGGTCTATGGCCGCACTTTTCAAACGCGGCCTAAGAAGGGGTCTATGGCCGCGTTTGGAAATGCGGCCATAGACCCCTTCTTAGGCCGCGTTTAGAAAATGCGGCCATAGACCCGTTCTTAGGCCACGTTTAAAAAGTGCGGCCATAGACCCAGTTCTTAGGCCGCGTTTGTAAAGTGCGGCCATAGACCCCCTCTAGCCTATAGTCACGGGGTTTGGGCCACATTTGAAAACGCGGCCTAAAAAAACGCGGCCATAGGCCAAATGGGCCTATGGCCACGTTTTTTGGACCTAGGGCCGCGTTTTACAAACGTGGCCTAAGAACGTTTTTTTTGTAGTGAAATTTACATGAAAACTATTTTCTTCTTAAAAAGAAAAATAAACTGTGATAACCCCAAATAAATTCACAACTATAAAATCAATCATGATATCTTTTCAACTTTATGCCCAAAACTTGAGTCAATAACAAATACAAAATAACAATCCTCTAAGAATTAATATAAACTCCTCTATCTGTAATTGCACACACCAAAAATTCTTTCTAGCGGAAGTGGAAACCCCCAATCTCCTTGCATGTCTTCCGGCTAAAGAAAGAATACTTGTTTTTCTTTGTTCCCATATAAATGCACTACACCCCCTTATTTTTTAGACTTATGGCTCTCACCCTCTGTCGATGGTAGGAGTGGAAATTTTTTTATCTATATCCATATCTATTAAGCTATCTACTATCCACCTAATTTGGGTAAGCTTTGACCCAACCCAATTAAACATTTGGGTTAAATGGGTAAAGACACATTAGGTAAAATAATTAAATGAGTTTTAATGGGTAAACCTATTGGGTACTGTTGGTAATCCATCTTTATTTATTTATTTATTTTTCATCTTTTCCAAAAAGTCTAAAAACTAATGTGGTATTTGGTACGGGAGAATCCACATTACTCCCGGCATCTAGATTGCAAGGAATCACATTCCTAGGAATGTAGTTATTCCTATGTTTGGTTTAATTAGGAATCTTTTAAGATTCTTAAGAATATGAGATGATAATATTTAATTTATTCCTAGGAATCTTAAATGAATTATTTATTTTTTACATTCTATCCTTAGGTTTGAATGTGAACTATCAAGTCCTTTTAAAAAAAATCTTCCTCTAAATAAATAGTGAAAAGCAAAATAAAAACTATTAATAATTTGTTGAATAACTCACACACAACAATAAAAGTAAATACCTGGCAATAATGGAAGGTCCCCTTCAAACTTTTTTTTTTTTCCACATGTAAAACCTAAATAGTTTGTTAAAAGAATATATCAACAAAGTTGTTTATCTGTTTATGTTATTTTGGTGGGAAATGATAAAGACAAAGGAAAAGATATTGATGATTTGTTTTATATTTTATCTTAATTGCTTAAATGATAAAGGAAAATGATTAAAATTGTCAATTTATAAAAAATACAATTTCTTTTAAGCTTGGGAATCTGAATATCCACTCGTTTTAAAGGGAATCCACATTCCTATTGAAAGAGGTTTAAAAGGGGAATTCAGATTCCCCTGGCATCTGATTCCCTGGCGTAATTTGAAATCAAACATGAGAATCCTAAAACATTCTTGAAAATCCTAAAACATTACTCCATACCAAATGCCACATAAGGGAAATGTTTTGACAGCAATTAATGTTTTTATGAAAAAAAAAAAAAAACAATTAATGTTTTGACAACTTTTTTCATTTCCCATAAAAGTGGTGTTAAAATTTTTCTAAAATGTATTGTTAACCAATGCCATAAGGGCACTCATTAGTGTGACCCAAAAAGTAATTAAAAATAATAATTTCTAACCCTAACCTTCTAAACACAACCGCCAAACACCATGCGCCCTCCCTCTCCTAAGAGAAAAATTAAACCCTAACTAGAAATTTTCTTATTGATTTTTTTTGAGTTTTCTTCTCACTTACATATCCTAAGATTGTCTAGTTCCTCTAACTCTCTCTTTCTCTTCAGCCAAGATCTCAACCTCCCTGTCTCTCTCTCTTTCTTGTGCAATGATCTTGACAAAAATGGCTTTAGGTTGGTCCTTTCTTCTCTCTCATTTATTTCCGATTTAGTTCTCAATCTTGTTGTTCATTTTCTTCATCCTTTGCTCTCAATCTGTGTGTTTGGATCTGTGACTAAGAATTTTCTTTGTTCTTTGCTCACAATTTGTGTGTTTTGATCTTTCTATGGATGTTCGTTCTGACACCAAGAGATTCTCCAGTGAATTCAACGCTGACTTCTGTAGGAGGCAAAATTTTAAGCCAATTACAAAATGCCACATCAAAATTTAGTGGCAAATTCTGAATTAATGTCATTAAATTAATTAAATCAAATGATGGCATGTGTCATTCAAATTGATATTACATTGACATATTGAAATTTGCCACGTGTCATTTGGCCCACAAGATAAAGATAAACTTCCTATTTAAAATTTATGGATAATTATCTTTATAAATAAATAAAATAAAGATAAATTTTCTATTCAAAATTGATAGATAATTATCTTTATTAAAATAAATTAAATAGAGATAATTATTTATTTTTGTTGATCATTATCTTTATCAAAATATGATCTTTATCAAAATAGATAAATAGAGATAATTATCTTTAAGAAGAATTTGAGTCAATCAAAAGTCTACTACATATTTTCAAGTATATCAATTCGAAGTGGAGTTTATCCTCTAAAATCACTATAAATAGAGGACATCTCCTCTCATTTGCAACCCCAAGTTTTCAAGAGGCCCAAGCTCTGGAGAAATTCTGTCTCAAGAATCTTTGAAGAACTTGAAGAACATTCTAAGGGCTTGAAGAACTTGAAGGACAATAAATCTCTAATAAGCTCAAAGCTAGAGATTTATTGTGAAGACCGATCAATCCATCTTCCAATTAAAGTCAAGAAGATTTCTTGTTCGAGTCAAGTTCAAAGAAGATAAAATCAGAGGATATTCTTTTGTAAAAGAATTTAAATAGAGATTGTACTCATTATTCATCAATACAAATTTATATTTGCAAACCATATTTCTTTTCAATTGTTTGACTTTCTGCAATTGAAAAATTTTGTGTTTACAACTTCATCTCCTCCATCACCTCCTTTGACGAATCCTTCATCTTCGACTCTAAATCTGGCACTGAAATCATCTTGTGGCTAAGAGGTTGTTCACTTGTAGAGCCATTTTCAACCCTCAATAACCTCTAAGATATTATCATGGTAGCCAGTATCTTGTTTGTTTCACGAGAAAATTGAGGAAAATATAAGTTAACATATTGTTTGGTTCAAGAGAAAATGTTGGAAAATATAAGTTGTAGGGACTCAAATTGTCTTGGACCCTGGACAATAAAATTTTGTAGAGAGTGGGTAGGAAGGACTAGGCAACTAGCGAACAAACAACCGTTTATGGGAGATTTACGGTGACCCCTAATAAACGAATCGGACTCGGAGTTTTGTAAGGGTGATCCTTCTTTTTGATATGTCTTCCGGACTCTCTTCGTGGTCCTTTTTGTTTTGTGTTTGTAAAATCCGTATCCTCCGCCCAAGCCGAGGGGGCTCCCCCCTCTCTTTGAAGGGATCCTTCTAGTTATATAGTATTCTCTTTAGTTAATCTTAGCCGTCCATTTGTCGGTTATCTGGGCTTTGCGTGTAGGAGTTTGTCCCATCATCTGTAGTTTACAGGCTTTATGTTAGGTCAAAGCCGCCTTTGCAGGCTTTATACTAGTTGAAGTGACTGATGCCTTGGGTTTTCAGGTCACTTCATTATTAAAGTGGTCAGAATGTTGGTGAGATATATTCAAAGAATATGAGATATATTCAAAGTATATGGGATATTTTCCCTTTTAATGAGGTCGACGTGCCGAGGACAAGTCATCCTCGGCGTGGCCTTTGGATGACCTGGGCCTTTCCCGTTGTCCTCTGCCTTTACATCGTCCTCGGCGCGGGCCTTGGGCCATATGTAGTGGGCCGATCGTGGTTAGTATAGTAGGGCCCCACATAAGTCAAGTATGATGTTTCGAACTTTCTCTTAAAATAATTAACTTTTTTTCCTTTTTATTTTTTTAGAAAATGTAGTCCTAATTGTCCAATGGGTTAAATGGGTTGGTTGAAGATTAAATGGGTTGGGTTAAATGAGTTGGGTGGGTAATAGATATTTAATTTATATTATATTGTTAATAAATGGATAATTGGGTAATACTGTATCCAACCTATTTATGACCCAACCCAAAACCTATCCAACCAATAAATTTGACCCACTTTCCACATGTCATTAGAGTGTTTGAAATAGATTAATTTTTTCAATTAATTTTTTAAATAAATAAATAAACGGTAGAGAGTACAATTATACTTTAAAAAAATTTTAAAAATTGTAAATAAAGTAAAAGAAAATATAAAATGAAATTTTAAACAAAAACAATAAGACCCTTAGTAACCAACCTCAACCGGATTGTTTCTTAGGTGCTCACTGCTCAGAGCCATTTTTTGTACGAAAGATATTGCACTAATATTGGGCTGACCTATTTGTCATCAAAGGAATTGGGTGAGCCATCTGTACCTCATGGGCGGCCCATTTCTTGTCATGATTAGGCTCCTTTAGGAACCACTAGAGCTTGAGTAGCTAGCCCCTTTTAGTGATCAATTGTTGTCTAAGTGTAGAGCCACCTCTCTCTTTGCCCCCGGTCCCTCTCCCTACAGATTTCACGGATTGAGGCTAATACACCAAGCAATTACCAAATGGATATAGAGTTAATAAGGCAAAATAAATAAATAAGTTTTATTATTATTTTTTAAAATTTACATCATTAATTTTTACATCTCACATGGATGTAGTAATTGCATGGTACAATAACCCTAACTATTGCACCAGATCCAAATATGAATTTCATTGAGTTCATTTAAAGTTAACTGTCATTTTCTCAATCTAATCCACACAAAGGGCAAGGATTCCCTATGCTGGGGTGACATTGGAAATGGGAAGTTTAGCTTTCAAAGTGCTTACAAGTTACAACCTTGCAAATCATGAGCTTTTCTCCTATTTGAACCCCATCAGTCTTAATTGGGTTTGGAATAATATTCAAGTTGTGGTAAAAGTTATGCATGTAGAAGAACTAATAAACTTAAGACTCGTAGATCTTTGACGGGGAACCAAAACCCTTAAGGTTGATATAAACTTAAGTAATTGTTTATGAGGGACCCAAGAATGGAAGCTAGCTCATATATTCAATGTTTGAAACTCATGATTGAGTGCGGTATTTATAAAAGAGAGTATTACATTCTCTTTCATTTTTCCAAGGTGTGACTCTCAGTCTTTCTCACAAAAGAAGTCTTACAAAAGATGAAATCAAGAACTAGCAACATCTCTCCTCTAAGCTTCCAAAACAATTGGGATAGAGAGGAATTATTACAAAATAAAGATAACCTAGCATGGGCTACAAACTTGGTTAAAGCATGTGCTACCATAACAATTATCAAACGGTGACTAAGTTCCCTAGAATCATTACGAAGGGTTAAAATTGCCTAAGACACACATCAACCGAATCTCCATTTAAAGCATCAATACATATTTTAGCAGCCCCTTTCACTATGATTCTCTAAGATTGTTCCAACTTTGCCGATTGTACTGCCCATTAAATTCTTGTTGCTTCTGCCACAATTGGTTCCCTGTTTGAACTTCCTTGGTCCATGCTTTCAAGATATCACCTTGTTATCTCAAGCTACCATAGCTATGGTTGCTAAATCCTTTGACAATGCATCTACATGCATTTTCACTGTCTCAGGTGGAGGCCTTGACCACAGCATTGCTTCCTTAACTTCATGCTAAGAGTCGTCACGTATACATTAAACCTGTGCTCCAATGCCTTGATTGTTGTAACAATATTCATCTTATACCCACTGTGTTCTACATGGTTTTGTAGGTTCCATACAGCTTCTAAGGTAAGAGCTATTTGTAGTGAGCTCTGTTCTTGTAGTAGCTTTGACGAAAGCCTTGTATTGTTCACATTGGCAAGTGGATCTATAACCAACTTTGCAATGTCTTCATTGTAGATGATCAAAATCAGGTCTAAATGCAGACCCCAGTTACATCCAAACTGTATTGTTCTAGCAGCATGGCATTTGATGAACTTGTGGATACTAGATTCCGAGTCTTCATGACACAAGGTGCAACTTGTATCAATTTAAACCATTCCCTTTTAAGTTGAATAAATTGTTACTTTTCTTCCTAAAGTTCAATTTTTGTCATTTAAGTCCTGTTTCAGTCAAATTAGTCCCTTATTCATTGTCGTCTACAAAATTGATGTTTAACTGTTAAGTCCAGTAAAATCACATTGTATCACGTGTGAATAGTGTTTGTTTTAAAAAGGACAATCGACAAAATGACCAATTTGATAGGAATATTATATTTAAAGGCTAAAATGACAAAAAATAAAGTCAAGTAAAATCACATTGCATCAAATGTGTGAATAGTGTTAGTTTTAAAAACTAAAAAGGATAATGGAAAAAATGACCAATTTGATAGGAATATTAAATTTAAAGGCTAAATGACCACACAAAAAAAAAAAAGTTTAGAGACAAAAATGATAATTTATGTAAACTTAAAGGAAGTTACTTTGGATGTTAGGTTAAAATTTTTTTACCCAACAAACAAAAGTTATCACTTTTGGTATTCTTATTTTTACTTTTATAGTAGATTGATTTTAGTTTTACTTAGGATCTGTTTGAGATCCGCTTATTTTGTTAAAACTGAAATTTTTTTGCTGAAAGTACTGTAAATAAAAGTAAAAGTTAACTGAAATAATATAGTGAGACTCATGAATAGTACCAAAAAGTGCAGTAGGACTCATGAATAATAGCAAAAATAAGCTGAATAGTAAAATAAGTTGGCAAAATTAATCATGCCAAACCGATACTTAGGGTCTGTTTGGAATTGGTTTATTTTGTTGAAATTGAAAACTTTTTACTGAAAGTATTGTAGATAAAGGTAAAAGTTAGCTGAAATAGTACAGCGGAACTCATGAATAGTACTAAAAAGTGCAGTGGGACTCATAAACAGTAGTAAAAATAAATTTAATAGTAAAATAAAATGACTTTTTAAGCTGGCGCCAAACACACTAGATTCTAAAAAGAATCCCTCCAAACATCTAACTTAGAGTTAACTCAACAATCTAGTCAACTAAAATGATAAAATTCGATATATATAAATATATATATATATATATATTTATATATATCATGGGGAAAACACCATTTTAGATACTAAGTACATACTTCTTCAAAAAAGAGAAAAAGACTGCTCTTGAAAACAATACACTCTTTTTTATTGGTAAACTACACACATGAAAATGATTTTAAACCCATAACCTCACCCTCTACCTATTCTAAAATCTAAAGGGAGAAAAAAAAACTGCCTTTTGAGCCATAGTTCATTGGTACTAAAGAAAGCAATAAGCTACAAAACAATTACTCAAACCGATTTGCAGAGACTAAAGTCTGATTTTCCTTCAATTTTACTAATCATCTCCTTGGGAAATAACTTTTTTCCCTCAAATATTCCACAAGTCAGAGCAGGTTTTCAGTTCAAATTTTCCATTGCTTCTCCATCAAAATTAAATTGTTATATTTGAATTTTCTCCTAAACAAATCAAGCTAAGTTAATTCCATTATTCTTTTTCAACATGAAGCATATTCATTGTCATGGTTGCCACTAGAAGCCTATGCGCTACCACCAGCTTCCAAGAGCAAGTGCCACCAACCGCAACAACACCAAAGCTTTAATTCTAAAATCTGGGACTATGGATCCTTAAACTAATTGAGGTCAGTCACATCTATTTCTAAATTAGAACAGAGCATCCTGCAGCCAAATTCAGTTTAATTTATTTTCTTTCCTTGCAAAATTCTGGATAGACGAAATAGATCATTTAACTTGAAGGTACAAATAACTCGTATATTTTTTTTTAAGCTGAACAATTCAGACAAGAAAAAATAAAATAAAAATTTGAGAGTACAAAGAATCAAGTCCTCTTACAGGTTTCTGGCATTGCAAAGGACCGAACCTCTTCACAAAATCTCAGAGATCTGCAGCAGACCACATTTCAAAATCATCTCATACCCAAAAACAAAAAGAAATATAAGATGACATTACTTCAGTGGGAAAAAAAAAGGATTTCAAAGTCCAAACATGGGACATAAATACAGTCCAGCCAATCGAAATGTTGTTTATTTACATTTTTAATTATATTTTAAAAATTAAGGGTAACTCCTCACCACCCGTCAGTTGCGGCTGATTGAGCTTAGATTCACTTTTATCAAAAGCCACGTCACCATTGTATCTTCTAAGACATAATTATGGGAAGACAAAGTAAGCAAGGAACTTACATTTATGGGCATTTCAGCTATGACTAGACTACTGCTTTCTTCAATGCTTTTGAGAGTGACCACTTCGCCCCCAACAACCATATTGATTACAATCCCATCTGCAGATATTCATATGAAGTTATAATGAGCATGCAAAAATCATCCCATCTTTACTAGTAAAATGTTATGGCATAGGTGAAAGAACCTGTTGCCAAACAAGTTGCCATGCGCCTCATATATATTTCCTGCAAGCCAGCACAGACATTATGAAAAATAAGAAAGGGTACAAGGGATACATATCAGATAGAATTAAAAAATTAAAATGAATGCACATGAAACAAAGATATTTCAGAATATAGAATCTCAGTCTTTAATGACCCTGAGAATGACAGCTCTAAAACCACCTTTGGCAAGGTACAAAATACAGGGAATTATTACGAGTCTTTTACTCTTTCGTATTGAAAATCAAATAGCCAACAAAATTGAGGTTCTTCTTTCTATGTTTGACTGTGTTCATTATAAAAGTATATGAAAAGATATTATGTTGTTGTCAGCTAGTCTTTAGACACCCTTGAAAGACCTCTCAAGGCACTACATAGAAAGAAGGATTTAGGATGCTTATGGTGTCTGGGACAATATATCTGATCTAAGCTAATGAATCAATTTTTATGATACTAACATCCTTTAAAAATCAATCCCAGCCAATTGGAAGATCAAGAGAGAAAAACTACACACAGAAGATTTCAGCCTTCTGGAGGCTGTAGTCTTGGGTGCTCAACATGCAATTACACAATAAGAATAAGGTGTAGCAATCTGTTGAGAAAGAGCTCTGTAGGATCATTGCAAGGTCAAACAAGCTCAAAATTTAATTTCACAATAATACAATGTGACTTCTTTCATACAAAGAGAAAGAGTTAGGATTTAACGCGAGTGAGGAAAATCAACGAGTTAAATGCACAATTCTACAAATGAAGGCATGGAATTGTCCCACATATCAAATTATGAAGAAAGGATGGACTGCACCTTCTTTGTTGGCAACTCATAATTTATCAGAACACGAGCAGAAATGGCTGATTCCCCACAAGCAAGAAATGGCAGGCACGCATCAGTCACAACTACCATATGAGATTTTTGTTCACCTTTTCCAACTTCACTGTCCTTCCCTGGTTGGGCACTGATATTCTGGTTCCAGTTCATTGTGGCTTGCCGAAATTTGTCCAAAACTAGAGCACGCTCTGCCTCCGCAAGGTCACTGTACTGGCATATGTAAAACAATATGTATGCTATATTAGAAAACATTCAAAGTTTTAGCAAAATCTAATGAAATGAATACCTCAAAAGAGAATGTTATCTTACCCCCCCCCCCCCCCCCCAAGAAGGGAATATAATGGAAAGTCAATAGAGATAGTTATGAATGTATTGAATAACAAATTGTCAAATGAGTAAATTCAGTATTTACAATGGGAAATATCCCTGAAAGTAATATCTCAATTGTTTGCAAAAATACTTGCCCTACTAAAAAAAAAAAGAAACCGCCATGGTCAGCTGAACATGAAATACAAATAAACTAAACAACATTTGACACAAGCAGCAATATAAGAGAGCATACTAACATCATAAAATGACTTCATAACATCTATAAAGAGACTAATTCACATTGTCAAGCTCAACCACAAGTTTATACTGATATCACATTCTGTTCATTTAAAATTTCAAAAAAAGTAATTAATGAGCTCCTGACCGACAACAAAGACAACAATAACACATGAATTATGGTTACTATTGCAAAGACGCCTCTTAATTGTTATTACTTGTTAATTAGGTTCCAAGTTACACTGAACGGTTTTATCAAAGTGACACCGCTGATCCAGATTGCATAACTCAACAAGCAGGAAATTTCATATCAAAACTATTTAACTAGGCAAATTAGAATTCTACAATGGCCAATCTACCTGACAAGATTCAACGACTACGGAACAAATTTAAAAAATCCTTGATCTCAATCTGTACACTAAGAGAACCCCAAAAGTATGTGTGTTTATAAGAGCCCTTCGCACTCGCCTTTAGCCAGTAAAACCTACGTGCAACTGACCCCACCCTCCACCAATGGCCATACTTTATCCCACCCGGCTTCCAAGTTCCAACAGCAAGGACGTTCCAAAGGAATCTCAACTTAATTTGGTATAACTACAAAGTCCACAAGTAACCATATAGTTTGTAGGTGACAATAATGTGTTAATCAAAGCAAAATTTACTACTAAAAAAAGTAGAATTTTACAAGCCACAAGCACAATTGGACTAGAAGCATTGAATGGCATGGGATTCCAGAAGAAAAAAAAAATCAATTTATGATTAGTACAATACCAATTGCAAAAAATAATCAGTGCAATTTGAGAAGAAGAATACCAGAGAGGTCAAAAAAATGTAAGGGAGGTTAGAAACGGCGGAGCAAACGGCGTCAAGCTCGTCCCTTGAGCTGCAGCACACCACCATTGGGAGGCACGAACGCCGTCCCGCCACGCCCAACAAATCCACTAACGTCTCCTGCCAATTATACATACATACTATGATTTATTTATTTTTTAATTAAAAAAAAAGAAATTGAGAAATTAAGATTTAAAGTAATTAAATAAAGTAAAAAGTACCATCTTGAATTGGAGCCTGTCCACGGCTACATAGAAATGGCGTTGTTGACTGGAAGGAACCCAAAAACAAAAAAAAATAAAATAAAATAATAATAATAATAAAACTTTTGAAATTATTAGAATTTAAAGCAATTAAAAAAAAAAAAAAAAAAAGAAGAAGAGGGAGAGGAAATTAGAAGGAAAAAAAAAAGTACGTGAAATGGGAAGTGGGGTGAGAAGGAGGAGAGGGAGCTTCGCTTGCTTCAATGGCCATTCTTCCACTCCCAATAACTCAACTGAGCTGTGACTCTCTCTTCCCTTTGTTTTAGTTTATGGGTATATTCGTGTTTCTTTATTGTTTCTACGGCGTCGTTTCGAAGCCAATCTTTCTTGGCTTTGCGTTCTTATTGGGTCTTTTTATAATTTAATTATTAAAGCATATTCTATTACATTCCCTAAAAATACTTTTTTTTTTCTTTTTAAGAAAGACCGAAAATATTTGTCTGCCCCTTTTCTTTATCTTGTCAATCTAATCATAGACAAACTCACTTAGTTAGAGTCTTAATTAGAGATTACAAAATGCTTATCTTCATACAAATTGTACTTTACTTTCCAAGAGTGGATGAAGTGATGATGGGGCACCCATAATTCAATCTCACCTTGGTCATTATCATCAATAATTCTCAGCAATAATTATATTATACATTTTTTTTTGTTAGATAATGCTAGCTCAATATTGTTTTATGCTTAATGCAACAACTTTAAGTAATGTCTCTTTATATTTAATTTATAAATTAAATAATAGGTAATTAAATTTATATTTAATATAATTTTTTTATTGAAAAATCATTGTTCTTGCTTTATTATATGCAAAATTACTAATAAAATTTTCATATTTAACTTTTGCAAACATCTCCTTTTCAATTGAGAAGGATTAATCTTCTAAATCTTCTTGTAATATAATCAATTCTAAGCAAGATTTTATTAATTTTAATTTTGAAAAACTTATTTTCACACAATCAAATGTAACAAGCATCATTGGTAAAATTTTGTAACTAATATATGTATTTGGAGAAAACAAATTATAGTCTGTTTATATAATCAAGACTTGTTATATCAAATGTTTGATCACCATTGTGATAATTTTCATTACCATAATTATCTTCTAACTCCTTTTGGTGATTTTTTTTTTTTCATATGTGAAATTTTTTATAATCTAAATTCATTAAATTTTTTTATATTTATAGTAACAAATTTATCAAAAATTAAACCTCATATTTGCATATAAAATTTATGTAAAATAATTTATGGTTTTACCATTTTTTTTTTTAGAAAGTTCTAGTTTTAATTAAGTTAGGTTTCTATTTGCCTAAGGGGTGAAAGAACAAGAAAAAGTGTACAATTTTTTATTTTATAGAGCTAGAATTATCTAAAGAGTTATATAAAACTAAATCTTTGACTTCTTCTTTTTAAAATTTTTTTTTTTATATGCTGACACATGAGCTTCTTTTGACTTTTTTTTTTTTTAATGCTGACACATGAGCTTCTTTTACGTAAATATGATAGTATTTTAACTTATAACGTTCACTTCATAAAGATTTTTTATTATTATTAGGCCAACACAGCAATTAATTTTAAGTGTAAGCGGAGTTTAAACCCTAAATTCGTTATTCAATAATAAGAGACTTTTATTGGATGAACTAACTGAAATTCACTATAGCATCAATTAGAAATTTAGAATATCACCAAATCATATTTTTTTTAATAATAAAATAAATAATTTTATACACAAATAGAATCATAATAAATACATATTAATAACCACCATAATCATCAAATTATATATTTAGAAAAAAATAATTAAAGAGAATATCATATTTTACTTAATTTTCTTGTGAATTGTAAGAATTACTAACTAGTTTTATACTAATTGGGGTAATAGGGAGCTTTAAGCTTAGGAATTAGCAGATTTTGAGAAGGAAATAAGGTTCAAACCTACTATACTTCATGCACTACAGAGGACACACAATACTAGTCGACCATCTCTCACAGGCTAACAATAATTATTTTATGCATTATATACATGTAGTATATAGTATACATCTTATAATGTATGGATCTTACTTAACTAGAACTTACATATTGTGAAAGACATGTTGAGCATATCCAATGAAAGGATACTTTCCAGAAAGTTGCAACTAAGAAGTTGAAATAATCTTTAGATATAAGGTATTATTTACATCAATGAGAAATAATGATATAATAATTTATAATGGTTTTGTTTCATTGCCAATCCAGGTATTTAAATTATGTGCAAGTGATAAACATGCTTTTTAGGTTGAAATTATTTCTCCAAAAAAAAAAAAATGTTAAAAATAAGATTACAATTTAGTTTTTGTACCTGTGTATATATATTTATTTATTTTAATTCATTTTGGTATTGCATTGTTTTTCCAATTTTTTGTATTATTTATTGTAAGGACGCAGTTTGAGTCCTTAGCCTAAAGGATAAATGAACGTAGGGTCAAAAAACCCAATACAGTGAATTTATAGAGAGTGGGTTGGAAAACTGGGCTTAAATGAGTTGGACAACAAGTAAAGTGGGTTCAGATGACAAGAAAAGGAAGATAGATTGATTTAAAATAAAGAAAATTGTTCTCGGCATAGTCCGAGGAAATCAATTATTATATATTTCTCTCAAATTTGATTACAAATTCAATTCTTGATTGCTATAGTGTTTTTCTCTTAATTTCTCGATCCCCTCTTCTCAGAGTATCCATTCCATTTTATGCTATCTTTACCTTTCATCTTCACCTTCCACGTGCAGATCAGATTGTTGGTGTTGATCCTTATCCCATCAACACCTTTCTAAAGTCTTTAGGCAGTAGTTGTAAGGCTGAAAGCTACTATTCACGTATCACTTTTTCATCAATGCAGCCATAGAGTTAGCTGCAGAGCATTTAATGCAGTGATAGCAGCTTTCCCTTGAGATATTTCATGACTTTCCTTTGTCCTGTTCCTTCCTGATACTTATTTTCATTCATGGAATGATCAAGAACGTTACTCTTGATGGCAAACCACACCCTCTGACCTAGGCTTTGCTCAATTAAGGAGGGATTCTTTCTTGGACCACCCTTTTGGAAGACTTTAATCAGATTTCACTTCTTCACTTACTAACACGAATCCTTATGAAAGAGCTTACCCGTCATTGGATTGTTTAATGTCCTCGGATTGGGCCACAGTCCTAATATATACATAAATATGGGCTCTTGGGTCTATCACCTCTACATTTATATAATTAGATTACGTGTTAACAATTTAATAGCGTGACACATTTGACATGATGTTACATAAACAACTTTAAAAGTAGTATGTGTGTTTTTTTTTTTTTTTTTTTTTTACCAAAAAAAAAAAAAAACATATGTTCGGTTGCATTTTTTGTTAATAATTTTATTATGGTCTTTTGGTTAAGATTAGGCAAATTAATTTAGCATGGTTGTTGGTTTTTCCCATAAAGGGGGAACAAAAAGAAGAGTTATGTATTTTTGTGGTACATATTGCCTACTTTTGCAATGGGAGTGTTTGAATTTTTCTTGGGGGGAGAATGTTTGGATTTGCTTAACCGAAGTAGGATGGAATCTTCTCCCATTTAAAAGCTAAAATTTCCTCTAATTTCCATTAAAAGGGGAGATATATGGCATTTATTTATTTTTTATTTTTTGAGAAAGTTATATGGCATTTATTTGATTCTGTATCTTACACATGGATTAAAATATGAGAGTTCATTTCCCAATGGGGTGTTTAAAAGGGGAAATGTTAGGTCTTCATAGTATTTCGCTCATTTGACCTATTATTTTACTTTTTAATTATTATTTTTCAATCACTTTATTCTTCCCCAACCCTTCCCATCACCTTTTACTTTACAAGTAATAATAAATTGTAATAAGAGGAATATAAACTCTCAAAAAATAAAGACACTTTAGAAAATACATTATAGCTATACTTTTTTATTTTTTAAATCTGAATTATAGTTATTATTTTTTTTAGAAAACTTTTAGTTTTGGGTTTATTCATTTTAAGTATATATATAGTTTTATAA
This sequence comes from Quercus glauca, assembly GCA_023736055.1. Taxonomy (NCBI): domain Eukaryota; kingdom Viridiplantae; phylum Streptophyta; class Magnoliopsida; order Fagales; family Fagaceae; genus Quercus; species Quercus glauca. The sequence goes on along the minus strand of CM043320.1, from coordinate 43,995,987 downwards.
ACTTATTGTATGTAAACAAATAAAATATCAGCATAAAACGACTCTATAAAAGCATACAAGATCAAGTGATTAACTTTTTTCTATAACTCCAAACCAAAGTCTTTTGCAGAATCGGTGGGTAAAAATAGTCCAGGGGTATAGGTGAAATGATATTTTTGCTTTAAGTGACATAAAACCAGAGAGAAGTAAAAAGAGCATAGAATTAATTTTGGGAGGGGAATAAATAAAAATACATAGAAATAGAGAGTAAACAAACACGAAAGACAAGAAAACGATTACCTTACTTTCCTCTCGTGTTTCAGCTCATTTCTCGTTCTCTCTCCGGTTACAGTAGGGCTTCTTCTTCTTCTTCTTCTTCTATCTGACGCTCTTTTCTCTTTCTCTCTCTCATCTTCGATTCTTCGCGGCGCACGATAACCACCGCCGTCCTTAGCTTACGCCCCCCCGGAGGTAAGCTCCTTATCCTACGACCACTTCCTATTTAATTTTGTTTCTCTCTAAACCTAAATATATATTCCATATTTATTTCATCACTGTTTTTATTTACTTGTAATTAATCAAACTCTGAACTCGATCGTAGCTCTAAATTTTGGTTTTTTTTTTTGTTTGATCAGGGTTAGAGGGAGACTCTAGGGTTTGTTTTGATTGGATCACTGATATATATATTTTTTATACTGTAAGATCTGTGAGAGGGAATAGTAATCAGCGAGTCCATTATTTGTTGGTGGAGGTGAAAACTAGGGTTAGGGTTTTTGATGCTTTTGGCGGGGATCAGAATCCGCCAAACGGGTTACGTTTCGGGTCGGACCGTGCGATGGCCAATCCCGGAGTCGGGACCAAGTTTGTGTCTGTGAATCTGAACAAATCGTATGGGCAAAACCCTCACAATCGTCATCACCACAACCACCACTCGTCTAATGGGAGCTTGTATGGATCGAATCGGACGAGACCCGGTGGACATGTCGGCGGCGGCGGCGGTGGTGGAGGAGGAGGAGGAGGAATGGTGGTCCTTTCTAGGCCTCGAAGCTCGCAGAAGGTTGGGCCGAAGCTTTCTGTTCCACCCCCCTTGAACTTGCCCTCCTTGCGAAAAGAACACGAGAGATTTGATCCGTTGGGATCAGGGGGAGGGCCTGCCAATGGGGTTTCGGGAAGTGGGCCGAGGCCAAGTTCGTCTGGGGTGGGGTGGACGAAGCCCGGCACGATTGCTTTGCAAGAGAAAGAAGTGTCAAGTGATCATGGGAATGGAACTGATGGAATTGACCAGGGTTTGCTTAATGTTGATGGGGCAAGTAAGGGGAGCAGTGTTTATTTGCCTCCTTCAGCTAGGTCAGGTGTGGTGGGACCCTCGGCTTCTGCTTCAGCTCGAGCTCAACCACCAGTGGTGGAGAAAGCTGTGGTTTTGAGGGGTGAGGATTTTCCTTCTTTGCAGGCTTCTTTGCCTTCCACGGTAGGGCCTGTGCAGAAGCAAAAAGATGGATTGAATCAGAAACAGAAGCAAGTAGTTGGCGAGGAGTCTCCCATTGAAGAGAGTGATGGTTCGCGTTTGAGCTCTCTTGTTGATATGCGGCCTCAAATGCAGTCGTCCCGTTATGCTGTTGGCAATGGTTTGATTGGTAATGGTGGTGACAGTCACAGTTTCAGTGGTTCTCGGACATTGGAGCAGGCCCGGAAGAAGGAAGAGTATTTTCCAGGTCCACTGCCACTTGTTCGGTTGAATCCTAGATCAGATTGGGCTGATGATGAGCGTGACACGAGTTTTGGTTTAACAGAACGGGGCAGAGATCATGGGTTTTCTAAGAGCGAAGCTTATTGGGAAAGAGATTTTGATATGCCCAGGGTTAGTGTTTTACCACACAAGCCGGTTCATAATCATTTTGACAGGTGGGGTCAGCGGGACAATGAAGCTGGAAAGGTTTCTTCCAGTGAAGTCCCTAAAGTGGACTCTTATGGTAGAGATTCTAGAATGCCTAGTGGAGAAGGGCGAGAAGGAAACTCATGGAGAAATGGCCCTCTTCCAAAAGATGGAGTTGGTGTTTCAGAAGTTGAAAGTGATAGAAATGGTATCCGTGCAAGGTCGTCTAGCCTGCATAGAGAAACAATAAAGGAGAATAAGTACAGTCCATCGCCATTTCGTGAAAATATTAATGATGATATTGGAAGGAGAGATATCGGTTATGGACAGGGAGGCAGACAACCATGGAACAACACAGCAGATCTATATAGCGGCCGGGGGGCTGAAAGGAATACACGAGATCGGTACAGCAATGAACAACACAACAGATACAGGGGTGATGCTTTGCTGAATAACTCAGCATCAAAATCCTCATATTCTTTGGGTGGTAAAGGGCTTCCTGTTAATGATCCGCTACTTAATTTTGGTAGGGAGAAACGTTCATTCTCAAAGAGTGAAAAACCATATTTAGAAGACTTTGGAGCTACTGGTTATGATGGAGGGGATCCCTTCTCTGGGGGCCTTGTTGGGGTGGTTAAGAGGAAGAAAGATGTGCCTAAACAGACCGATTTTCATGATCCTGTTAGGGAATCTTTTGAGGCTGAACTTGAGAGAGTTCAGAAGATGCAAGAAGAGGAGAGGCAGCGCATCATTGAAGAGCAAGAAAGAACTTTGGAGCTAGCTCGAAGAGAAGAGGAGGAGAGAGTGCGGTTGGCTAGGGAACAGGAAGAAAGGCAGAGAAGATTGGAAGAGGAAGCCAGAGAGGCAGCGTGGAGAGCAGAACAAGAACAGGTGGAAGCTTTGCAAAGAGCTGAAGAACTGAGGATAGCTAGGGAAGAGGAGAAACGAAGGATTCAAATGGAGGAAGAGAGGAGAAAACAGGCTGCTAAGCAAAAGCTCTTAGAATTGGAGGAAAGGATGGCAAAGAGACAGTCTGAAGTATCAAAGGTGGGTAGCAATTCTCCAACTGCTGCAGATGAGAAAATGTCTGGCATGGTAAAAGAGAAAGATGCCTCCAGGGTGGCAGACTTGGGTGATTGGGAAGATGGTGAAAGAATGGTGGAGAGGATCACCACTTCAGCATCTTCTGATTCATCCACTCTTAATAGGCCCTTTGAGGTTGGTTCTAGGCCTCACTTTTCTGGTGATTCTTCCACCTTTATGGACAGAGGAAAACCTGTTAATTCATGGAGAAGAGATGTGTATGAGAATGGGAGCAGCCCAAACTTCCTTATCCAAGACCAGGAGAATGGTCACCATAGTCCCAGGAGAGATGCATCTGTTGGTCGGAGATCATTTTCTAGAAAAGAGTTCTATGGAGGAGCTGGGCTTATGTCTTCTAGGACTAATCATAGAGGTGGTGTTCCAGAGCCTCATGTGGATGATTTCTCTCATCTGAGAGGGCAGAGGTGGAACCTTTCTAGGGATGGGGATCATTATGGAAGAAACACAGAGATTGACTCTGAATATCATGAGAATCTTGTTGAAAAATTTGGTGATGCTGGATGGGGCCAAGGTCATCTTCGTGGTAACCCTTATCCTCAATATTCTGAACGATTGTATCCAAATGCTGAGGCAGATGGGCCTTATTCCTTTGGGAGGTCAAGGTATTCCATGAGGCAGCCTCGTGTTCTTCCCCCTCCATCACTAGCTCCTGTGCACAAGACTGCCTACAGGGTTGAGAATGAACGTCCTGGTCCTTCTACTTTTCTGGAAGATGAGATGCAGTACAATTGTGCAGCACGAAGTGAACCTAATATGCAGATTGGGTATAGTGATGGTTGTCAAGAGAATCTTGGACAGCCTGAATTAATTAATGTTCAGCAACAGAATACTGAGAACCAGGAGCAAAAGCTGGATGATAACGCTACACTGAGGTGTGATTCACAGTCTTCACTCTCTGTTTCAAGCCCTCCTAATTCTCCGACTCATCTGTCTCATGATGATTTGGATGAATCTGGAGATTCTGCAGTGGTATCAGCTGCTGGAGAAGGCAAAGATGTTTCTCTGTCAGAACAGGAGAGTGAGCCTGTTGCCTTAACCACCAAAGCTGAGAATGAGAATATGATGATTGCCTCAAGTGCTGGTTCTACAGTTGATGATGAAGAATGGACCATAGAGAATGATGAACATTTGCAGGAGCAAGAAGAATATGATGAGGATGAAGACGGATACCAGGAGGAAGATGAAGTACATGAAGGAGATGATGAGAATATTGACCTGGACCCGAAGTTTGAAGATATGCATCTTGAGGAGAAAGGGTCATCCCACATGATGGAAAATTTGGTTTTAGGCTTCAATGAGGGTGTTGAAGTTGGGATGCCAAATGATGAGTTTGAAAAAACTTCTAGGAATGAAGAAAGTATTTTTGTAATACCACAGAGATCCACGGGCTCTGTCGAAGAATCTGGATCTTTTGATGGAAGTTGCTGTGATAGACTAGCCCTTCAACCTGTGGATGTTAATCCTCCAGTGAGCATTGATGATTCTTCCAGAATGTTCCAGGAAACTGAGAAGGCAATGCAGGATTTGGTTATTCAGCCAAATAATGCGCCTCATTCGTCAGCAGCATCTGAGATTATAGATGATGTGGAGGCTTCTAGTAGCTCTGGTATGTCTGCTCACCAGCATGTCCCTTCTTCAATCAAGTTGGCCTCACATTCTTCGTCTGGTCAGACTGTCATGTCTACTGTACCTGCTGTACCCGGTCAAGCTGAGGTGCCTGTTAAACTTCAATTTGGGCTGTTTTCTGGTCCTTCCCTGATACCATCTCCCGTTCCAGCCATACAGATTGGCTCAATTCAGATGCCTCTTCATCTGCATCCTCAGGTTGGCACATCCCTTACCCACATGCACCCATCTCAGCCTCCTATCTTCCAGTTTGGTCAGCTTAGATATACATCTCCTATATCTCAGGGAGTACTGCCATTGGCTCCTCAATCCATGTCATTTGTTCCACCCAATGTTCCAGCCAGTTTTCCTGTAAATCAAAACCCGGGAGGTTCTCTACCAATTCAACCTGTTCAAGACACTTCTGTTTATAATCTTATGAATAATGATGCTACATCTCTTTCGATGGATAACCAACCAGGTCTTGTTTCAAGGCACTTAGATCTATCCCAAGGGAGTTTATCAAAAGCGGGAAATTCATTGCCTGCAAGAGAAAATTATGGAAACACTGGTAAGATGCAGCAGGGTCAAGCAGAGACTTCTCATTTTGGTGATAATCACAATGCTAGGTCTGAATCAAGTTATCAGGTGGAAGATCAAGGGCATCATAATTCAGTTGTGAAGAATTATAATTCCTTATCCAACAGGAGAGAATTAGAAAGGCAGCCTCAACATTGGACAGCGTCATCTCAGCTAAAAGAAAAAGATTTAAGTGGGTCAAAGCCTCAAGGACCAATTTCTGGTGGAAGAGGGAAAAGATATGTCTTCACTGTGAAAAATTCTGGCTCAAATCCACCTCCTGATGCTTCTCGCACAGACTCTGGTGGATTCCAGAGGAGGCCCCGACGCAATATTCCCCGCACTGAGTTTCGAGTTCGGGAAAGTGCTGATAAGCGGCAATCAACTGCTTTGGTTTCATCTAACCACATTGGGATGGATGAGAAGTCGAATACCAATGGAAAGGGTACAGAAATCTCAACTAGAAGTGTATCTAGGAAGGCTGTTGGGCCAAATAAGCAATTGAAACAGACATTAGTATCAGAAAGCTTGAGCTCAGGTCCATCTAGTTCACGGGATATGGATTCTGGAAGCAGAGCTGATAAGGGATCTGGAAAGGAAGCCTTGACAAAAAGTCAGAACATCCTACACTCAGGAGAGGGAAACCTTAAAAGGAATATTTGTTCTGAAGAGGATGTTGACGCTTCTTTGCAAAGTGGCATTGTGCGTGTTTTTGAGCAACCTGGCATAGAAGCTCCTAGTGATGAAGATGACTTCATTGAGGTGAGGTCAAAGAGGCAAATGCTGAATGACCGGCGTGAACAAAGAGAGAAAGAAATCAAAGCGAAGTCTCGGGGCTTGAAGGTTTAATTGCACTTTCATTTTCTATCTGTTCTCTTTTTTGCATTGCATGACTGTCTTGTTTACTTTTATGTGTTCTCTATGCCAGATGCTGCGTAAACCTCGTTCTACTTCACAGAGCACAATTGTCCCAGCCAAATCAAGTAAAATTTCTGCATCAATGAGTGGAGAAGCATCAAAGAGCCTTCGGCCTGACTTTGTTTCCTCTGAGGGACGCGGCTTGGCAAACATTGAGGTATCAGCTGGATATAACACTGCCATAGTCTCACAACCATTGGCTCCAATTGGGACTCCTGCTGTGAAAACTGATTCCCAAGCTGAAATGAGATCCCAGTCTATCAGGTATCTGGTTTTTTGAAAAAAATTTATGCTGCCAAGAGAATCTGAACAGAAACATGGAAATCTCTTGTTTCTTTCTTTAACAGGCCCCTACAAACAAGCTCCATTCCTGTAGTAAATGGTGGTGGAAAAAGCATTGGACCAGGACTGATATTTGAGAACAAAAATAAGGTCCCTGATAATGTTCAAACAGCATCTTTGGGGTCTTGGGGTAATTCACGGATTAATCAACAGGTCTGCATCTTTACTACTGACCATTGTACTGTTCTAGCATTCAAATCCTAGAATCTCTAATGTTCCTAGTCAACTCTACTCTTTGCATGTATGTTATTGTCTTTCTTTATCTGAATTCAATCAATCTTGAGTAGAAAATTCCTCAAAGAAAAAAAAATCACTAGATTAGAAAATAATTGGAGTTCTTCTATGTGAGGGTTCTGGAATACTCTTTGTTCATACTATTAAAATTCCTGACGTCCTTACACTGAACTGAACCGTGCTCTTTGCTGTTACCACTTGATATTTCTTAAGTGAGGGCTCAGCTTGCTCAAGGTTATCTATTGGGAGTAAGACTTCGTGAAATTATCTTGTGTTCGGAAAAAATTGTGTTACATTAGTATGGACTTTTTTTGCTCAAAGAAAATATTTTGGACCTGGGTTTACTGACTATTTAATGGAATGTAAGGTTTTGCATATATTCTGTATATATTGTGTGCTGCATGAGTTTTTTCTTGTGATATATGGTTGCCAGAACGTGAGACTGATCATTTTACACTATTTTGGGCACCTAATGTAAAGTTTTGTATATATTTTGTAGATGTTGTGTGTTGCTTGAGTTTTGTGTATGTGTGTAATGGATCTCCGTTAGTGAAAAGTTATTCATTGAAAGTTCTGTAGACTGGCAACTGACTACTGATTGTGAGAATCAACATAAGTCAATATAGCATGGGTTGTATCAGTTTTTTTTTTGGGTGTGTGTGGTCCGTTTTTTGAGAGGAGTAGGGGGGGTGGGGGGGAGAATATTATTGAACCTTTGTGTGATTCCACGGATTTATTTCTAGCTGGTTATACTTGTATCTGGTGTCATGTTTTGTAATAATTTGCTCATTATATCTCATGAGAATCTGAAACTGACTTATCTGGCAGGTTATGACCCTAACACAGACCCAACTTGATGAGGCTATGAAACCTGAACAATTTGATTCTCATGCTTCTGTTGGAGATCATAATAGCTCTGTTAGTGAGCCCACTATGCCGTCATCATCCATCTTGACAAAGGACAAGTCATTTTCTTCTGCTGCAAGCCCAATCAATTCCCTGCTTGCTGGGGAGAAAATCCAATTTGGTGAGCATATACTCTTGCAAACTTGAGAATATTCTTGGAATTGCAATTCTCCCACTTTCTAAACGGAGATTGTCTCTTTGAATTCAGGTGCAGTCACATCTCCAACAATTCTCCCTCCTAGCAGCCGTGCTGTTTCCCTTGGGATTGGTCCTCCGGGTCCATGTCGGTCAGACATCCAAATACCTCACAATCTTCCTGGAGCTGAGAATGATTGTAGTCTTTTCTTTGAAAAAGAGAAACATACCCCTGAATCATGTGCTCGCTTAGAGGATTGTGAAGCTGAAGCTGAAGCAGCTGCTTCAGCTGTTGCTGTTGCAGCCATCAGTAATGATGAGATCGTTGGAAATGGACTGGGCACTTGCTCTGCCTCTGTGCCTGATACCAAAAGTTTCGGACCAGATATTGATGGCATAGCAGCAGGTATTTTCTCTCTCTCTCTCTCTCTCTCCCCCCCCCCCCCCCCCCCTTCCCCTTTCCCTCTATTGTAGTGTTAACATGGCTTATGCCATATTGAAGTGTATTTTAATCATTGGCTGGTGTAGGTGGGGAGCAGCAATTAGCAAGTCAATCAAGGGCTGAAGAGTCTCTAAGCGTTGCTCTTCCTGCTGATCTCTCTGTCGAGACACCACCGATTTCCTTGTGGCCACCCTTACCAAGCCCACAGAATTCCTCAAGTCAGATGTTTTCACATTTCCCCGGAGGACCACCTTCTCATTTTCCCTTTTATGAGATGAACCATATGCTAGGGGGTCCTATCTTTGCTGCTTTTGGACCACACGATGAATCTTCATCTACCACTCAATCACAGTCCCAGAAGAGTAATGCATCAGCTACAGGGCCACTTGGGACCTGGCAACAATGCCATTCTGGTGTAGATTCATTCTATGGTCCCCCAGCAGGATTTACTGGCCCTTTCATCAGTCCTGGAGGCATACCAGGGGTTCAAGGCCCTCCACACATGTTTGTCTATAACCATTTTGCACCAGTTGGCCAATTTGGACAAGTTGGCATGAGTTTCATGGGTGCCACATATATCCCATCTGGCAAGCAACCTGATTGGAAGCACAATCCTACATCATCTGGTCTGAGTATGGGTGAGGGGGACATTAACAATTTGAATATGGCTTCTGCACAGCGCAATCCTTCCAACATGCCAGCTCCAATCCAGCATCTTGCCCCTGGGTCACCTCTCCTGCCAATGCCTTCTCCGATGGCCATGTTTGATGTTTCTCCTTTTCAGGTAAATGATTGGAATTGTGGTTCTGAAACTGTATACAAGTATGAATGGCAGAATGAAAGCCCCTCAGTTCTCCCCCCCCACTCCCTAACCGAAAAAGAAAAAAGAAAAAACCCTCCAATCCAGCAGTATAATTCGTGAATAGGTACATACCCTACCTTTGGTAGCCCTCCTTCTACCCTTTTTCATTGAGCCCAAAAAAGAAAAAAAAAGAAAAAGAAAGTATAGGTAGAAGACGTATAAGCAATGCCATTGTTGCTAGATTTGTCATATGTAAGACTTGTAAGTTGATAGGCACGATTTGGTGCAAGAAGATGGGTAAAAAAAGGAGGATTTTAATATATTTTGCTATCTTTTTTTTTAATAGTCACTGCTACTTTCCTTTCTGGCATTACTAACAGTTTGGTGAAAATCACTGTGCCCAGTCTTCTCCAGACTTGTCAGTCCAAGCTCGTTGGCAGCGCATTCCTGCTTCTTCTCTTCAGTCTGTTCCTCCAATAATGCCATTGCAAAAACCAGTAGAAGGTGTACCTACTTCTCAATTTAGCCATGGGCTTCCTGTTAACCAGTCCTTCACTGCAAATAGATTCCATGACTCTAGAACTTCAACACCATCTGACAGCAACCGAAATTTCCCTGTGGCAACTGATGCAACTGTCACCCAATTGCCAGATGAACTAGGGTTAGTAGACCCATCAAGCTCCACTAGCACTGGGGCCCCAGCACAGGCTGTGGTCACTCATAGCTCATCTATAAGCACCATGGCAGATGCTGGCAAGACTGATGTTCAGCCTGGCAGTGGCAGCAACAGCAGTGGCCAGAACACAAGCTCCTCTTATAAGTCTCAGTCGTCTCACCACAAGAATACTTCTGCCCACCCATACAGTCATTCCTCAGGGTACAATTATCAAAGAGGTGGGGTTTCTCAGAAGAATAGTTCAGGGACAGAATGGTCACATCGCCGAATGGGGTTTCAAGGAAGGAACCAGTCTTTGGGTCCAGAAAAAAGCTTTCCGTCCTCAAAGATGAAGCAAATTTATGTGGCGAAACAGACTACAAGTGGGGCATCAACAATGTCATGAGCATAAAAGATTTGAAGCATTTCTTAAAATGAAAATTTTGGTTTACTTTTTCAGCAACTATTGTATTGGTAGCGTCCAATTAGTGTTGAGATGTGGCTTTTTGTTCACTAGAATCTATAGATCTATATGGTGGTTTTCCAATTGAAGGTTGCAGAACTGGGTGGTAAATACCAAGTTTTAAACTTGTAGGTGTTTCAGTTAGGACGGGATAAGTACAGTGTGTTATTTGTTGATAGGCACTGTTAGCAGCTTGGTTCCTAACAGTAAGTCATGCTCCATCATGTATGTTGGCTGCAAACCACATTATCAATATCTTGGGATTGATGTATTAAATTTTTATTAATGATCCATGTAATACTTTTTGTTTGTTAGTAATGATAAACTCAGGCTATTTTGGGAGGCTTGCCTCCCATTGATTTTCCTTTCACCTTTTTCGGTCTTGTTCCTTTTGTTCTGTTTTTGTATGTGAGGAGAAATTAGATTTTGGATCAACATATCCAGAGATGATGATGATGATCTGTTATTGTACTTTTCGCACTAACATTGGCAGCTCAAATTTTAGGCATAATAAGAATTTAACATTGAAATTTCAGCCAACTCTTTTCAAAAAGAAAAAGAAAGAAAAAAACCCCACATCCAACTCTTTAAGTATATTCTTCCCATGGTCATGGGCTGAACACCAATTGAGTCGGGCCGATCTGCCAAAGGCTGGTGGTTGGAGTACTAAATCTAAATCGCCCCCTTTCCTACATAGAAAATATGTTTCAAAATTGTCAATATGTCAGACCAAACCAAATTATGCCATTTTGTGTCTCTAACGTAACTCTAAATAAAAATGCCACTCCATTCTCAATTTCAAGATACATAGTGGCAACTCTCTCAGCCACCTGTAAGATCCAAAGTGGCAAAGTCCACTCCAAACCCTAACCCTACCATTGATTCGTTGTCAATTTGCGGAGCTCCATCACTAGTCTGCAAGGTAACTAGGTAAATTTGCTTTCAAACATGGCTACAGCCTAGGTGTTCAACTTCTCCTTGAAGTACTTGGACAACCTGACGGTAATGACTAATGACCATCTTGTTTTGCACTGCCATATAGTGTGGCCATCTCCTGGCTCCTCATCTACCACAAAAACTCCTGCAAGTCCCTTTACGCCTCCAATGATAAGGCCGCCGCCAGCCAAGAACCTTAACCAAACCTCGTCATCCTTGTCATTTTGCTCCTCCGTCGCAAATGTCAAAATCAATACCAACAAGTTGAAGATGAAGAAGATGGATTGCATGTACAGCAATCTAAAGGAGTTGAGCTGCAAGTTCAAGTCTGAGAGAGAGAGAGAGAGAGAGAGAGAGAGAGAGAGAGTAAAAAATTGGATCACCTAAGTACAATGTTATTTATTTTTAGAGAATCACTGCAGCTAGAGTCCATTTTGGCTAATAGATTGGTAATCCAATTTGAGTCATTATTGGGTTATACTGGTAATCCATCGCGAATGCTCTAACTCCCTTATTTGGTGTTAGAAAACAATGAGTGAACAAACGTGTGCAAAATAATTGCTTAGACATTTCTCACCATGACATAGAAAAATATGTTGCAAAATTGTCAATCCCCAACATTATATCATATACTTTTTTAATATGTTGTTTCCCCTATTCAGGGATGGATCCAGGATTTCAAGTTAGAGGGGCCGAAGATAAGTGAAAAAAATTCAAATACACATCCATATAGTATTAAGAAATTTTCAACCAAGACAAATACACAAAAATTATTGTTTTTTAATATATTAAAATACTCTATCAACAAAAACAAAAGACACAAAACATTATTATTTCATAATATATAAAATTCTATTAATTTTTTACATTTTTTTTAAAGATTAATATGGGCTGAGTTAATGATTCATGATTTTAGAAAGTGCCAAACTACAAAGTAAGGCCAAGTCTAAATTTTATCTTTTTTACTGAAAATTAAACTACTAAAAAAAAATAAAAATAAAACAAAAACAGGTTTTACTTCAGTTTAATGGACTCCCCAACCACAAGACAAAATCTCTTAAGAAAAATATCCCGCGTGGAGCCCATCTGATCGAAGAGAAAGGCTTTAGGAACCATACAACAACATCTCCAATTTTTTATAGTAGTAACAAATTGGTCGCTTTCTTCAGCAGATGAAGAACACGCGGCCACAAAGTCTTGGATGAGTTATTGTAAGGAGCACTAGTGAAGATCTCAGATATGATAGAACGAGGTATTTCTATCTCCGATGGCGATGAAGATAACCGATCGACTCATATGAGGTACCTCTGTTTCGATGAACATACCAATTGGATTTTTTCAACTTTAGGGTCGAGATATATAATTCTCGTTTATCTTTGCAATTTAGAATATTTCAAACTACATAAAAGTCACTTTTTTTTTCTTGAAATATATGTGTGTCTCCATCAGTACGCGGCGACTCTTCGTTGTGTCAGCACTCACCAACCAACTATAGTAAATTAACGTTGTTTCTGTAGGATTAGGGCAATACAGGATTACGGGTCGTATTTGGGATGTATCAGTTTGGATGATCAACCTTGGTTGCTCTTTTAAAGTTCAAAGGAATTAATTGGTAATAACAGTCAACTACGAAATTGGAAAATACTGAGGAAAGCTGTGAATCAGAAACTCAGAATGTCTGGCTCCAACTTTGGACCCCCATTTGAGCCTCTTTATCTTTATTCTTTATGTTTGACCCTGTTTTATTATATATTTTTTCTTTATTGAATTTCAATTCTCTAATTTTATTACAATATTCGATTAGGATTTTTTTTTTATATATTTTTTATTTTCTAACAACTACAGATTTTAAAGAAATATATACAATTACTTTCATCTGATTTCCCGCTCTAATAACAACCGGAATTTTTTATATTAAAAAATAAATTAATAAAAAAACCGTAATCTATATATATATATAACTGAAACTTTTGAAACTCTCACAATTTTTCACATCAGCACAATATTTAAATAAAATTATTATTTTATTTAAATAAAATTATTTTTTTAGTCCAAATTTAACAAGTAATGAAACCCTATCTCTTTAACAAGTCCAACTTAAACTCAAACTCTATCTCTCTAAAAATTCTGATTTTATATTTCTAAAACCCTATAATAATAAAATAATAAAAAAAAAAAACACAAAAACTAAATCCGACTACAAAAAACTAAACCCTACACTCATGTTGCGAGAAACTGACTACAAAACCCTACACGCAAGTTTTGAAAACCTAACTACAAAATTACATCCATGAAAAACACGCAGGAAACTGATATTGATTCTACAGCAGAGAGTTGTGTTTGGCTGTGCAAAATCAGATTTGATTGTGTAAACTGTAAAGATATCTCTTGGGTTGTAAACACATGTGTTGGCTTTGATTTTTATTCATGGTTTTTATGTGTAAAGGATTTTTGTCCGACTCAAATATTGTTGGTTGATGGAGGCTGTAGCAACCATGTTGTGATCAAATTATCAAAAATTTGTTTACGCCTTGAGCGTATATGAAATTTTGTTTAAACAAACTTGTGTTATTGTACAGAGACATAAAAATCTTGCTTTGAACACATTCATGAGAACTGCAAAAGAACTATTGGCTAAGTTCATTAGGTATAAAGTGAGCTACATATTACATGAACTAACTCTATTTTTTTCATTGTTGCATGTATGAGGGCAGAATCCCTGTTGTACTTTTCTGCATCTCTCTATAATCCTAATTTGATTTGATTGAGTTTTGGATAGATTTTCATTCTTTGATGATGGACTTTATTTGTTTGAGTCTATCTACTTCTCTAATTAAATAATGAACTGCTGATGGACTTCTATTTGTAAGCATATTCTCATTGCTTCCCTGTTTTTCAAATTTATGCTTTGTTTTGTTTTGATATGCCTGCATTTTGCATTTTACATTGAACTCAGGATAGGAGAAGGCTCCAGAGTCTTGGTGTTGGAAGTGAGTTGAAACATCTCTTTTTTGAACATTTAGATTTTTTTCCCTATCTTTCTATCCTTATCAAGTAGTTTTCATTGTTTTTCATTTGGTTTGGTATTTATCTTTTTTCTTTATGAAGGAACTTGAGCATGCAAAAGAACTGAGGTGCAAAAATCTATGTAGAGATTCGTGGCTATGGGATGTCAAGTCATTTATCATGGACAAAAATAACTATTAATTCTCGCATTATAATTCTTTTGTGGATTATTGGGTTCTGAAGATTATAATATAGTTTAGGTGATGCCTATCACATTACTCAACCACGTACTAATGGAGGAGGTGCCATTTTGGCCATGAAGCGTGCCTTAAGTTAGGTAACAATCTAATTGATTGCATTGAACTTTTTATGTAATGTACACTAACTGTTGGCATGCACGTGTATTCTTGTATATGCATATATTATCATTAACTAATTGTGCAAATGATACATATATGTAGATCAATTCTTTTTTTTTTTTTTTTTTGGTACTCTTTTGTGGTGGCAACACATATATAGGATGTTGCAGACAATTAGTGGATATGTATTCAAATCTAACAAATTGTTATGTGCCTAAAATTTATTTAAATGATTGTTTTAACCCATCCAAATCTCATGTGATCAGTTTCACATGAGAACACATAAAATTTGGTGGATGTAAGGTCATAACGGTCGAGTGCAGGGCTAATTGTCTTGGTGACTAACTTCATTGCTGTTTCACTCTTTTCATTTGCCATCTTAGTGTGACCCTTAAAAATAGTTCTTTTGTAGGATTGATCTAATACTTGCCTGAACAAAATGCTTTTAATTAAGTTAAATTTTATGCCAATGTGCATTAAAGGATAATTGTTGTTTGTTAAAATATGCTCACTTTTTTATGATCTGCAGTCTGGCCTTCATCCTAACTAGGTGGATTGTAAATGCCCATTCTACTTCTACACCTTTGGGTAAATCATATGGACCTTCTATTTTTTTCGGTCAACAATCATATGGACCTTCATAACTTGCTACATTCTGATTCCGTACAGCTGGCTTAGAATGTTATTTGCTCAAACTAATGCATGTGGCCCTGTCTCTAAACCCCTTATTCAGGTGATGCGATAGAAGTCAATGCTATCAAATAATGTATTCTCAGAACATGCAACATCAGGTGCTTTTGCCCTGTCCTTCACAAAGGTAATTTTTGGTACTTCAAACAGGTTGATCAAACAGGTTCTTAATAAAAGAATAACACCTACTCTTCTAAGCTTATGAAATTTTACATATATTACTTTTGTGATCTATTGCCTCTATGAAATTATATTGCTTTAGGTTTCTACAAGTGTTGTGATTAAAAATGTGACAAACTGTAGTGTTTATTTTTATTTGTGAACTTTTATTTTGAACAATTTTTTTTTATTTTCATATATTTTCAACTCAATGCCTTAAATAATATAACTATATTTAATTTCTATTTAATTATCCCGTACATCGCACGGGTTAGCAACTAGTTTCCCTGTATTATGGACGAAATGGGCACGACTTAATACGAAGATCATATATTTCCCTGAAGTCTACATTATCTGATGCTCTATTTCTACCCTAATCTAATCTAAATTCTCTAGCTCAGCTGCAGGGTGGGCTTACTGTAGAGACTAATCCTTCAATAACTGTTCAAGTTCCTCCGACGTAAGTGAATCCCAAAGCTCATTCTCTTCGTCACTGCTTTCAGGCACTTCCACAATCTGTGTCTCCGCATTAACATTTGGATTAACCTCGTGCTTGTGAACCTGTTCGTGAAGCTGATCTTCTACCACATAGTCTGACAATGGAAAATTAAGCTTGGCTCTGGGTCCACGGAATTCGATGGCAGCCTTATCATAAGCCCTGGCAGCCTCCTCCGCCGTCGGGAACGTACCTAGCCACTTGCGCTTCGCTTTCCTTGGGTCTCGAATCTCAGACGCCCATTTCCCCCAAGGCCTCAGCCTCACTCCCCTGTATTTCTTCTCATTGTTATCATTGTTCTTCTTCTTCTTCGAGCTCCACTTGGTGGTGGTGCTGGCCCCGCTAGTTGAAGGCAATGAGGACGTGGCTGATCTAGGCGGCGGGACTGGTTTCTGTTGTAATAGTTGAAAGTGTTGTGGGGTGAGACCTTGAATGCCGCCAGTGATAACGTGCTTGAGAACTGAGACCATAATGTCGTGTTCTTGTTCCTCTGTTATTCTTGACCTCCAAGGACACCACATATAAATACTGCTTGCATCAAAACCATCCATGTATCACGTAGTGGCTTTCGGAATTCGGACAAATTGATGAATTTTCCTTAATGAGAGAGAGAGAGAGAGAGAGAGAGAGAGAGATCATTGAGTTTCGAAATTCGATTCGAAGTCAGCGGGGTTGGTCCTGGTGGGCAAAAGGTTTATATAAGGGAATGAAGTCCACTGTCCAGGTGGCTTCCAGCTTGCACGCTTCAGTTTGCTTACGCGGTGCACTAATTTTGTTGTTTGAAATTCAATGGGTCCAACAGCTGTTTTTTTTCCAAAGATGGTTTCAATTTATAAAAAGTCATCTCCGTAAAATATTCAATGGTAAAATACTTTATCACTTGAATTAATTGAAATTATAATATACATATTTTTTACACTAGAAATGCTACTATGCATAATAAATATTACAAAATTTGATAGGTTTTTATATTTGAATCTACCACTATTGGTATTACTATTTTTTTACCACTAACATTCTACAACATCGATAATTGTCAATTTTTTTATGTTTGTAAACATCTTTTTTCATGTATGACAC
Source organism: Quercus glauca (assembly GCA_023736055.1). Taxonomy (NCBI): domain Eukaryota; kingdom Viridiplantae; phylum Streptophyta; class Magnoliopsida; order Fagales; family Fagaceae; genus Quercus; species Quercus glauca. The sequence continues at coordinate 43,979,224 of CM043320.1, read as the reverse complement.
ATGAAACCTGTAAATGAATAATTTAAAATAAAAAAAAATCTAGAATCACACTTTTTTATGCTACAACTATAATGTGGTAGGTTGTGTATGGTGGGAAAAAAATTATGAGTGTATGTAAAAGTTGCATGCAGCCGGCCAAACTTTAACCACGCCGCCCCCATTCAAACGGAATCTTCCAGTCTTCTGTGCTATCCAACTTGCCTCTCTTGAAGGCTAGACCCAACTCATCTTTGAAAGTGACTCCAAAGAATGCATTTAACCCGTCATATCTGATTTGCATCGTAATTGGTCCACTAACAGTGTTTTTAGCTTAGCTGAATCGTTTAGTCTCTTTCTCTTGGGTTAGGAGATCCAATAATTTTGCTGCTCATTCTCTTTGGTTAGGAGATCTATTAATTTTCCTGCCCATACTGCAGCTAGAATTCCTATCTCCAATGTGTTTTTATCTATAATAATAATAATAATAATAATAATAATAATAATAATAAAAGGTTATGCTAACGACTGCTCTTAGGGTATTGGTTAATAATCTATTTTAGAAAAGTTTTGACATAACTTTTATAGAAAATGAAAAAAACTATCAAAACATTAATTGTTTTTTTTTTTCCTATAAAAATTTCTTTAAATAGATTGTTAATCAATTCCCTAAGGGCATCCGTTAGTATTTCCCTAATAATAATAAAATCATATTTTATACATTTTTCAAAAAATAAATGTCAAAACATTCATAGATATCCAAAAAAAGCACCTACAACCACAATAAATTTGTGCTATAAGCCAATGAATCATTAATAAATGTATTTTCTTTATTGAAAACATGTATTACAGCTCACAATTGAACATTTATTAATTCTTAACTTGTGTCTTTAGAGCATTAGTATTGGTGGTGTTAAAAATAGCAATATAATTTTTTAGTTCCACCAAAAACAAATTTATAGCTACATTGGTGGAGGTAAAGCCAAATAATTTATCTCCACAGCTACTTTGGCTGTGCACTGTAGCACATAGGTGAAAAAGAAGAAGTATTATTAAAGGGTTGTGTTAACGGGAGGTGCCCATTAACAACAATATTTTTTGTATTTTTTCTGACAATTTTTTTTGCCTTTATTCACTTTTATGTCAAATTTTCAAATTTTTAAGTATTATATGGTGTTCTTTTTGACTATTTTGGATCATTTTTTTTTTTTTTTTGTCTTTTTAACAAATCCCATTATTAAATTGTGTCTTTACGCTACCTTATAGTAATATATTATTTTATTCATGTGTTCACACTGTTTTGTAGTAAATATGTTATTTTATTGTATTGAAAGTTAAAATAAAACCATTAATGTTGGACATTATATAAAATGAAAAATGTAAAATAGATAAAGTAGTTTTTTGTGAAGTCATATTGCTTAATTTATGACTTCATTATCGTGAATGCTCTTTAAGTATTAAAAAAAAAAAATCTAAAGAAGAAAAAAAAGAAAGGAAAGATAGACGTATACATCTTGAGTATTCGCACTTTTCTGAGCTTGCGTGCCAGGAGCCCAGGAGACGTTGACTTTGCCAAACTGTTTTTTTTTTTTTTTTTTTTGGGTATTACAATTACGTGTAGGTGAAAAAGTCGGAAGCTTGTGACATTATCACTTACGTCCTGACTAGTCATTGATAAAAGTCAGAAGCTGAGATAATCACGCGCCCTCTAGATTCTGGTACTGAGGACCAAAATCCACATGTTACTCTCCATCACAGGTTCCCAACCATGCCAAATCTGTCTTCTTCTACAAACCAGTTTAAAAGGCCAAGCAACATATTCCTTTTCTTTGACGGTGCTTGTTAACGGTTTTTTTTTTTTTTTTTTCACTTAAAAAAAGAAAAAAAGTTATCAAAAAAATTGCCAAAAAAAAAAAAAATTTGCCAAAAATTGAAAAAATGGTCAAAAGCTGAAAAAGTTACACAAAAAATTATCCAAAAGTGTGTTGCCTGTTAACACAACCCTATATATATATTTTTTGAATATTTAAATACTATTTTATTTATTTTACTAATTTATTTTATAACTTATCTTATATCTCAATTTTTATTTTTACATACAATCCAATAAAATAGTAACGGGAAGCTATTTATACCCCCAATGCTAGTGCTCTAACCATGCTTTCTCATAAGATGCATTTTCTAATCTCCACTAAACAACATTCCAACCTCTTCAATATTTTATCTAAGACACTATTTTTTTTCACTACTTTATATTGGTTCTTGATTAATTACTTGGCTGACAGAATATATATATATATATATATATATATATATATATATATATATATATATATATATATATATTTAATGAATAAGTGTTCGAATTATGCCCATAACAAATCAATTGATGTTTTAACTTAATAATTAACTCCTATCAAGAAGTTGACACCATAAGTTTAAATTATACAGTATTTATAAAAAACTAACTTATATAATGCTCTTTTTTTATTTTAAATACTATTTATTCATTTTGTTACAAACCTACTACTATTTACTCCTCCAAAATGATTCCACTAATTGATCCCACAAGGAATGTATTGGTGCCTGCAATTTTATAAAACTTACAATCCTTTCGAGAAAGATTTATGTTATAATTATTACAATTTTTGCTACATAAGTCTTAAAAATTGTTGTACCAACTTAAAATACCTTAAAAAATAGTTTAAAAAAAAGTAATTAAGAAATGTATTTATTGTGTTGTTGATATGTTATGGTGACATTAATTTATATTGCATCTACTCCCCCTTAAACAAAAGGTATTTACCTCTTAAAATTATAAAGTACAAGATTCATTTTGTCATGAATTTAATATTTAAAATAATATACAAAGATGTTGATGACGAGGTTGCATTACATTAACCATATCTATTTTTCAAGATTTTTATAATTCAACTAGTTGACGCTTCCCAGTATTTCCAACAAAAATATCCAGTGATCAAATTGCCAACCATACTATAATTGTTGAAATTGTCACCCAAAAAACCATTTTTATTTAACTTCAACGTGTGGTCTCTATTGTATGCTAAATCCATATTTAAATATGTATGGGTTTTTCTAGGATACAACAAAATTTCACAACATTTTTATAAAAAAAAAAGTGAAGAATCAATCCATTATAGGTCAAAATAAAACAAACTGAAATGAAAAAAAGATCATAGTGAGACTCACCACAACTTATTATAAAAATATTGTGAGACTTTGGTTAGTTCTTAGAATTTCACAAAATGTATGGGGGGTGTAACTGATAAATTAAATTGCAAAAAATTTATTACTAAAAATTCAGTCACAAACTTTTGTTAAAATTAATCATTTGACAGACTATGAGAGTAATAAAAAAAAAATTATGAGTAAGGTTGTGTTTTAAATTAGAGTTTAAAGTCAGCTTATTTTATTATTTATTTTTGTTATTATTTATAAATTTCACTGTACTTTTTGATGTTATTTATAGAACTTATTATACTATTTTAACTAATTTTTACTTTTATTAATAATACTTTCAAGCTTTTTTTTTTTTTTTTTTTTTACTTTATCTAAATAACTTGTTTCTAAATGTACTCTACCTAGCTGTGGAGTTTACAAGTGGAGACCAAGTTAGACCCTGTAGCTAGGCCTCACATAAATCAACCTGTGCATAACAACTGGATGACGTGACACATGAATGACTCTTACTAACCTAGCTGTGGAATTTACGGGAAGAAGTAAACTAAACGTGGAACGTTCAATTATGCCCCCGTTTGGATTGAGCTGATTCTTGCGTTTCTGCGTCTTGCGTTTTGGTTTTTTTTTTTTTTTTTTTTTTTTTTTTTTTTTTTCTTTTCAGCCGCTAATGTTGACTTGGGAGGAAAAAATACTATGCATGAACAGTGCGTGCACTGTTCATGTACTGTTCATGCACTGTTCAGCCGTTAATGTTGACTTGGAGGAAAAAATACTGTGCATGAACCGTGCGTGTACTGTTCATGCACTGTTTATGTAATAAAAAATATTAAAAATGGGTCTCACGGTACTATTCACATATTAAAAAATTATTTTGCTACAGTGTTTTCAGTTTTCAGTTTTCAGTTTCAGCAACAATAAGCTCAATCCAAACAGACCCATATAATTTTACCTCTAATTTATTTATGTGGTGAGTTGTACAACTCACCACATGTGGTTGATAGTAAGGTAGTAATAAGTCTATGTACCACATCTTTTTATCAACCATAACTCGTCACATAAATAAATTGTGGGCAAAATTGTGTAATTAACTTTGACACTAAAATTTTTCATGTGGAGTTCACAAGAGGATGAATGAGACCAATTAGTTACACCTCGTAGCTAGGCCTCCCATAAATCAACCTATGCATAACAACTGGACGACGAGACACATGCATGACTCTTAACTAACCTAGCTGTGGAATTTACAATAGGATGCATGAGAAGTTAGACCTCGTTGCTAGGCCTCTCACATAAATCAACCTATACATAACAACTGGGTGACACATGCATGTGTCTTCTTTTCAAACAAGTTATTGACTTGGTAATAGTAATTAAAAAACAAGGGGTTGTGGGTACTGTACCTGATGCAATTCACTCATTTTGTGTTTGATAAAAATTATTTTTGTTAATTTTTTTTATTATTTAATTTATTTTTGCTATTATTTATAAGTCTCATTGCACTTTTTGATACTATTTATGAATCTAACTGTATTATTTCAGTTCACTTTTATCTTTATTTATGGTATTTTCAACAAAAAGTTTTCAGTGAAAATGCAAAGGGTCTCGCCTGATTGAGTGAAAAAAGTAACTTTAAAAAAAATGCAAAACTGTGTATGATGAATTTTTATACCCAAATTATGAATTCAAAATAACTTACCAAACATCATTACATGTAAAAATGGATAATTTTATATATATTCTGTAGGGTCCAAATTCGTTGGGCCTGATACCGACTCTCTATATCGTGAGCCCAACAAATTCCCAACAATACATTTGTAGAGAATGGGTTAAAACGGCTGGGCTAGTAGTGGATTTAGCAACGGATCATGCGAACAAAAATCTCTCAAAGAAAAAAGGGGTAGAGACAGGCTTTCTTCCTTAAACAACGAAAACTCTTTAGTCCGAAGAGGATTAGAATACATAGACTTGTGAATACTGTTTTTTCTCCCCCCTTCTGTGAGGCCTGCTTCACATATATATATACACTCTTTTTCCATCCTCACCGTACATTTGCCCTTCATCTAGGCTCCCACTTGAGTACTAGTCACATCAGCCGTCTGCTTTAACATGCAATGAGTGGTGGTGGGTAAAAATACACTGTTCAGGTGTCTTCTCCACATAAATGCGGCCAAGAAAGTTGCTGCAGTATATTAAATGTGGCGGTGGCAGCTTTATTGGCAAGATATCTTATGATAGCCACGCCGTCAGACGTGCCCAGGGCTCAGCCCTTGCAGGGGAATCTTCAACATATCTATTCGATCAACTTCTGGGCAGCTACGTGGGATGTGGCCTCTTCGGCCCCACTAGGTTGTCTTCGGACGGAACGTTTCCCCTTGCGCTCACCAGGATGGCAAAGTACTGATACTTTTAACATCTTCGGACGGAGACTCATACTTGAACTGGGCCTCGGGCCCAACGTATGGAGCTGGGCTTTCTCACCCACATATTCAAATATAGAATTTAAATACAAAAAAGAGAAAATAAAAAATAAATACATAACTTTTTAGAACCAAACAGGGGCTTAGTTTTGAAAGCAATAGTGAAATTGCGTTCTATTTGTGTCAAAGAAAAAGATACTACGGTTTTGTTTGGATACCACTTACTTTGTTGAAACTGAAAACTTATTGCTGAAACCTGAAAGTATCGTAGATAAAGGTAAAAGTTAGTTGAAATAGTATAATGGGGGCCATAAATAGTGCCAAAAAGTACAGTGGAGCCCATGAATTATAGCAAAAATAAGCTGATTAGTGAAATAATTTATAATTTTAATCCACCTCCAAGGGCACACTATTTCACCCTCTCTTTCCTCCAAGTCAACTATTAAAAAAGAAAAGAAAAAAAGAAAAGAAAAGAAAAGACAATTAATTGAAGAAAATGAACAAATCATGGTTACAGAATATGTAAGTAGGTAACCGACCATCTCAAAAACTGAAGACAATCCTCAAACCAATCATTATAAAAGAAAAACTAGGACATGATTGAATAGTCAAAGTAATAGCTGGTTTATCTGGGATTTAGATTAGGTGTCAGGTGGGCATATGACCACCCAAAGTAATAACTGGTTTATTTGAACAATCAATACAGCCCAACATTAACATTCTAGCCACTAATGCCCACCAACGCTAGCTTTATATAGTAAATCAAATGATTCCAAGAAGAGAGTGAAGGGGTTGGCGAAATCAAAAGTACAGAGGAGGATTTTATTTATGTTTCAATTTTTGATAGAAGTCACAAGTTGTGGACTTCGGACCTCACCTTCCATACACACTTTTGAGAGGAAAAATTGCCAGATTTCATAATTCTTTTACAGTTTATACTTTGTTCTAAAAGTGATATATATATATATATATATATATATATATATATATATATATATATATATTGGTAAACAAACACAATATTACTAAATATGTGCACAGAAAGATAATAAAAATAAATAAAAGATTCTCAAAGAAAAAAGAAAAAACACAAGTAACACCCACTTACACAAATCGTGAGGTGAAAAGATAAAACGGATTACCAAATTAAAAAAGGATTAACAAACTAAATGGAACTCCAAAAACTAACTCTTACAATGTTCAACTCATTTTCATGCATCACCTAGTCATTAGAAACTAGGTGATGCATTTAGTGATATATATTTTAGAGATCCTTCACAACTATTAGTGTTATTACCAAACAAACGAGGGGGAAAATAACAATTCAACAATTTTTTTATACAAAATAGAAATTCTACTCTAACCTAATCTAAGTGTTATGTGTATGAGTCTCCCTCCTAGAGACTTGAACCCCCAGCCCTTACCCCCCGCACCTTACAAGTATTTATATTTGTGAAGTGATCATTGCACCAAGGATGTACGGTCAAGACAAAGAGAATGTCATTTAAGGAGATAAATGCCGGTACCACAACATTTTAAATACATTTTGCCATAACTTATCACATAGAAAGTTGTGAGTGGTAGAAATATGAATCCATTATTTTTTTTTTACCGCTCACAACTTGCCATGTTGCAAGTTGTGGTAAAAATTGTGTAAAATATTATGTTACTAGCATTTCATCACAAAGTCCATAAAAATACACCAAATTGCAGGGGAATTTTATAGGGGACATAAAGATATGGTGCACACCACACAAAGATATTTCCCAATAAAAACTGTCACTATATACGTTACGTACTTTCTTATGAAATTTTAGCAAAAAGATGAAAGAAATCTGTACAGGGAAGACCAAAAGTCAATCCCAACGAACAAGAAGCGCAGAAATCAGATTATCAATATATAGCTTGTATTTTGCGGAAATGAAGATTGTTGCTCAATATTATGTGAGCTCCACTTTCCAGCTACTTTATCTAGATGCTTCTTCATCCTATATTCTTACAGGTTGAAAGTTCAAAATTTTTTTTTCAATAATCCAATTTTCATACTAGGTGCATATATATCTTTATATATTTTGAAAGTGAAGTTGCAAATTTATCGGTAAGAAAACTTAGAAAATGAATACAGACTCGGGCGATCTTAAAGTTTCTAAAGTTGTATGATTACCCTGATCTGTTGTACTATTAAGATGCAAAGCAAAATTTTAAGCTTCTCTGCAGACAAATATGTCTATTAAAGACTACAGAAATTGTTGTTGATTTTTGTACATAATAAATTAGTATTAGAATTTTACTGCATACCACAATGCCATATTGGTCACAAAAGGTATTTATCTCTTAAAATTATTAAGTAGAAGATTCATTTTATCATGAATTTAATATTTAAAATAATATACAAAGATGTTGATGATGAGGTTACATTACATTAATCATATTCATTTTTCAAGAATTTTGTAGTTCAACTGGTTAACATTTTTTAATATTTCTAATGAAAACATCTAGTGACAATCAAATTCCTGACCCTATTATAATTGTTGATATTATCAACCAAAAAACCATTTTTATTTAACTTCAAAGTGTGGTTTCTATTATATGCTAAATTCATATTTAAACATACATGATTTCCTCTAGGACATAACAAAATTTCACAACATTTTTATAAAAAAAATGAAGTGTTAATTCATTTTATAGGTCAAAATAAAACAAACTAAAATGAAAAAAGATCATACTAACACTCATCACAACTTAAAATAAGAACATTATGAAAATGTTGTAAGACTTTGGTATGGTCTTAAAGTTACACAAAATGTATTATGGGTGTAATTGAAAAATTAAATTGCAAAAATTTTATTACTAAAAATTAAGTCAATAATCACACGATAAACGGTAAGTTATGAAGAAAAATTACGAGTAAATACGCTAAGCCGCGAAATTTACAAGAGAATGCATCATGCTCATTCATGCATGAGACCAAGTTAGACCTCGCAGCTAGCGCCACATAACTCAATTTATGAATAACAAATAACAACTGGATAACGTGACACATGCAGGTGTCTTTTTTTCAAATAAGTTGTTGACTCGGTAATGTCCAGGTGAAAGAAACATGTACTTTTCCTTATGGACAAGGATTTTGTGAAAGAAACATCTACTTTTCCTAATGAGCTGGCTGAAAATGTCCAGTTGTCCAACATGCCAAGAGTCACTGCTTAAAATATCAAAAGTCAAAACGCCAATGTCCAAGGATATCAAAAGTCAAAAAGCCAAGGTCCAAGGGTCACGTTTTTTTTTTTTTTTTTGAGAAAGAAGTCCAAGGGTCACTTTAGACTGGGTTTGGACTGCGATGAAAAAGTCATATATGTGCGTTAGCTTTTTTTCTGTGGATCCTGTACACTGTTCACGGGACTCGTAAATATGAATTTCAACAAATTTTGCTTTAAAATTGGATTCCACGGTACTATTTACACATTTAAAAATTATTTTATTACAATTTTTTTAATTTTCAATTTTCAATAATAAACATTATCTAGAGATCCTTAGTTTTGAAAGGCAAAAGCAATAGTGAAATTGCGTTCTATTTATGTCAACGAAAAAGACACCATTTCACCTCTCTTTTCCCCCTACCATTTTTTTTGTTTTGTTTTTGTTTTGAATAGAAAAAGACAATTTAATTGAAGAAAATGAAAAATGTCTTGGTTACAGAATATCTAAGTCAGAGGCAACCGACCATCTCAAAAACTGAAAGACAATCCTCAAACCAATCATTATATAACATACTAGGAGTCTAGGACATGGTTTATATATATATATATATATATATAGACACACACTTGGACATGATTACTTAAAGAATAGCTGGTTTATTTGGGATTGAGATAAGAAGTTTGATAAAATAATTGTGGATTACTGAAATTTAAAGTTGAAAAAACCAGTTTTAAATCTCAACCATTAAATAATAAAAAAAAAAAGAAAAAATTTAAGTTAAAAAGTGAGTATGGTAGAAAAAAATTTGTGAGGGTACTCCAGCCACCAAAGCCCACAAAGGCTAACTTAATGTAGTAAAACAAAAGTACTGGGGAGGATTTTATTTATGCTTCAATTTTTGAAAGAAATAAGAAATTGTGGCCTTATGACCTCACCCTCCACATACACACTTTTAAGAGGAGAAACTGCCAAATTTCATATTTCTTTTACAGTTTATATTTTGTTCTAAAAGTGATATTTTAGAGATCCTTCACAACCATTTGTGTTATTACCAAACAAATGAGAGGGAAAATAAACAACTCAACCATTATTCTCAAGACAAAGAGAATGTCATTAAGGATCATAGAGTCCATGAAAAAACACCAAATTTCATGGGTTTTTATAGGAGACATAAAGATATGGTATACATAACACACCACACAAAGATATTTCCAAATAAAATCTGTCACAACATAGATATGTACTTTCTTATGAAATTTTAGCAAAAAGATGAAATAAATCAGTACAGGGAACGAACAACAAGCACAGAAATCAGGTTATCAATATATATGTACGGGCCAATCTAGCAAGGACCTGCCCATGTCAGTTGGGCCCTGGAATGACAAGAAAAGCAATGGGCCTAATGCCCGGTTCCCCGAGGAGAAATCTCTAGGCCCATTCACAAGCGGACCCAAGCCCAAACGTGACCCGAGGATCCAACCCCCTTCTGCCGGGCACACAATGTAGCTGCTGATTCGTTTGTCCGGATTGGTCTGCCGTACACGATTCTACTTGCCCGGACAGGCAATGGTAGGATTGTCCGGTGCTGTCTTGGGAGTATCGCTGCCGTACATGCCCGCTATAGTGGAGATCATTTCCAAAGCCACTCCCACCTAAACACCCACTAAACCCCTCCGCCATTGGACCTCTCGATCCATTAACTCCTTGAACAATCATGATCATCCCACTAACAAGCCCCTATAAATATGAGATCGAGAGGAGGAACAGGGGTTGATGAAATGAGAGAGAAAAAGTAAGGTATTAGAGAGGAACGGTCAGGATAATCCAGAGGGATAGCAAGGCAGAAAAAGGGGTAAAGATTAGAGTTACTCCCACTAAGCCTCCTAGCTGCGAGCGACCCATAGTAGGAATTGTTATCCCACCATACAAGTAAGTTGTGAGGTCTGATGTGAGGAGGCCCATTGGGCTCTCTCGCAAATCCCTTCCACAATTGGCGCCGTCTGTGGGAAATTTGCCTACAAAGTTGTAGTTCAACTGAGGCTTGTGAGCGAGACAATGTCCGGGAGACATCCGGGGAGTGGAGACGAGAGTTTCTCGGTTGAGTCTTCCCGAGGATCATCTTGGCGTGAACGAAGGCAGAAGAGACGCGAAGATAGGGAACGTGAACGGGAGAGCGTGTCCGGTCTTGGGGAAGGCTCATACCAGACGCAGCGGACAATAACCGACCCCGCGGGGCGGAGGCAGGTGGATGAAAGGGACCAAGAAATAGAACGGTTGCGTAGGCGCGTGAGGGACTTTGAGCTCGAAGCAGACGACAGGCGAGCGAGAAGGGAACGCGAGAACCGGGAAAGGAGGGCCGAGCACCTGGGGGGTCACCGGGGGACGGCATCAAATCATTCGGGGTCCCAGTGGCGAAGAGAACGTTCACGTTCGCACGAGTCTTACAACCGCCGAGAAAGATCGCGCTCACAAGGGCATCGCCATCGTCAAGGCCGCTCGTGGTCGCATGATCAGACAGACCGGGGAACCGATTCCCCCGAGGAGTATAGGCCGCATAACGCCGCCATGGATACATTAAGTCGCGCCTTGCGCAGGGTAGCCCAGTCCCCTTTCTCTGATGACATCCAGGAGGCTGCAATGCCGAGGAAGTTCCCGAGACCCCCGTTTAACATCTATGTCGGGAAAACAGACCCGGTCGAGCACGTCAGCCACTACATCCACATGATGTCCCTGCACTCTCATAATGATGCGCTGATGTGCAAGATGTTCCCTTCTAGCCTTGGCCCAACCACTCTAAGATGGTTTAACGGGCTGCGGAAGAAATCCATACATTCTTTTGCCGAGCTCGTACAGGAGTTTGGAATCCGGTTCGTAACCTGCAGCCGAGTGCCGCAACCAGTTGACGCCCTGCTATCAATGAGGATGGGGATGGGGGAGACCCTTCGTAGCTACGCCAGCCGGTACTGGGAGCTCTATAACGAAATAGGTGGGGGTAATGAGAAAATAGCAGCGAGTACCTTCCGTATGGGCCTACCGGAGGATTCCGAACTACGGGAGTCACTTACAAAAAAGCCGCCCGAGGACATGAGGCAGCTTATGAGGCGCATCGAAGAATATAAGCGCCTAGAAGATGATCGGATGCAGAGCAAGGGTAAGGCCCCGTTAGCAAACCGCCCTCGGCAGGGGAATCTCCAGACAAGGCCTCGGAAGGAATGGAGGGCGCAAGAGCAGCTCTGGCAGGCAGGGGAGGTGAATGCAATGTTCAAGGAACCGGTGCATCAGATAGTTGAAAAGATCAAAAATGAGCCATACTTCAGGTGGCCGAACAAGATGGGCGGCGACCCATCCCGGCGAAACCAAAACCTGTACTGCAGTTACCATAAAGACAAGGGCCACACCACTGAACAGTGCCGGGTATTGAAAGATCATCTGGGGCAACTAGTACGGGCAGGGCATCTGAAGGCGTACGTCGTAAACCCCGGAGGTCAAGAAACCGGACAACAAGGGCGACAGAAGGGTGCCCAACCTCCACCGATCGGAGTAATCGAGATGATATTGTTGACCCCGGGATGTGGGGGAACGGCAGGAAAAGGAGTATTAATTGTTGCGCCCTCGGGAGAACCTCCGGGCACAGAAAGAGTAGGGAAAAAGGCCAGATACCATGAGGAGGCCATCTCCTTCGGAGAAACCGATTTAGAAGGGACAATACAGCCGCATGAGGACGCGTTAGTAATTACAGCCCGGGTGAGCGGCTTCGATGTGAGAAGGGTAATGATAGATCAGGGCAGCGGAGCTGACGTAATGTACCCGGATTTGTTCAATGGTCTCGGTTTGAAAAAGCAGGACTTGAGAAAATACAACACACCGCTAGTTTCGTTTGACGGAAGAGTGGTGGTACCAGAAGGGCAGATTTTGTTACCAGTGGTCGTGGGAGGAAAAGAGGTAAAGGTCACCTTCATCGTAGTTAATTCCTTCTCACCGTACACGGCAATCCTGGGAAGGCCGTGGATCCACGCTATGAAAGCCGTGCCGTCCACCTTACACGTGAAGGTTAAATTCCCTACTGAGCAGGGTATCGCGGTGGTGCGAGGCTGCCAGCAAATGGCTAGACACTGCCTCGTGGCTGCAGCAAGTTGGGAGGGCCAGCAAACAGAACTGAATAGAAAGGCCGAAGAGGCCCTGTTATAGCAATTACCGCAACCCCGGGGAGACTCGGGGAATGTTTGCGCCGAAGAGCTTGTAAAGGTCGGAATACTGCCGGACGCAGACAGGCACTTCCGGATAGGGGCGAACCTAACAACCTCCGAGAGAGTTGAACTACTGCTGTTTCTTGTTCGGAGCCTGGATGTGTTTGCATGGAGCCCGTACGAGGTGCCGGGAGTAGACCCTGAGTTTATCGTCCACAAACTCAACGTGGATGCCTCATTCCCGCTGAAGAAACAAAGACCAAGGAGAAAAGCCCAAGAGCACGCCGAGGCTGTCAGGGCCAAGGTCCAGCGATTAAAAGAGGCAGGTGTAGTGAGAGAGATCTTCTTCCCAGAGTGGCTTGCAAACACAGTAGTAGTGAAAAAGAAGAGCGGCAAATGGAGAGTATGCGTGGACTTTACGGATCTGAACCGAGCATGCCCGAAGGACCCATTCCCTATGCCAAAGATTGATCAATTGGTAGATGCCACATACGGACACCCGAGAATGAGCTTCTTAGATGCCTTTCAAGGCTATCACCAGATTGCCCTGGCCGGCGAGGATCAGGAAAAGACTGCATTTATATCCCCTGACGCCAATTACCATTACACTGTGATGCCGTTCGGCCTGAAGAATGCTGGGGCAACGTACCAGCGGATGATGACCAGGATGTTCCGTGACAAAATTGGTCGGACGGTAGAGGTATACATTGATGACCTTGTAGTGAAAAGCAAGCAACAAACGCAGCACGTAGAGGATCTTCAAGGGGTGTTTGAGGTGTTGCGGCGGCATAAGCTACGCCTTAACGCCGAGAAGTGCGCTTTCGGGGTGGGGGCAGGAAAATTTTTGGGCTACCTGATCTCCAGCCGAGGAATAGAGGTGAACCCCGACCAAATTATTGCCGTACAGCGTCTCAATTCTCCGAGTAATCCAAAGGAAGTACAGGTGTTGACCGGAATGTTGGCTGCCCTCAACCGGTTCATTTCTAGATTCTCGGATTGCTGCCGCCCGTTCTACCAGCTCTTTAAGAAATGGAAGGGATTCCAGTGGGACGCCGAGGGTGAGAAGGCATTTCAAGATTTGAAAGAGTATCTGACACACGCACCAGTATTAACCGCCCCGGAACCTGGAGAGGATCTGTTCATGTACCTCTCAGTGACCGACCACGCTGTAAGTGCCGTGCTTCTTAGCGATCGCGGTATACAACAGCCCGTGTATTACATCAGCAAGACCCTGGTTGACGCTGAGACCAGATACTTGCCACTGGAGAAGCTAGTTTTGGCCTTAGTACATGCCACCAGAAAGCTGCCGCAGTACTTCCAAGCACACACCGTGTATGTACTAACTGAATATCCTTTGCAGTCGTTGTTAAGACGGTCCGACTTCACGGGGCGAATAGCGAAATGGGGAACCAGGCTGGGGGCTTTTGACGTGCGCTACAAGCCCAGGATTGCTGTGAAAGGGCAAATACTGGCTGACTTCGTGGCAGAATTTTCACCTAGGGCCCCAAACCAGCTGGTGTGTCAGGTAGGCTGCCGCTCATGGAAGATATATGTGGACGGCGCTTCCAGCTCCACGAGGGCAGGAGCGGGGGTAGTTGCAATTGGACCCGAGGGGATTCGTCTGGAGCACTCTTTCAGGTTCGGGTTTAAAGCCTCCAACAACGAGGCAGAATACGAAGCCTTGATAGCCGGACTGGGCATAGCTTCAAGCGTGGGGGCCCGGGATGTAGAAGTATATTCGGATTCCCGGCTGATTGTCAATCAAGTTCATGGTAGTTTTGAGGCCCGTGATCCCCGGATGAAGGCATATTTGGAACGTGTGAAGCAGATTATGGCCAGATTTGAAACAGCAAAGATTGTACAAGTAGCTCGGACACATAACAGCCATGCCGACTCCCTCGCCACGCTAGCCTCATCCGTGGCCGAGGCCGTACCTCGGCTAATCAGAATAGAGCAAATCCCAGAGCCAAGCATCAAGCAATCCGGTAATCCGGCGGTCACGGCAATTGCCACACAGGGACCTAGTTGGATGGACCCCATCATTGAGTTTTTGGCCGAGGACCGTGTTCCCCCTGACCGGAAAAAAGGGGAATAAAAGAGTTTAACCGCCACAACCCGGCGGGATAAGCGAATTAGTAAAAACCAGACATGTACTAAAATATTAAAACAAATTTTCATTCGGTGAGATCTATAGGGGGATCTCCGGCACGTACTTCATGTTCTCGGCCCTCAGTGGCAAGATTGGGGAAAGTATTCTCGGCAGGAGGATCACCGGCAGTAGGGTTGCTGGACTCTTCAGCACCAACTAACTCCACGTGGGCGTCGATCTGCTCCACAAGCTCCCTCAGGCTGTCCGTTTCATCTTCATCACTAAGGCCTGGGGGGCTCTGCACCGCCGGAGGGGCATCCAAGAAGGGAATCTTGCCGGGGTCCCTAAGAGGCGAATCAGCGGGTACCCCCAAGACCTGCAGGGCGGCAAACCAACCATCATGGAAGGATAACCGCCGAGCCTTGAAGACAACCGGCTCCACACCCTTCTCGGCATCCGCAAATCCTTCATTGTACCATTTGGTTCCGGCCTCCTCCAGCGCAGCACGCAGATCGGCTGCCTCCTCGGCAAGAGCAGCATTCCGGCTCACCTCCTCGGCCAGCTTCACCTCAGTCTCATTTTGCTTAGACTCCAGCTCAGCCGACCTCTCCTCTGCGAGCTTCCTCTCCTTTTCCGCGGTAGCAGCCCTCCTCTCAGCAGCTTCTGCAGCCTTAACCTTGTCCTTGGCGGTCTTCACGGCTGCTTCCCTCCTGGCCCTTTCCCGGTCGGCATCTCTGGCCAAATCCTCCACCCTTTCATTTAGGATGTGGGTCAGCTGAGCAGCCTGAACATAAGCGGTCAAACATTGTATCAGAAGCATAGAAATTAAGTTAACAAGCAGAGAAAGAGATGCGAAAGGGTTACCGCGATGGCGTGCCATTGGAGCCTCATCCCCAGATAACCGTCGGAAGCCTCGGCGAAGGCGCTCACGTCTTCAGGCAAAAGTAGACCGTGAGCCAGGCTTTGGGCAACACTGCCTCCTTCGCCTTTCTGCCACACACGTATGCTCGCGTCCGCGGGGAGGGGTTTGCCGTCCAGCTCGTACGTTGGCTTCCACTCCGGCACCTCCCGAGAGGATGAAGCCGCGCTCGCTCCAACTTGTCCCTGGGGCTCCCGAATTGTGATACCCCTGGACGGAGCCGTGGGGGTCTTTGTTTGTGTAGCCCCGGGAACGGTGGAGGGCTGCTGCGATACTTTTTGTTTTTTCCTGGGGCGAACAGGAGGAGGAGGAGTGTGAGTGGGAGCAGTTTGAACTTGCCCCTGCCCCGGCTGCTGCTGAGGGGCCTGCTGGTTCCCGGGCAAGAACCGACTAACCGAGAGAGTCCTACGAGTAACCATCTCTCTGACACTTTGTTGAGCTTGAGATGAATTACTCGACTCCGCAGCCGCAGGTTCAGGCTCTTGTTCTGGAGGCTCCTGGTTCAGTATCTCGGCAGGCTCTGCTTCCGCTTCTTGTTCAAGAGCCCTGTGTGCAAGCTCTCTGAGACGTCGAGAGGCTGCCTCGGCTGATGCGTCTCTTAAGGGAGCGAGCTCGTCCGAACAGGTGTATCGCGGACCAAGTTCTCGAGCTTCGCCCACTGTAAGATTGGCCGGGAGGAAGTTAGCGTGCCGAACGTCGATATAGGAGAGCAGGGGGCTGTCAACAATAAGGGCCTGGCCGAACGGTTGCCAGGTAGTATAAACGGGCTCTACGCCGAGGATAAGGTGAGAAGCCCGGAGCTGACCGTCGCGGTGCACGAAAATCTCCGAGCGAAGGACAAAATTGAGGTCTCGCACGTGGACTGTCCGGATATCCTGAGTAAACACTGAACCTTCTGCAACATAAATGAGAGAGATCAGTATAAAAGTTGGTAGACAAGAAAGTGAAAGATAACCCTTGTAATGGAACCCACCCACTTCGCGCCGAGACAGGGGAGGGGGAATATTCCCGGAATACCAGTTGCCGCGTACCCGGACAAACTCCCCGGCAGAGTTCCTATTTGAGTCCGGCAGGCAGGAAATCAACCGTATCCGCATATCCCTAACCTTTATGTAATATGTGGATTTCTTCTTCCCACATAAGCTGTACACATGATTTACGTCGTGATGGTCCAACTGTAGACCGAATGTGTGGTTCAACCTTCTTATGCAACTCATTACCCGGTAAAAATTTGGGGCAAGTTGCTCGGGACATAGCCCGTAATACCTAAGGGCTCTATGTAAGAGAGGATCAATGGGGAACCTGACCCCACCCTCCAATATTGACATGAGCGGGAAAAAGGCAGTGTTTGCTCCTCTGTGGAGTGTTATGTCACTTTCGTGGCAGTACATCACATCCACGTCATCGGGGATTTGGTAGTCGCGTCTAAAAGTGATTAATGAGTTTCTAGAGTCTAATAGGTGTGAGTAACCCATCCCAAATCCTAGAGTGTTTGAAGGGAACGGAAAGAAATAAATCGAAGCAAAAGAAGAAGGAAGGGGACTTACTTCTGGCACTAAGAGGGAGGTTGATTCTGGGGGTTGCCGGGTAACTAGCGCTTTGGATGCTCGGCAGAGAAAAATTTCAGAGACTAGGAGAGCGAAAAATGAGAATGTGAGACTGAACAAGCCTTTTAGAGGCACGAAGGGAGGATGCGCGACGGTTGATGCTGCATTGATGAGGGCAATCGCAGTTATGATCTTTCAGAGACCGAGGGCGTGCGCACGCCTCGGTCCACGAAACGGCAGGTGTTTATGGCGGCTGAGGTCAGGGCGTGCGCGACGCACCTTTTGAGGAGAGCATTTATTGGACGTCTAGTCGGACGCAGAAAGGCGCGCCAATTCATTTTTTCCGAGCATAGACCTGCGCTCTCCTGCTGTGACCCTTGATCCTCGCCCCGGATGACCGGGCATGAATCAAGGGGGGGCTAATGTACGGGCCAATCTAGCAAGGACCTGCCCATGTCAGTTGGGCCCTGGAATGACAAGAAAAGCAATGGGCCTAATGCCCGGTTCCCCGAGGAGAAATCTCCAGGCCCATTCACAAGCGGACCCAAGCCCAAACGTGACCCGAGGATCCAACCCCCTTCTGCCGGGCACACAATGTAGCTGCTGATTCGTTTGTCCGGATTGGTCTGCCGTACACGATTCTACTTGCCCGGACAGGCAATGGTAGGATTGTCCGGTGCTGTCTTGGGAGTATCGCTGCCGTACATGCCCGCTGTAGTGGAGATCATTTCCAAAGCCACTCCCACCTAAACACCCACTAAACCCCTCCGCGATTGGACCTCTCGATCCATTAACTCCTTGAACAATCATGATCATCCCACTAACAAGCCCCTATAAATATGAGATCGAGAGGAGGAACAGGGGTTGATGAAATGAGAGAGAAAAAGTAAGGTATTAGAGAGGAACGGTCAGGATAATCCAGAGGGATAGCAAGGCAGAAAAAGGGGTAAAGATTAGAGTTACTCCCACTAAGCCTCCTAGCTGCGAGCGACCCATAGTAGGAATTGTTATCCCACCATACAAGTAAGTTGTGAGGTCTGATGTGAGGAGGCCCATTGGGCTCTCTCGCAAATCCCTTCCACAATATATATATAGAGATGGGTTCAAGTTACACCTGGTGTAACTTGACAAGAGTTACACCATTTATAGACCGTAGATTTGTAATTGATCTAATGGTTAAAAAATTAGCATTAAATGCTAATTGACTTACATCTCATTCACTAAATTAATAGTAATTTTGTTTCTCTCTCCTTATTTAATATTTAAAACCATTTACATATATTCCTTTTTTTTGCCAATGACTTTACAAATATATTTGCAATACTTTTTTTTTTGTTTTTTGTTGAGTTCATACTACTCTTTTTTTTCCCATTCTTTTAAACAGGTCATACTCTTATCAATTGTGAATATATATCCTGACTCCTTAAAAATAAATAAATGGCTAAGTGTTGTTTAATGACTGACCAATCTTGTAATTTTTTTATTTGAGATAGAATTTAATCTTCATAGAGACAATGCGAGACCAAGGTACTTTGTATTTCCCTCTGCAGTTTTTAATCTAATGACTAACCAAGCTTGTAATTTATTTGATGCCACTGATGCTAATCTAATTCCTGTTAGATTTTTTGTGCCTTCAGAAGATGTGTCTATCATCCGCAATTGTAAATGGGACATGGCTGGGTTCCTTGAGCTATTTGGATACCTTTAACTAGGCTTTCCGTCTAATGTCTTGCAAAAGTTTGAAAAGAAATTCCATGACTGAAATTAATTGGGCTTCTGACCTGGATTTAGTTGGGAAGTAAAATATGCTACTCACATCCATTTTTTGTTTTGTGCACTCAGGAACTCATGGAAATATTTTGAACCATCTGCTGATGTATTTGAAGATTTATGAGTATAAAAGACACTAGTGCAAATAGGCTACATAGCCAACCTGTGTGCTCTTTTTTACCACCAAAATAAATTTTCTCTTTTGGCTAGCACACAACAATTTTCATATCAAAGCTAAATTTCTATTCCTATAAACTTGAACCATAAACTTTGTCAGCAAGTTCAAGTGAATCTACTTTCAACTATACCCAAAACAGGGTTCCTATCCTCATGAATGAGAGCTATGTTTGAAGTTCACAATTGATAGACTTTTCAACTTACAAAATTTGTGGGATATAATTGAAGAATATAATTTTGATCGGTCTAACTAAAATTAACCGATTAAAGAGAATGAGAAATAAAAAAATTACATGGTGATTGCAATACTAATGGGAAAAATAGTAACACCAACGAACCCGTGTTTGTGGAAAAACAACCACTTCTTTGGGCTGAAACGATGAGCAGCACACTAGAGGAGACAACTTGTCAATTACAAACATGTGAAAGTAATAACATGGAGTTTCTTTTATGTGAAAAAATAAGCCCATTGTGTCCTAACAACAACAATTATATATATCCACTCTCCATCCAAGTCTGCAAAAAAAAGCACAACAATTCCAAAGCTAAGGTTTACATAAAAATGATCTAATAGGAATATTTAAGATATTCCGGGGAAATGTGTATTATGAACTCAATAAAAAAAAAAAAGTATTGCAAATATATTTGTAAAGTCATAGGCAAAAAAAAAGAATACATGTAAAAGATTTTAAATAATAAATAAGGAGAAAGAAACAAAATTGTTATTAATTAAGCGAATGAAGTGTAAGTCAATTAGCATTTAATGCTATTTTTTTAACTATTAGATCAATTACAAATCTACGGTCTATAAATGGTGTAACTTTTGTCAAGTTACACCAGTGTAACTTGAACCCATCTCATATATATATATATATATATATATATATAGCTTGTATTTTGCGGAAATGAAGATTGTTGCTCAATATTATGTGCGCTCCACTTCCTAGCTACTTTATCTAGGATGCTTCTTCATCCTATATTCTTACAGGTTGCAACTTCAAAAGTTTTACTTCATTAATCCAATTTTCATACTGGGTGCATATATATCTTTATTTTGAAAGTGAAGTTGCAAATTAATTATCGGCAAGAAAACTTAGAAAATTAATACTAACTCTGGTTCTTAAAGTTTTTGAAGTTGTATGATTATCCCTATTAAAATGCAAAGCTAAATCTTAAGCTTTTCTGCTGACAAATATTTCTATTGAAGAATACAGAAACTGTTAGCCTGATTTCTGTACATAATCAGTGTTAGAATTTTACTGCGTACTACAATGCTATATTGGTCACAAAAGGTTGTGAAAGGACACCTAAAACTTTGAATATCTTATTACTTTCTAAATCTATAGCAATTAGGAGTGAAGGTGTGACTCCCTAATAGCATATGTTTGGTTAGCTTTGTGTTATTTTCTTATTTCATTTTGTGCTTATAATGGTTTCAGTTATGAATTTCATAATTTAATATAAGAATATTTTGCTTAACATATTTAAATTTTTTTGGTATTTGTAATGGCTTCAATCTAATAATTAAATAATCGCTGAGGATTGGATAAGATCCCTTGTTAAATCAATTTTGCATGCCTGAAAATATTGCTAGGCCACCATGTAATGGTTCATATGGAGTAATTCATAATGGCTTAGAGGATTAGTTTATATAAAGATTAGGCTAGAAATAATGACAGAAGATTAATTTATATAGAGTAAAAATGAGAGAACCAAATGTTTTTCGCTCGTTGTTCGTTGGGATTGACTTTTGGTGTGTTAAAATATAAATTTTTTTTTTTTTTTTTATATATATAACAATGATGCTTAGTGCTCGCAAACAAAGACGAAAGCATAAATAGCAATGAAAGCTGCGAAATCAGAGTATTTGGCTCCAACATTGGTGCCCACATTTGAGCCCCTTTGTCGTTTTGACTCTGTTTCACTCAGCTCCAAGCATACATCGTTTATTTTTTTTATTTTTTTATTTTATTATTATTATTTTTTTCATGTGATTTCCCGCTCTAATAACAAGCGGAAAATTTTAAAAAATAAACCCATAAAAGAACCGTCATTTCGACTCTATATTATGGACGAAATGGGCATGAATTACTACGAAGATCAGAGCATCCATTTTCCTAAAGTCTAAATTATCCGATCGATGCTCCATCTGATTTCCCGCTCTAAGAACATGGGCTAATCATTCAAATCCTTCAACAACTGGTCAAGTTCCTCCGACGTAAGCCAATCCGAAAGCTCACTGTCTTCGTCACTGCTCTCTACCACTTCCACAGCCTGTGTCTCGCTCTCAATCATTGTGTCCGCATTAACATTTGGATTTTCTTCATGCTGATCTTGTTCGACTTCGCTTTGAATTCCCACATAGTCTGACAATGGAAAATTAAGCTTAGCTCTGGGTCCGCGGAACTCGATGGCAGCCTTATCATAAGCCCTGGCAGCCTCCTCCGCCGTCAGGAACGTACCTAGCCACTTGCGCTTCGCTTCCCTCGGGTCTCGAATCTCAGACGCCCATTTCCCCCAAAGCCTCTGCCTCACTCCCCTGTATCTCTTCTCATTGTCATTCTTCATCTTCTTCTTCGAGCTCCTCTTGCTGGTTGATGGCAATGAGGACGTAGCAGCACCAGGCGGGACCGGTTGTTGTTGCAGTAGTTGATGGTGTTGTGGGGTCAGACCTTGAATGCCGTCAGTGATAACGTGCTTGAGAGCGGAGACCAAAATGTCTTGTTCTTGTTCCTCTGTTATTCTTGTCCTCCATGGACACCACCTGTAAATATTGCTTGCATTAAAACTATACATCACGTATTGGCTTTTGGAATTCGGACAAAATGACAAATTTTCCCTTTTTGGAATGTGAGAGAGAGAGAGAGAGAGATGTAAGAGAGTTTAGAGTTTCGATTTGAAAGCGGCGAATCCAGCGATGCTACGCAAAAGATTTATATAAGCAACGGATTTGTAATGTCCACTGTACTACTGCCAGCCTGTACGCTCTGCCTACGCGGAGGCGGCGGAGCATCTTTTGCTGTTCGAAATTCAATGTGGCCCGCAGGTGTTTCTTTCATACACCTACATGTTAACAGACAAAACTTTGAAAAAGTCTATACACAATTTATTTGAGAAGATTTTTTTTTTCCTGGTAATCGTCAATAATTTCAAAATCATTTCAAATGCTAATTCAAAGTAGCATGCTAACTCACTCATAGAACAACCATAATTTTCAATTTAAATGATGTTTGATTTAATTAAATTGGGAATGTTGTAGCTTCTTGTTGCATCCATAGCTTTACCCAAATTTTTTACTAATTGATGATGTGGCAGATTGTTAGTGAATAAGTAAAAAAATGAATCAACGGCGAGTTTAGATAAGAACAAATAAAAACTTGTAAAATTAACTATTATAAAAAAATATTGTAATTTTTGTTGGTGAATAAGTAAAAAAATGAATCAATGATGAGTTTAGATAAGAACAAATAAAAACTTGTAAAATTAACTATTATAAAAAAAAAATATTGTAATATTTTTTTATGCAGCATTACTCATAAAACTTAGAGAACTTTTCGAAAGTGGGATCCAAATGATTGATAATTTGAATACTATTTGATATTCATTATTTAGAGGGTCTTGTTAATAAGTGCCCTATAGGCTATTAGAGGTACATTAGCCCATTAGTATAGGCATAAGCCTAATTCTATTTTGTATGCAAGTCAAGTCTCCTACTTTTATTAGAAATCTATTAGTCTAGGGTTTAGTTTATTATATATACACTTGTTATGTTCATTGTAACACAAGTTTTATACTACACTCTCATATATTAAAGATGTAGCCCTTTAGGGTTTCCTTCGTGGATGTAAACTGTTAAGCTGAGTCACGTTAACCTCATGTTCTTTTGTTCTATTCTTTATGTTTCCGCTTCCGTATTTTCAATATAGTGTATCAATACTAATATTTAACACATGCATTATTAAATACTCAATTATGAGCTATAATGCATTTTTTCAAACAAAAAATATATATTAATAATTTAAAGACAAAATTTGGCTACCAATTTGGTTATAACTAATTATTATAACTCTCACAAAAAAAAAAAAAATTTAATATAACTTCATATTTTGAAAATTTAACTATTAAATTGTATATTCTTTATATTCTTAACACATATATCAAATTTCTTGCTAATTGAATATTATTTACTATTCGATTTATAAACATATTTTTTTATGTATAAATTTAGACTCTAAAAACTTAAAATTTAAATATTTGAGTATAACATTGTTACTGATTTTTCATGTCTAACGTCAGACATTAATAAAAAAACCTATTTGTAATTT
The DNA here is from genome assembly GCA_023736055.1 of Quercus glauca. Taxonomy (NCBI): domain Eukaryota; kingdom Viridiplantae; phylum Streptophyta; class Magnoliopsida; order Fagales; family Fagaceae; genus Quercus; species Quercus glauca. The sequence continues at coordinate 43,955,418 of CM043320.1, read as the reverse complement.
GTAAGGAAAATACTGGGACTAGCAAAAATGGTACAACCTTGTGCCATTTTTTGTTGTCCTAGTACAACTCAATTTGTAAATGGATAAAACTTAAAAAAAGTCTAAGGGTCTATTTGGATACCGTTTATTGCTGAAAACTGAAAACTTATTATTGAAAACATTGTAGTAAAATAATTTTTAAATTATGAATAGTATTTGTGAGACCTAATTTGGATGTTAAATTTACTTTATTAAAAAAGTTGCGAATCTTGTAAACAGTACACGGAACCAAAAAAAAAACACAAATGCGGTTGGCATTTGCTATCCAAACTCCCGATAAGACACAAAACAGAAAAAATTCTTGTCTTTTTAAAAAATTTTTTTTTTTTTAAATTCAGCACCGAGGCATAGATTTTGGTCGTATATTAAAGTCAAAACATAGCCTTGTGAATTCTAGTACTGGGACGATGGGACCACACAGTATATTATATATGTTTGCGGTTTGACAAAGGAGCATCCCAGCCAAGCTGGTATACGGTGTAACTGACATATATGTCAATTCACTCACACCTTAGCGGGTCTCACACACTGTGGAGCTCTGAGAGACCCGGCATGTATGCTGGGTACACCATATAATTTTCGCCAGTGAAGCTAACTATCTTCTTCCAAACCGTCTAACAACTAAAAATAGTCAAACTACATGATTTTTTTTTTCCTTTGATCATCAGTGACCTCAGAAAGCCCAAATCCTAAATCCGTCCTAGTATTTTTCTTTCTTTGACCGTATATGATATGCTATTTTTGGAATAGTTTAATAATCGCCTCAAAACAACGGGAAATTATTGTGTACTCCCGGAGTACCATAAATGCGTGCTCCCTCCTCTCACATGAATGGTGGGTTCCACTAATTAAATTCATGGTGGGACCCACCATTCATGTGAGAGGAGGGAGCATGCATTTATGGTACTCCGGGAGTACCTAATAATTTTCCCAAAATAACATTCTTGCGGCAGCTCTAAGAAATATTTAATTTATACAAAATTTAATAAAAAGACAATTTGAATATATCAATGTCACAAAAAAAAAAAAAAAAAACGCAAATATATGAAATATTACAATTTTATCTATTAACAAAGAGAATAAGAAAAAAAAATAGACTAATAAAAGATAAAGTACAAATTGAAAACGCTAATATAAAAATAATAAAGTGACTACAACAATTTCATAACAAATCTTATGCAACAAGTTGTTAACCTGTTATTGGTGGGTAAAACATGTCAATATTGAACCCAAACTTATAAGATTTATTGTGAAAATGTTGTGGATGTAGCATTTTTTTTATATTTATTGAACTCAAATTCTTATGAGTTTCAAGTAAAAGTGTTCAATATTTTTATTAGGGTGGTCAAAATAGGTTAATTTAGTAAATAATATATATTTTTTTTAAAAAAATATATATATATATATATATACAATATTTTTAAGTCAAGGCGGTCACAGAACATGTTAATTTAAAATAATTTTTTATATAATTTTTTTTTGCATATATAAATTTTTATTTTGACAAGTGAAGGTGATCTGAGGACCACCCTCATATACAAGTAAAGCTGCCAATGCTTGCTCTTCAATATTTTATCTAAAACACTATTTTTTTTTGCCACTACTTTGAATGGATTCTTATTAATTGATAAATTTTTTTAATTAAATAAGTATTTGAATTATGCTCAGAACAAATCAATTGGTGTCTTCACCTAATAATTATTTTTTATAAAAAATTGGACACCATTGTAGAAGCACAAAATTAAAACGTGTTTAATTTAGCGCTTATAATCACAATTAATTTCATTTATGGGTTCAGTGTAATCCACAATGGGAAATTTGTATAAAAACCAAACAACTTTTTACCAATGAAATAGTATCGAAGATTTTATTCCTCTAACTTTACTATTACATTCCTCACTGTGTATTTCTCCTCTCTCTTTTTTCCCTCAAAATCTCCAAAAATGACCATTTGCGATTTCTGCCTGTCTCTTTCTTTTTATACTTCCTTAGTTCTCCTTTTTCATCTTTATCCATTACTTTATTTACCTCAATTTCTTCTCCAACATGTGCTCTAGCACGTGCTATCCTAATTTAATTAGGCAGTTTTCTGTCCTATCAGGCTTTTATTTTCTCAAGTTTATGATGAACAAAGACTTTTAAGACTTCTTGTCTTATTCTGATTAATTATCTATAGCATTAAATGCAAATGTGTCAAGTGGGTTGTTGTAAATCTATCAGGAAGATCCTAAAATCATCCTTGGATATCCACGTACACCTCGGAACTATGCCTTGGTAGCTCGGAGCATAGGCTGACATAGGCAGTATGGTCGGAGTGCTTCACCTCAGATGGCTTCTATGGTTATAAATGAATGGATCCAAGGTGATGGGTTTTGTTGGGTCAGAGTCTGAGGTTCAGGTACTTTGGGGAGGTTTCTACTGACCCTTTGTTCGTATTCCGTGGTATGTGCCCTATGGAGAAACTTTTCAACTCGGAAGGGTACGTTTTGGGCCTGGTTTTAACTTACGGCCCAATGCTTATTTGGGCTTTATCAGCCACCTCCCCATAACCATAATTTAAAATTATATCATATCTATAAAAAAATATACCTAATATTATACTCTATTTTTTTCCCTCTATTCTATTTAAATACTATTTCTTTATTTTTCACAAGAAATGTATAAGTTCTTGCAATAAAAGTTAGTATTCATTTTAATAAATATTTATGTTATAATTATTACAAATTTTGCTACATAAATTTACAAATTAATGTGTCAATTTAAAACATTAAAAAAATGGTTTAAAATTTTATATTGCATCTAATCACCTTAATGTGACTCTACATCAAAAGGTATTTATCTCTTAAAATTATAAAGTAGAAGATTCATTTTGTTGTGAATTTAACATTTAAAATAACATACAAAGAAGTTGATGATGAGGTTGCATTACATTAACCATATTCATTTTTCAAGAGCTCTGTAGCTCAATTGGTTGACATCTCCTAATGTTTCCAATGAAAAAAAATTTTGGTGTTCAAATCCCCCACCTCTATTATAATTTTTGAATTATATAAAAAAAAACCATTTTTATTTAACTCCAGTGTGTGGTTTCTATTGTACACTAAATTCATAATTCTTTTTTGGGACATAAATATATTAAATCATTAAATAAATATGTCTGAGTTCTTTTATAAATACAATAAAATTTCAGAATAACTTTACAAAAAGTGAGGAGTCAATTTATTATAAGTCAAAATAAAATAATATAAAAAATTATATTGAAACTCACCACATTTTAAACAAAGGTTGTGTTAACGGGCACCACCCGTTAACAACTTTTTAAAAAAATTTCTAACAAAATTTTTTGACTTTTTTACAGTTTTATCTAATTCTTTTTCAACTTTATAAATATCATTTGGAGTCTTTTTTGATTTTTTTTGACATTTTTTTTTTTAAAATTTTTTGGCACCATAACAAGCACCCATCGGTGCTTATTAACATTTCTCTTAAAACAATAGTGCATGATGGGACTGATGAAATCAACTATAGACAAACTCAATAAGACAGACGAGACCATTCTCTGAGACAAGCTTAAACAGGCGCCCACGTCACCAACGAGGGTAGCAGGACCATTCAATACCGCCAATAATGCCTCGGACGGTTACAAAATCAGCTGTACAGACCGTTGGGAGCATATTAAAGCCCCATTACTAAGCAGGAGGCGTTATCAAGAAAGGCATTAACACCACAATATCAACCACAACGGCTAGAATCCAAGGCAACATATATAAAGCCCTCACATTGCCAACACAAGGTACATAGACACACACAGAGATATTTCTTGCTCTGTTACATTGCATTATTCTTTCCCAAAGAATTTTTTTATACTGACTTTGGCATCGGAGATGTTGTGGCAGGCACCACACCGGTGACCATTCTAAGGAAGCTGATCTATCATTTCTGCAATCATAAAGACGACATCGTGGCTCCATCTGGATGCACTCACTTAGACTGACGAATTTGCACTTCATCAGTTTGGCGCCGTCTGTGGGAAACGACATTTTTGTATTCAGACTAAAAAATGTAGTTTCCAATCAACTGTTACATTCAGATGGAGTCTAATCAAGATTTCGCAGCCTTGGCTCAGCAAGTCCAGGCTCTTGCGGCCACTGTCGAAGAACATACCAGGAAAAATCAGGAAATGAAGCTACGGCTCCAACAGGAGGAGAATTGATCCAAAGGCAACCTGGATGACGAGGGAGATAGGCATAGAAGAAGTGACTGTCGAAGACCTACGACTCCCGATGAGTAGAATTTGGATCTTCTTCAAGAGATGAGGAAGGAGATGGATGAACTGAGGAACGTCATCAAGGAGAAAACAGATCGAAATGTAGATAGAATGGTCAGGGCGATAGACTTGCCCTTCACTATGGAAGTCCTGGAGTGTCCGTTGCCATCGAAATTTCGATTACCCCAACTTGAGCCGTTTGACGGGCTTAAAGACCCCCAGGACCACCTCAACACCTTCAAGACAACGCTAGGCTTTCAACAGCCACCTGACGAGATACTGTGTCGTTCCTTTCCCACTACTCTTAAAGGAGCGACAAGAGAATGGTTCACCAAGTTGCCAACGTCGTTCGTCGATAGCTTCAAGCAGATAAATAATGCCTTTTTACGCCACTTCATTAGAGGATAACGCCTTAAGAGGCCGGCGGACCATTTACTCACCATTAGATAAGGAGACAAAGAAACCCTGAGGTCGTATGTACAACGCTTCACTCGGGAGACTTTGGAGGTAGACGAAGCTGACGACAATGTGCAGCTAACGACCTTCAAAGTAGGACTAAGGTCCAGAGAGTTCGTGGCATCACTAGCGAAGAATCCGCCTAAGACGATGGCAGAGACGCTCTTGAAAGCACAGAAGTATATGAATGCTAAAGACGCGTTAGCAGCCATAAGGGATGTAGAGAGGCCAGGAGACAAGGGAAGGAAGGAAGACGATCGTAGAGGACAAAAGAGGGAGCACCCAGATCGTCGGACCAATGACGGGGGAAAAAGGAAAGACGATAAAACTCCACGAATGGTAAAATTTACCCCTCTAATTATGCCTATTAACAAAATTTTAACGCAGATTAAGAATGAGCACTATCTCAAATGGCCGAGGCCATCACATTCATCCCCTAACGTCTGTGATAAAAATAAATATTGTCGGTTTCACAAGGATCATGACCACTACACAAAAGATTGTTGGGACCTAAAGGAGCAGATAGAGGAGTTGATCCGGAAAAGGAAACTGCAAAAGTATGTGAAGAGAGGAGAGTCTAGCAAGTTCAGGGATGGTAACAAAAACCAGCGCGACTCCTTGTCAAGAGACGAGGATAACACGTCCTAGCCCCCACAGAATGTAATTGGGGAGATAAAGACAATTGTAGGGGGACCATTCATGGGCGGGTCATTCAGATCCCTCAGGAAAGCATGTCAACAGCAGGTGAACAGCATCCATATGATACCCCCGTTCAAGTAGAGATGGACAGACCAAGACATGTCTTTCAACGAAGGAGATGCCAGGGGAGTGAAGCAGCCTCAAAACGACCCCTTGGTCATAATGCTCATGACAAAAGGATTCAATACCAAGAGGATCCTTGTAGACAACGGTAGCTCCGCAGACATCATCTACCTTCCCGCTTTCCAGCAACCGAAACTAGATCTAGGAAGACTGCGCCCATTTGACTCCTGCCGATCTGTTTCAGTGGGGACAGAGTATATCCCAAAGGTATAGTGACGTTAACAGTAACAGTGGAGACCTACCCAATGCAGTTGACTCGTCAGTTAGACTTCTTGGTGGTAGATTGCTCTTAATCTTACAATGTGATTATTGGAAGGCCCACACTCAACCGGTGGAAGGAAACCACATCCACCTATTGTCTGAAGGTAAAGTTCCCAACGGAGAACGGTGTTGGTGAGGTAAAAGGATATCAAGTCTTAGCTAGAGAATGCTACCAGGCCGTCTTGGCTGCAAAAGAAAACCATACATGGATGATCGAAGAGAAGGAGGAAGATAAAGTGGAAGCCCTAGAAACAGTAGAACTAGCTGAAGGAGAGGCAATCAAGACGACAAGAATAGGGACGATGCTAAGTCTTGAGATAAGAACGAGGCTCGTCCAGTTCCTTAAAGAAAACCTAGACATCTTTGCTTGGAGTCACGAGGACATGGCAAGCATATATCCAGAAGTCATTCAGCATAAGTTGAATGTGGACCCGGAGATAAAGCCCGTCTAGTAAAGACGGAGAGTCTTTGCCCCAGAATGAGACCAAGCGGTTATAGACGAGGTTAACAAACTATTGACGGCAGGCTTCATCCGGGAAGTGTACTATCCTGACTAGCTCGCAAACGTTGTCCTAGTGAAGAAAGCAAATGGGAAGTGAAGAATGTGCGTGGACTTCACGGACCTGAACAAGGCGTGCCCGAAGGATAGTTTTCCTCTACCAAGGATAGACCAACTTGTGGATTCTATAGCCGGGCATAAGTTGCTGACGTTCATGAACGCTTTCTCAAGATACAACCAGATAAAAATAGCTGAAGAAGATCAGGAGAAAATTGCTTTCATCACAAGTCAAAGGCTCTATTGCTATAAGGTAATGTCCTTTGGACTAAAGAATGCAGGAGCTGCTTATCAGAGGTTAGTGAACAAAATGTTCAGCAAACAGATCGGCAAGAATATGGAAGTATACGTGGATGACATACTCGTCAAAAGTAAGGAAGAACTTACCTATCTGGACGACCTGAAGGAGACGTTTGCCACCCTCAAACAATACCAGATGAAGTTGAATCCTAGTAAGTGTGTTTTTGGTGTAGCTTCAGGGAAATTCTTGGGATTCATGGTGTCCCATAGAGGAATAAAAACAAATCTGAAGAAGGTGCGAGCCATAATTAACATGGCATCGCCCAAGACCGTCAAGAAAGTCTAAAAGCTCACAGGAAGGATTGCAGATCTCAATAGGTTCGTCTCTAGAGCGACAGACAAATGCTTGCCCTTCTTCAAAACCTTGAAACAGGCTTTCGCCTGGACCAACGAATGTGAGGCAGTGTTTCAGGAGCTCAAATGTTGCTTGAGTAATCCACCCCTCTTAAGTCCGTCCAAGGAAGGGGAAAACTTATATTTATACTTGGCGGTATCAGCCAGAGTCGTAAGTGCAGCCCTGATCCGAGAAGAGAATAAGAAACAACTTCCAGTATACTATGTCAGCCAAGCTTTCCAAGGTGCTGAGGCCAAGTATCCAAGGATTGAAAAGATTCCATTCGTGTTAATAGTAGCCTTGCGCAAATTGTGACAGTATTTTCAAGCAAATCCTATCTTGGTGATGACGGACCAACCCATAATAAAGTCCATAAACAAACCTGAAGCGGCTGGGAGAATGATCCAGTGGGTAATTGAACGTAGCCAATTTGACATTAAGTACCACCCCAGGACAGCCATTAAGGCACAAGCTTTGGCGGACTTTATCGTCGAGTTCACCCTCCCGGATGAGGACAATCTCACCAACGAGGCAGAACTATGGACAGTACAGAACAATAGTTCATCAGCCCAAAAGAGGGGGGGAGTATGGGTCGTCATAACCACCCTTAACGAAGAAGTGCTCAAATACGGAGTTCAACTGAAATTTTCAGCCACCAATAACGAGGCTGAGTACGAAGGAATACTGATGGGACTGAGACTCGGAAAGGCACTCGGGGCTAATAACCTGTTAGTCCAAAATGATTTAAAGCTGGTAATTAGGCAAATCAAGGAAGAGTATGAAGTAAAGGAGGAGAGAATGCAGAAATACCTCAGGCTGATGCAACATCTGACTCAGGAGTTTGATAAGGTAGAATTTGAACAGATCACCAAAAGCCAGAATATAGTTGCAAACGAAGTCGTGAAAATGGCATCGTCAGAAGAAAGGGCGACGAGCATGGGCTTGGTGATGGAAGTCTAGAAACGCCCCAGCATCGAAGAAGTTCCAACATTTGCAATCTAGAGCACAAACAGCTGGATGACACCAATTGTATTTTTCCTCCAAGATGAGCACTTCCCTCAAAACGCAGAAGAGGCCAAAAAGATCTAGAAGAAGGCAGCCAGATTTACGATCCTTAATGACACCTTATATAAGAGAAGCTTCTCCATGCCTTACTTGAAGTATGTCGACGAAGAGGAAGTCAAGTACATTCTGGAAGAAATCCATGAAGGAATTTGTAAAAACAATGCTGGCCGTAGATCCTTGGTAAGCAAGGTCATTCAAACAGGTTATTTCTGGCCTACTTTGCAGGTGAACGCATTGGAGCTCGTCAAGAAGTGTGACAAGTGCCAAAGGTTCGAGAATGTCTAGCGACTTCCAGTAGAGAGACTGACGATGACAGCATCCTTGTGGCCATTTGCGCAATGGGGAATCGACATCGTCAGCCCACTGTCCCTAGGTAAAGGTCAGGCAAAATTCCTACTAGGTACTATTGATTACTTCACAAAGTGGGTCGAAGCAGAGGCACTAGCAGCCATCATTGAAGCAAAAATCCGGAGCTTCATGTGGAAGAATATAGTTTGCAGGTTCGGGATTCCAAGGATGATCATATCAGATAATGGGCGGCAGTCCGACAGCCAAGGCTTCAAGGACTTCTGTTCAGGCCTAGGCATCAAGAACCAGTTCTCATCCCCAGGGCATCCACAGGCGAATGGACAGACGGAGGTGACGAATCGGACACTGCTCAAGATTATCAAAGCTACGCTGGACGACGCGAAGGGTGCCTAGCCAGAAGAATTTCCCAACGTCTTGTGGGTCTACAGAACCACATCAAGAACCCCAACGAGAGAAACCTCCTTCAGACTCACCTATGGCACTGAAGCAGTGATCCCGGTTGAGGTAGGAGTAACCAACATCAGGCGAAAGCTATTCAAAGAAGAAGACAATGATGATCACCTACGAACTAACCTGGATTGTCTGGACGAAGTAAGAGACAAAGCTTCCAGCAGAATGATGAAGTACCAGCAGAAGATGGCCGAATACTACAACAAGAGGGTAAAACTTAGACGACTTGACATAGGCGACCTCGTCCTGTGCAAGGTCACCCTAGCGACTAGAGACTCTGCCCAAGGAAAGCTTGGTCCAACATGGGAAGGACCCTACCAAGTCGTCCATTACTCTAGGCAAGGCAGCTACCACCTGGAAACCCTAGATGGACAGAGGCTCCCGCGGCCATGGAACATTGAGCACTTGAAGAAGTACCACCAATAGATGTAAATAAATGTATTCATTCTTGAAATTAATAAAAGGATTATTCAGCTAATGTCTTTGTGTAAGCAGGTCTAGTCAGCTGTAAGTCCAAAGAATGACAAGATCCTTAAAAGGGTGTAAGTCACAAAAACCAAAAATGGCCAAGTAACAAGATTCCGCCTAGATAGATTTAAGTTACTGACGATGACAAGATCCCTAAAAGGGTGTAAATCACAAAAACAAAAAATGGTCAAGTAACAAGATTTCGCCTAGACAGATGTAAGTTACTAACGATGACAAGATTCCTAAAAAGGTGTAAGTCACAGAAACCAAAAATGGCCAGGTAACAAGATTCCACCTAGATGGATGTAAGTTACTGACGAAGCCAAAAGAATGACAAGATCCCTTGAATAGACAAAAACCTTGCAACAAACCAGAACAAAGCTCAGGCTGAATCTGAGCTCCCAACTAGTTCACCAAAACCCTTGACGAGATCCCTTGAAGAGGTGCAAGTTGCAGGAAATCAACTAAGTAACAGAACCCGCATAGGCAAAATTGTTGACGAAGAAAAAGGAAAGTCACAACTAAAAATTTTACTATGTGCAAAACGCAGACGGGTGTAAGATACCACAAGCAGATCATGAACCAATGAATGTGCAATCATAAATACAAGTAAATACGCAGCAACAAATTTAATTAAAGCCCAAAAACAACGGGTAGTTACCATTGTTTTTACATCTAAAAGCCTATAAACACTGGGCTAAAAATATTGTTCTCGAGACAGATTAAAAGGAAATTGTTTTGAAATTAGATTTACAAAAAGCCCAAAACATAACGGGGACCCAAAAAGAAAAAAGAGAAAATTTTCCTAAGTATCAGGTTCGGGCGTCAGTAGCAACATTGTCACTAGTAAGGGCGTCACTAGCATGGGCATTCTCAAGGGCATCAGTTTCAGTGGCAAAAGACTGGGCAGCCTCGTCGGCAACCAACTCCTGGTCAACCTCTTCCAAATCCAGTTTCTCTAAGTCCACTCCGGAAGGATGCTTGGCGAGGTACCTCCTTAGAAGCTCAAAACCCTTGAAGTACCAGCTGAATAGGACTGTGTTATACTAGTCAGTCGTCTAGAAAGCTTCAATAGACCTAGCAGCAATAGTTTTGAGCTTCTCCTTAGCACCAAGAAGTTGCTCGTCCTTCTCCAAGGTCAACTGACGCTCAACTCTGAGGTCGTCACTCAAGGTCTTCACTTTTTCCTTTAGGGTGGTGACCTCGCCCATTGAGTCAATAAGATTCTTCTTTAGCGTAGAATTCTTCGCCTCCAAAGCCTCCATTCTGGATGTGAGAGACGCCACCTTGGCCTCTTGAGTGAAGTGCTCAGAGGTAATATGGAGACTTTCCCCCAACACCTGAAAAGAACTTCAAAATGATCAGTAGAATGAGAAAGAAAAAAGGAGACTAAAAGTTGCGCAAACATTTTACCTGAACAAGCTTATGGACGTGGTGAGTCGCAACATTGTTGAGGGGTACGCCAGAAAAGACCTTCAAATCCTCGGCAGTCACAACCTCGTGAGCCCTGTCCACCGCCAATCTCTCATCATCCCAGACGGTAGACGAGCGAGAATCAATCTTCTCCTTCTCTTTGTTAGACAACCGCGGCCTTTTAGAGACAAGAGAATGGATCTCTTCAACCGATGTTATAAGAGAGGCCGTCCTTGTCATCTTAGTACCAGAGATGATGGGAGTGACAGAGGTAGCTGGAGTGACGGAGGGACCCTTCCCAGTGACGCGTATCGCCTTCTTCCCGATGTTTGACAATGGCTCGTCTTTCTTGGACCTCATCTTCGCATACATATCCTTGTTGAACTTGGTCGTCATTTTTACAAGAAGAAAATAGTTGTTAAAAAAAAAAAAAATCCAAGTGTGCACAAGAGAATCAATACCAACAAGCTCAATACTTACACTTTTTTCCTTCGATGTCAATGTTGCGAAGGATGTAGGGAGATGGATCGGGACCAAGATTATAGAAGGCAAGGGTCCACGAATCTACCAGATCGTCCCAACTTTCGATCGTCTTGGCATATTCTATCGCCTGCTCAACACGCTTCTTATGCCTACTTTTGAGCTTAGGCCGTCTCTTAATTGCGAAAAACAAGAAGTAAAGGAGTCAGTGATAATAACAGCAAATACAACAGAACTAAGAACGACGGGAAGAAATACTGACGCATCTAAGGTCAGGGTTCCCTACCGACGAAGCAACCTTGGGATATCACCCCAATCCCTGCTGGAGGGAGTCTCAAAATCGTCCTTACCAGGGAAGAAGTGGCAAGCCCTATCCTCGTCATTGGGCCGACGAACACGAACCCGCTTCGAAAATTGAAACCTATCTTTAAATCTACCCACGGTGTCAGCATCTAGCCCGCACACCTCCTCGAAGGCATGAAAAGCCCTAACCATTCGAGGGGTAGAGACAGCTGTATCTCCCTTCACCGGGTCGCCGTTAGACGATAACCCAGTTTCGAGTTCACTAGACCTAACTTCAGACATCGCCTTTCCCTCTCTCACTAGACCCTTGAACAAATCAATTGATTAACGTAGCAGAGGCAACAACTCAGCCAATACCACACCCAAACTATTACCCTAAAAAACAAAGCCCTCAAGGTTTGGGAAAACACCTAAAGACCCCCCTAAACGCATGAAAAGGAAGGAAATCGAGAGGCAAGCTATCCTAACCTCGGAGCTACTAACCATGGACACCCAAAGAAAACGTAGAAGAAAGAGGTAAATACTAAATTCCCAAAAAAGCCAGAAAATGAAATCCAACAAAAAAAAAAAGAGAAAAAGAAAAAATTAGATGTTTATTACAACTAAGAAGAAAGAGAACCAAAATAGGAGAAAAAAATACCTCAGAAAAAAGGAGATGAAAAGCACCATCGCACAGCACACCAGTTTGGAGAAGAGTTACAAAATGGAGTTAACAAAAAGAATGCTCAGAACAATGATTGGAAGTTTTTGAGAAAAGTGAAAGGGAAAAATTGTGAAGGGGAGAAGTTTAAAATCAAGGCTCAAAACAACTGAAAACTAGCGGGAAACCCAATAGTCCCACAAATTGGAGCATTAACTCCACCAATCAAAGCGTGCCACGTGGCCACGACCTGTGGAGCGCCGCCACTACGCATTTAATACGGCGCGAAATCCCAAGAGTTGCTTATAGTAAAAAACCTTTCATCTTCTGTGGTCGTCATGACATGTCACAACGACCACAGAATCCGAGGGCAGTTAATGGGACTGACGAAATCAACTGCATATGAACTCAATAAGACAGACGAGACCATTCTCTGAGACGAGCCTAAACAGGTGCCCACGTCACCGACGAGAGTATCAGGACCATTCAATACCGCCAATAATGCCTTGGAAGGTTACAAAACCAGCTGTACAGACCGTTGGGAGCACATTAAAGCCCCATTACTAAGCAGGAGGCATTATCAAGAAAGGCATTAACACCACAATATCAACCACAATGGCTAGAATCCAAGGCAACATATATAAAGCCCTCACATTGCCAACACTAGGTACTTAGACACACTTAGAGATATTTCTTACTCTGTTACATTGCATTATTCTTTCCCAAAGAGTTTCTTTATACTGACTTTGGCATCGGAGACGTTATGACAGTCACCATATTGATGACCATTCTAAGGAAGCTGATCTACCATTTCTGCAATCACAAAGATGACATCTTGGCCCCATATGGACGTACTCACTTAGACTGACGAATTTGCACTTCATCAGTGCAATTTTTCTATTATCTTAACCTTTCACAAAATGTACTAGTGTCGGAATTAAAAATTTTAATTGGTTGGCAGAATTTACGAGAGGATGCATGGACCAAGTTCGACCTCGTACGTAGCTAGGCCCCGCATAAATCTTAACGAACTTACCTATAACAATTGGATGACATGACATATGAAAGTGTCTACTTTCCAAGAACTTATAAGGTCCTCATGGTGGACAAGTGACGTGGTCCACTATTCCACTAAAAGATTCCCATTTGTTTAAAATTGCAAAGTTTAAATTTTTTTTTTTTTAAACAGAAACTAATTACTGACTCAGCAATTTTAAACAAGTGGGAGTTTTTTAATGAAATGGTGGACAAGTGACGTAATCTACTAGAGGACTATATAATTTCTCCTACTTTCCAGAATCAGAATCATCCGAACAAGGACTCGGCTGAGCTGGCTGACACAGTCTAAGTGTCTAACATGCCTAGAGTCACCACTTCAAAGTGTGACACTAATTACCAAACTAGTTTTGTAAGCAATACCACAACTATAATGCCTCCGACCAATTTTTTTTTTTAATAGAAAAATGCAAATTTATTGGAGAAAATGAACAAGTCATGGTTGCAGAGTAATACATTCATAGGACACCGACCATCTCAAAAACTGAAAAACTAAAGGCACTCCTCAAACCTAACATTTTATAAAATACTTATTGAACATGATTAGTAAAATTACGTAAGTGAATTCTAGTTGGCTCAACTAATAAAGTCTTTGATAATTAAATAAGAGATTTAAAGTTTAATTATTGTCTACACAAAAAATTAATTGAATTTTGCAATAGATTGAAACTCTATAAATAAAATAAAAAAGACTACATAATAGCAGATTTATTTGAACAATTAATACCTGTTGATTATTTTGACTTTTGGGTCAAGAAGATGCTTGTTTATTGTGGGCCCCAAGAATTGGGTAACCCTGGCCCACTTTGTACCAAGCCCATGGCCCATGCCGAGGAGGAAGAAAACTTCTGAGGACGAAGTGAGAAAGTCCGAATCACCCAAGATATCTGCCAAGGACAATCATGTCCTCGGCCAACCCCAACTAGAGAAGGGAAAGTCAACGTCCCATCACAGGCAGCCTCCCAGAGCACCCCATGAGAAAGAACGAGCATAATGTGCCGATCACGGGAGGACGGTGGAAGAGCAAATCCAAGACAAACTGTCATCTCCACATTAAATGTCCGCCGCTGGCGTTCTGGCCGCATTAATGAGGAAATGACCCCTGAACACTGTAGTCTTGGTAGCTGCAACTCACAGAAGGATAGAGAAACGGCTGATGAAATAAGCACTCAAGTAGTGACCTACCTGGTCAACAAATGTAGGTTTAGGATTAACTAAAAAGAGATATATAATGTAAGAAGTCCTCTAGAAAGGGGGGAGGAGAAGAAGCAGAAAATACTGCAGCACTCGCATGACCCCTACAACCAAGCATTGAGGAAGCAATAAGGACTTCCAGCCCCTAAGAAGAGGGCCGAGGAACCATATCTTACGCTTTAGCTTACGTTCATGTCGTTCAACCCATACACTACCCTGTTTAGCTGTTGCAATATTTACCAGGGCCTAGTTCTTGAACCCATACTCTACAAATTCATTGTACTAGGCTATTTGGGCTTGAGTCCACCTCATCCCAGGGGCGCTTTCCTCGCCGATGTGGGACTAAGGTGTCAAGCCTTACAATACAAGGTCAGACCTTGGTGGGGTGAAAATCCTGAATCCCCGCGTCGCATGGAAAAAGCCCCTTATAAGAATCATTCAATATTCCCTAGAACAAAACTCCTCGGAGTGTACCGAGAATAACTTTTCCTTGATAAACTCAGTTCATCCTAGTTTGATTGTCATGAATACCATATTAACTGTTGTCCATACGCTAAAACCTAGTTTTTTGACCCACTCTCTACAAATTTACTGTATTGGGCTAGTTGGGCTTGAGTCCATTCATCTAATAAAAGAGGTGCTCAAACCCAGCCCCTACAATTGGCGCCGTCTATGGGAAGAGCTTGTGCGTTGGCAAGTGCAACGGTTAAACATGGCAGGATCAAGCTCCCATCAGCGGAGAAGGCTATTTTGGTGGCCATAACTACTACCACACATGCGAAGTAGAGCAAGTCCTAAAAACTGCTACCTCATGCTGTGGTAGTGCACTTGGGGCTGAGTCTCTTAAGGCACTTGGGCTATGTGTTTAAATGCGAATCTTAGTCATGCCTGAAGTCCTCAGACCTAGTGCTAAGGGGAGGTTAACACTCTATAACTACTACCACACATGCGAAGTAGAGCAAGTCTCAAAAACTGCTACCTCATGCTGTGGTAGTGCACTCAGGGCTGTGCCTCTTAAGGCACCTGGGCTATGTGTTTAAATGCGAACCTTAGTCACGCCTGAAGTCCTCAGACCAGGTGCTAAGGGGAAGTTAACACTCCCTAACTACTGCCACACATGCGAAGTAGAGCAAGTCCCAAAAATTGCTACCTCATGCTGTGGTAGTGCCCTTGGGGCTGAGCCTCTTAAGGCACCAGGGCTATATATTTAAATACGAATCTTAGTCATGCCTGAAGTCCTCGGACTAGGTACTAAGGGGAGGTTAACACTCTATAACTACTACCACACATGCGAAGTAGAGCAAGTCTTGAAAACTGCTACCTCATGCTGTGATAGTGCACTCGGGGCTAAGCCTCTTAAGGCACCTGAGTTATGTGTTTAAATGCGAACCTTAGTCACGCTTGAAGTCCTCGGACCAGGTGCTAAGGGGAAGTTAACACTCCATAA
Organism: Quercus glauca; assembly: GCA_023736055.1. NCBI lineage: Eukaryota > Viridiplantae > Streptophyta > Magnoliopsida > Fagales > Fagaceae > Quercus > Quercus glauca. Next base: position 43,939,558 of record CM043320.1, on the reverse strand, counting down.
CTACTACCACACATGCGAAGTAGAGCAAGTCCCAAAAACTGCTACCTCATGCTGTGGTAGTGCACTCGGGGCTGAGCCTTCTAAGGCACTCGGGAAAAGTTCTAGACAGGATCAAGGTATTGCATGGTCCTTGGACTTAAACCTATGGGAAAACTAGGTACCTCAGAAAAAACTAAGTCCCAGACGGAACCAAGGTATTGCATGGTCCTCGAACTCAAACCTATGGGAAAACTAGGCACCTCAGAAAAAACTAAGTCCTAGACAGAACCAAGGTATTGCATGGTCTTCGGACTCAAACCTATGGGAAAACTAGGCACCTCAGAAAAAACTAAGTCTTAGACAGAACCAAGGTATTGCATGGTCCTCGGACTCAAACCTATGGGAAAACTAGGCACCTCAGAAAAAACTAAGTCCTAGACAGAACCAAGGTATTGCGTGGTCCTCGGACTCGAACCTATGGGAAAACTAGGCACCTCAGAAAAAACTATGTCCTAGACAGAACCAAGGTATTGTGTGGTCCTCGGACTCAAACCTATGGAAAAACTAGGCACCTCAGAAAAAGTTAAGTCTTAGATGGAACCAAGATAGTACAGGGACCTTGGACTTAAACCTGTGGGAAAGTGATCCTCGGATCAGACACTTGTTTAAATCTAGCGTGCTCGGCTAGTCACACAGTCCGCAGAGTAGAGCACCTAATTATTTTCTTGGTAATTCTTATACTGTTAACTTAGTTAAAGATAGCAACTGAGGGTTATCATCGGTTTTATTGAAATTAAGGTGACAATTCTCCATTACTACTAATGGCATCAACTATAAATTCCCATTGGAGGCAAAAGATAACACACACAGTAAATAATTATTGCAGAGAAAATAAAAAGATTCGTAAAGTAAGAAGAACAGCCTTCCTTATTATTTATTATTGAATAAAAAGAAGGTACATCATACATTAGATGGCTTGTCTCTTAAAGCTAAACTACAATAGAGGAGGCCGAGGATGGCTTGTCTCTTAAAACTAAACTACAATAAAGAATGCCTAGGATGGCTTGCCTCTTAAAGCTAACCACGGTGGAAGAGGCTGAGGCAGGCTTGCTTAAAGGCTAACTCTAAAAAGAGAAAGCTTATGGGAATGGTGGATACGCCACCTCATCCCAGCAGCACTTGAGCCCATGGAGACGGCACCGGCCATGAGAAAGAAGAAGAAATGGAGGTGCCTGGCCGTCCCATCCTAGGATGTTCCCTTGATTCTCTCCCAATTTCATGATAACTGGACATTAGGAGAGGGCAACGCACGAGTGTCAAACGTTCAGCAATCTCGCAGACTTCCATCGAGGCCCCACCATCAACGCGAGGTCCAAACTTGGGCGCGCCGGAAATATGATGCAGCCTATGCTTACTTCAACTCTCGGCCGAAGGAGGAAGGCTTTCTTTCTTGCTTGGTTGAAGGGAATGAACATCTTTATCCTTTGCTTCCTGGCCCTTGCCCTTATCTAGGGCCATCTCCTTCCCTACGCCCTGATCACGACCTTGGCAAAGTTCTTGGAAATGCCTAAGGTGCTAAAAGCTCGAAGTTTCTGCTGAGCGTGGGGATATGTAAAAGAGAAAGAGCAATTCCCCTAGAGGGCCTTATATAGAAGGCAAAGTCTAGTAGATATCGATCCACCCGAGATTCGAGGGGTCAGATACGACGCAGTAAATCCTGCCCAATTTCCAAAGAAATTTCTAGACGTTGGATCCGCGCCACTTCACAAGGGAATTAATGAGGGCGCGCTTCGTGCACCGAAACGTCAGAAACGTAGCTTAGGTAGGTGAAAAGGCCCTAGCACCGATGGAGAACAAGACTTGATAAGCCATGACAAAAGTCCGAGGACATTAAAATCCTCCTCTCCGCTCGAGGAGCCTAACAGTAGGATTTTGAGGGGCTATTGTGGGGCCCAAGAATTGGGTAACCTTGGCCCACTTCGTACCAAGCCCAAGGCCCATGCTGAGGAGGAAGAAAACTTCTGAGGACGATGTGAGAAGGTCCGAATCACCCAGGACGTCCGCCGAGGACAATCATGTCCTCAGCCAACCCCAACCAGAGGAGGGAGAGTCAACGTCCCATCACAGGCAGCCTCCCAGAGCACCCCATGAGAAAGAACGAGCATAATGTGCCAATCACGAGAGGACGGTGGAAGAACAAATCCAAGACAAACTGTCATCTCCATATTAAATGCCCGCCGCTGGCGTTCTGGCCGCATTAATGAAGAAATGACCCCTGAACATTGTAGTCTTGGTAGCCGTAACTCACAGAAGGATAGAGAAAAGGTTGATGAGACAAGCACTTAAGTAGTGATCTACCTGGTCAACAAATATAGGGTCAGGATCAACTAAAAAAAGATATATAATGTAAGAAGTCTTCCAGAAAGAGGGGGGGGGGGGAGAAGAAGCAGAAAATACTGCAGTACTCGCATGACCCCTACAACCAAGCATTGAGGAAGCAATAAGGACTTCCAGCCCCTAAGAAGAGGGCCGAGGAACCATATCTTATGCTTTAGCTTACGTTCATGTTGTTCAACCCATACACTACCCTGTTTAGCTGTTGTAATCTTTACCAGGGCCTAGTTCTTAAACCCATACACTACAAATTCATTGTATCAGGCTATCTTGGCTTGAGTCCACTTCATCCCAGGGGCGCTTTCCTCGCCGATGTGGGACTAAGGTGTCAAGCCTTACACTACAAGGTCAGCCCTTGGTGGGGTGAAAATCTTGAACCCCCGCATCGCATGGGAAAAGCCCCCTACAAGAATCATTCAATATTCCCAAGAATAAAGCTCCTCGGAGTGCACCGAGAATAACTTTTCCTTGATAAACTCAGTTCATCCTAGTTTGATTGTTATGAACACCATATTAACTGTTTTCCATTCGCTAAAACTTAGCTCTTTGACCCATTCTCTACAAATTTATTGTATTGGGCTAGTTGGGCCTGAGTCCATTCATCTAATAAAAGAGGTGCTCAAACCCAGCCCCTACATTTATCTTTTGCATGTTTGAATATTTTAAACTAGGGCTGTGTTAACGGGCACTGTAAGGCACCTGTTAACAGCAACTTTTGACTTTTTTTTTGGAACAAATTTTTGTGTTTTTTTGAAATTTTATGTCATATTTTTTAATGTGGAGTTAGCTTTGTAGAGAGAGAAAAAATATTAAAATAACCAAAAACACTACTTTTATGTCATTTTCATTTATTTATTTATTTATTAAATAGAACCCACTTTTGTACAAGCTTAACAAGCACCTATGCTTTGCTTGTTAACATTTGTCTTTTAGAATTTTACTAATGTGTGCCCAAAGGGCACACAATAGTAAACCAATTTTGGAAAAAGTTTGTCGGAAATTGAAAAAATTTTGACAACTTTTTCAATTTTTAATAAAACTTTTCCAAAAATGGATTTGTTAATGTGTGCCCGTACACATTAACCGAACCCAAACTAGAAATATCAAAGGAAAGCTGCGAATCAAATTGTTTGGCTCCAACATTGGTCCCTACATTTGAGCCAATCTTTGTGCTTGACTTTGTTTAAAATATATAAAAATATTATTTAGTAAAAATTTAAGGGTTTGGCTTACTTCGGTAATTTTTTAACTAGAATCTTGTTGAAGGGAAAATTTTGATGTTCCCAAATAGAATATGGGGTAGCCAAGCCGAAACTCGACGATGGGCTCTTGAAATAAGGCCCAAAGGCTTTCGGTGTCGTGTAAGCTCGCCCAAGCAAGAGATAGAGGTTGCACGTTGACAAGAAGACAACAATAAAGCCCAATAAACACGTTATTGTTGTTAGTTTGTTATATTATTAGTTCTTTAATAGCATCATATTTCAAATCAGTCCTCCAGCAGTAGGGTAAACTATGTTCAATTATTAAATAAATTTAATAAAGCATTAACTTTAGGAAGTTCTTGTGTATTTTGTTCAATAGGGTCTAAAGTACTCTTAGCCATCATTACATTAATATGAAGAAAAAATTTCAAAAAGTCTCAAATACATTATAGCCTCCCATAGTAAAACAATAAGTAAATATTAATGGCTACATAGTGATGAAAAATGAGTTATTTGGCATGGTATGAAGGGAGAGAGAGATCCCAGCTCAGTGCAGTAAGTATTAAACTAAGATTTTGATGAGTGTGGGTTCATAAGACATGAATGAGGCAATGTGGGTTGTTTTGAGTGAGTGGGATGGGATTAATATTGAGGTTAAGGCTTTAGTGAATAATGGGCTGTTTGTGACTAATTGGGAGACATTTATGAGCTGTGATTGTATAAAGAAGGGAAAGGAATATCTGAGATTAGGTGAGTGTGATCTAAGTGGAATGAGTGGTGAGCTTGAGGAGAGATAAACCACAAACAAAATGGCAAACAAACCAAGAGTTTCAAAGGGAGTGGCTGTCCCCCTTGTGGGCTGAGGTGCTTATACTTTTATAATGGAGTTTAGAGAAGCATTAATTAACATGAATCCAAAAAAAACGTAGGTCTGATTTAGGGGAGCCAGACAGGTGCATTAATAACCTGGATTTGGCCTAAAAATGGGAGATTTGCTTTTGGGCTGCCTTGCTTCTTTGGGTAATGATGGGATTTTAGAGTGCTTTGCGTTAAATGCCATGTTTTCTGGGGCTGAACTTAATCAATGTGATTGAGGCGTGTATCAAGAGCGAATCCTAATGCTACAACTGAGATTTGGACTCCCAAGAAGTAAGATTCAACACCCTAAGCTAGGTGTCAAGCTCTAAGTTCACTTTTGGGGGTTCCGCTGGAGATCCATTTTTGCCCTCCAAACCACATGTTCCCAATTTTTCCCCTTTAGGATTCATGGGCTTGGGACATGAATCACGTCTTGAACGTTTTTAACATTTATAGCATCAATTTGTTGAACTTTGGATGACTTGGTTTCAGCACCCCTTCCGTTGGAGGTGCAGTCTTGAGGGAGATGATGGAATCCTATCATCCTTTTGTCTTCAGCTGATATGACAGCCCTTAGACACTGTTCACGTCAGGCAGGGGGCGGCAGAAAACTGATGGGATAGCCCCTAGTTTATCCTCAAAGGCTTGGTTCTCTTGTGGGGTGTCTCTAGTTGTTTCTTTGGTTAGGGATGAACAAGGGCTGGTTGCCCACTTTCAAGCCTCTTGCTGGGACCTTTTTGGGCTAGAACTTTGCTCCATTTCAACACTTTTAGTTGGGCCACATGGCCCTTTCTTTGCTTAGGCTTGCTCCCTTCTCCACGAGATTCTTGGGTCTACAAAATGGGCATTAAAGACTTGCTTTGCCATGAGTCTTTTACTCCTTATGGGTTTTAGTTGTTAGTAGAAATAAAATGAATTTATGAGCTTTAATAAATATTTATGATAGATTTTGGGTATTAATTCCCATATGCTTTAAATAACTTCTCATAATTTTTACTATGGATTACTTTGTAAATCATATTTTCCTTGGCGCTTTTTTAAATAATGGCCTCCAATATTTCTCTTGAGAATAATATTTATCATGAGTTTTAAATAAATATTGTAACAACCACTATAATAGAATAATGTGATGTTTTCATGAGTTTCTCTATAGATAATCATAATGGACAAGTAGAATGAATAATTACCATGAGTTTTGGTAATAAATATTATGAATGTTGTGATGTAAGATGGATAGTGCACATAAGTTTATAATATGAAATAAATAAATGTCATGGGTCTAATAGTCATATCTTTCCATGGGCTTTTATAAGATGATCGCCATGGGTTTTTAGAGTAGATAATTCATAAATTCTATGAGCTTGTAATACTATAGTAATAGGTTTAAGAATCTAAAGTATTGTTCATTATTGGACTTTTAAGTGAAATAATTATGATATAGTATTTTGCCAAGTATTGATAATCTTGGGTTTTCAATAAATAGTGCCAAGTAGTTAACTTGGGCTTTTAGTAGTGCCAATGTAAGTTGGGCTTTTAATGTTGCCAATAAGAATTGAGTTTTGATATTGCTAATGAGAATTGGACTTTGATGTTGCCAATTGAGAATTGGGTTTTGATATTGCCAATGTGAATTGGGCTTTGGATAAAATAATCGCCATGGTTTCAAACCATGGGATTTGATTATGAATTTGAATTCCATTGATAAAATTGTTTTGCCATGGATTTGAGTCATGGGCTTTTCAAATATTGCCAAGTATAAGTATTCTTGGGTTTTAAATAGAATAAGATGTGTGTACTGGATTCATAGGGCCGGTTTTGGGCTTAGCTAAATAATGAAAATAAAGTTGGATAAAATAGGATTTTTTTTGGGTTTTTTGTGATAGTTTATATCATGATCCAATTTAGATAATGAGATATGAAATATTTGTGATTAACATAATAATAGAGCCAAAAAAATGTTTGAGAAAACCCAATAACTTATAGTGGTACAAATAGGTGGTACTCAAATAAAATTAGATGTAAAAAAAAAAAGTACCCTAACAAATCTTTTCTTGTTTTAATGAGAAATTGTCATATGTCATTGTATATTTCAGATAAAAAGAACATATCTAATTAAAAAAGGTACTGAAAATAAGTCAAACTCAATATTTAATGCATGCACATTCACTATTATCTTTAAGACATTAGTTAACAAAAAAAATAAATATTATTTAATGAATGTTCTAAGGAAATTTATTAATGAAAAATATTAAATCATTTATAAGAAATATAAATATTTGTTTTTCTATTTTGTCTAGTTTTTTAAAATAATTCATAAATTAATACCTTTAAGCTTCTGTTTATCATTTCCCAAAAACATAAAAATATTTATATCCATCTTGACTTAGAGCATCTCCAATGGTGTAGCTAAAAGCAAAATATTCTCTATAATAGAGAATGAAACCAAAAAAAGGGTCTCCAATGGATTCTCTATACCTGGAAGTTTTTTTGGCTCATGAACAGTAGCTCATCAAGTCTGATGGGCTACTGTTCATTCTTCAAATTTTTTTTTTCTATTATAATAATCAGGTATTGAATAAAAAAATGTTGGAAGATGTGTAGTTGTTAAAAAAATAATAAATAATGAATAAAGGATAAATGAAGAAATAATATTTAAATGAGATAGAGAACAAGATAGAGAATCTGTTAGAAAGTATATTTGAAAAAAATGGGTAACTAAAAGGTGAAAGTCACTGTTCATTCTCTAAATAGTACAAAAATTTAGAGAATCTGCTGAAGATGCTCTTGCATGATCCAGTTTGCACTAACTTTTTATTTTATAGATTTCCTCTGCACATTAAAGTAGCCATGTGGATTCTAGTATTGGGATTTGGGATGGTGAGATCACAATCCAAATAATTTTGACAGCGAAGCATCCAAACAGTCTAAAAAGAGTCAAACTGCATGCTTTTTTTTCCTTTCGACCAATAATGTTAGGATATCACAAAGCCCAAATCCTAAATCCGTCTTATTATTTTCCTTTTTTGACCGTATACGGAATATGCTCTTTTAGAAGTATTTACTAAGAGCATTAGTATTGGTGGTGCTTAATTATTAAATTGCTATTTTTAACAACCAATATAATAAAAATGGGGCTGCAATAGTGGTGCTATTTAAGGGTGTGCACCAAATTGAGAAACCGAAAAAACCGCCCAAAATTGGTTGAATTGTTGCAAAAATTTCAGTTCGGTTCGGTTTTGGTTTTAATTTTTTGTAAACTGAAATTTTTGGTTCGGTTTCGGTGGCTGGTTTGAGTGCACTGAACCAAGTCATAATATAATATATTTTATATTAAATATATAATATAAATTTTATAAATATTTGGGCTTTGGGCCTTTGGCCTTTTCAATCTATTTTAAAACATTTGGGCCTAATTAAACTAAGGGTTGTGCTAGCTGGTACCCTTAGGGAAATAGTTAACAATTTATTTTAGAGAAGTTTTGATATCACTTTTATGGGAAATGAAAAAAACTGTCAAAATATTAATTGCTTTTTTTTTTTCTTTTCTTTTCTCATAAAAACTTTCTTTAAATAAATTATTAACCATTACCCTATAGGCATCTATTAGCATTTCTCTTAAACTAAATAGATTAAATTAACCAGTTTAAACCTTTAGGCCTAACTAAAATGAATAAAACCAAAATCCACATGTTGATGTTACTCTCCATCCCAGGTTCCCAGCCATGCCAAATCTGTCTTCTTTTACGAACTAGTCTAAAGGGTCCAGTAAAATATTCATTTTCTTTGACTGTAACAGCATTAGCATTTAGAAAATGCAAAAAAAAAAAAAAAAAAAAAAAAAAAAAAAATCTATTTTGAATATTTAAATACTATTTTATCTATTTTACCAATTTATTTTACAACTTATCTTACATCTCAATTTTTATTTTTACATACTGTTAGGTTCTAAAGATTTAGAATTTTATGTATTTAGAACTCTAATGTGTAATATTGGCAAACCATGATCAAAACAATATGTTTAGTCTTGTTTAGGCTTGCTCAAAGTTGATTAATTATTGTAAAGTTGGAATCAAGAGGCTGCAGATGTATTGGAGCATTTTTGCCTGGCTCAATCGATCGAATGATAGACTCGATCGATTGGATCTCGGGTCAGATGCGTCTTCTGCAGAGTTCCAGCTCAGCCCAAATTCTATTTAAACGTCTTGGGGTTCAAGTAAAACACTCCTATATATAAGGAAAACCCTAGAACGTTTTTTGAGACTTTTAGAGAGATAAATTAGAGTGCCTCTTGTGCCTCCTTTTATTTTTAGGGTTTTGTACCCAAACCTCTCTAAGTCTTTGTTGCTCATATTTGCTGTTTATGTGAATCTCTTGTGAGATCATTGAGGAGCTTTCCTTCACATATACTTAGGGTTTCCAAGATTCAAGATTATGTCAAGAACTTGGTAATCATTCAGTTGCAGATTCAAGAACTTAAAGATCCACAAGCGTGGGTGCTTGTACTTGATTGAAGAGTTCAAGAAAGAAGGAGTCCGTGGATTCGGAGCTTGCACGTGGTCGTGTCAGTAAGTTCTACTGGTGGGTAGCATTAGGAAGTCAAGCGGGGAGCTTGTAGTCCTTTTGTATGAACTTCGATTCTTTCATTGTGGATTCAGGTTTGCCTTGAGGATCGGTGGGTCAAATCCTCCTCAGGTTTTTACCGTGTGGTTTCCTGGGTGATCATATCATTGTGTTCTTTATTATTTCCGCTGCTTTATATGTTTTATATACATGATATGATTATTTGATTGTTTTAACCTAGTATTGCATAATTTGACTAAGTAACAACTTGACTAATTAATCTAGGCTACGCAATCTGGTTGTTTTTTAAGGGGTCTAAAGCCCAACACATACAACCAAATAAAATAGCAACTGGAAGGTATTTACACCCTCCAATGCTAGTGCTCTAACCATGCGTTCTCATAAGATGCATTTTCTAATCCCCACAAAACAACATTCCAACCTCTTCAATATTTTATCTAAAACACTATTTTTTTTTTCACTACTTTATATGGGTTGTTGATTAATTACTTGGCTAACATATATATATATATATATATATATCAAATGAATAAGTGTTCGAATTATGCCCACAACAAATCAATTGATGTTTTAACGTAATAATAAACTCTTATCAAGAAGTTGACACCATAAGTTTAAATTATACAGTATTTATAAAACACTAACTTATATAATGCTCTTTTTTATTTTAAATACTATTTATTTATTTTGTTGCAAACCTACTACTATTTACTCTTCCAAAATGATTCCACTAATTGATCCCACAAGGAATGTATTGGTACCTGCAATTGTATAAAAGTTACAATCCTTTCAAGAAAGATTTATGTTATAATTATTACAATTTTTGCTACATAAGCCATAAAAATTGTTGTACCAACTTAAAATAAATTAAAAAATAGTTTTTTAAAAAAAGTAATTAAGAAATGTATCTATTATGTTGTTGATATGTTATGGTGACATTAATTTATATTTAAAAATTTATATTGCATCTACTCCCCCTTAAACAAAAGGTATTTACCTCTTAAAATTATAAAGTACAAGATTCATTTTGTCATGAATTTAATATTTAAAATAATATACAAAGATGTTGATGATGAGGTTGCATTACATTAACCATATCTATTTTTCAAGATTTTTATAGTTCAACTAGTTGACGCTTCCCAGTATTTCTGACAAAAAACATCCAGTGATCAAATTGCCAACCCTACTATAATTGTTGAAATTGTCAACCAAAAAACCATTTTTATTTAACTTCAACGTGTGGTCTCTGTTGTATGCAAAATCCATGTTTAAATATGTATGGGTTTTTCTAGGATACAACAAAATTTCACAACATTTTTATAAAAAAAGTGAAGGACCAATCCATTATAGGTCAAAAATAAAACAAATTGAAATGAAAAAAAGATCATAGTGAGACTCACCACAACTTATTATAAAAATATTGAGAGACTTTGGTTAGTTCTTAAAATTTCACAAAATGTATTAGGGGTGTAACTGATAAGTTAAATTGCAAAAAATTTATTACTAAAAATTAAGTCACAACTTTTGTTAAAATTAATCATTTGATGAGAGTGGTAAAGAAAAAATTATGAGTAAGGTTGTGTTTTAGATTAGAGTTTAAAGTCAGCTTATTTTACTATTTATTTTTGCTATGATTTATAAATTTCACTGTACTTTTTGATGCTATTTATGGAACTTGCTATACTATTTCAGCTAATTTTTACTTTTATTTATAATACTTTCAAGCTTTTTTTTTTTTAAGATTTTAGCTAAATAACTTGTTTCTAAATGTACTCTACCTAGCTGTGGAGTTTACAAGAGGAGACCAAGTTAGACCCTGTAGCTAGGCCTCACATAAATCAACTTGTGCATAACAACTGGATGACGTGACACATGAATGACTCTAACTAACCTAGCTGTGGAATTTAAAGGAGGAAGTAACCTAGACGTGGAATGAGTAATTCTGGTGCCACAGTCAATTTCATAATTTTATTCATAACTTGTTTATGTGGTGAGTTGTAATTAGTAGAAATGTAGTAGTATGTTCATGTGCCACATCCCTTTACCAACCGTAACTCATCATATAGACAAATTATGGACAAAGTTGTGTGATTGAGTTTGATCCTAAAATTTTTCATGTGGAATTCACAAGAGGATGAATGAGACCAATTAGTTAGACCTCGTAGCTAGGCCTCCCATAAATCAACCTATGCATAACAACTAGATGACGAGACACATGCATGACTCTTAACTAACCTAGCTGTGGAATTTACAATAGGATGCATGAGAAGTTAGACCTCATAGCTAGGCCTCACATAAATCAACCTATACATAACAACTGGGTGACACATGCATGTGTCTTCTTTTCAAATAAGTTATTGACTTGGTAACAGTAATTAAAAAACAAGGGGTTGAGGGTATTGCACCTTATGCAATTCACTCATTTTGTGTTTGATAAAAATTATTTTTGTTAATTTATTTTACTATTTAATTTATTTTTGCTACTATTTATGGGTCTCGTTGCACTTTTTGATACTATTTATGAGTCTCACTGTATTATTTCAATTAACTTTTATCATTATTTACAGTATTTTCAGCAAAAAGTTTTCAATGAAAACACAAAGGGTCTCACCTGATTAGAGTGAAAAAAGTAACTTTAAAAAAAATGCAAAACTGTGTATGATGAATTTTTTTACCCAAATTATGTATTCAAAATAACTTACCAGACACCATCACATGTAAAAATGGATAATTTTTTCTATATTCAAATATAGAATTTAAATACAGAAAATAGAAAATAAAAAAATAAATACATAACTTTTTAGAACCAAACAGGGGCTTAGTTTTGAAAGCAATAGTGAAATTGCGTTCTATTTGTGTCAAAGAAATAGACACTATGGATTTGTTTGGATACTGTTTACTTTGTTGAAACTGAAAACTTATTATTGAAACCTGAAAGTACTGTAGATAAATGTAAAAGTTAGTTGAAACAGTACCATGGAGGCCAGGAATAGTGCCAAAAAGTGTAGTGGGGCCCATGAATAGTAGCAAAAATAAGCTGATTAGTGAAATAATTTATAATTTTAATATCCACATCCAAATGCACACTATTTCACCCTCTCTTTCCTCCAAGTCAACCATTAAAAAAATAAAAGAAAAGGCAATTAATTGAAGAAAATGAACAAATCATGGTTACAGAATATGTAAGTAGGTAACCGACCATCACTACAACAAAAGTGAATTATGGTGACGAAACCTTTTGTCACAATATGTTTTTATTTCGTCACCGAATACATATGGTGATGAAACAACTTTCGTCACCTAAGCTCCGTCACAGAATGTATTGGTGACGAAAATGTTTCGTCACCAATAAAAAAATGATAGGTGACGAAATTTTTTCGTCACTAATAAAAAATGATAGGTGACAAAAGTTTTTCGTCACCTAATATTTTCGTCACTAAACCTTATTTTCAGTGACGGAATATTTCGTCACGAAATGTATTTTTTTTTCCAATTTCAATAGATTAGGTGACGAAGTTTTGCGTCACTGATTGTTTTTATTTTTTTATATTTTTTTAATTTCAGTAGATTAGGTGACGAATTATTTTGTCACCAATTTTTGCATATAGTCAGATATGGAGACAAAAATTATTGTCACCAATTTTATTTTTTTTTATTAATATTCTTTACATTTACTTGCCATTACATTAACCTGTTCATTTCTAACCAAATCCATAAAAACAAACATCCATTCATTTCTAAGCAAATCCATAAAGAAAAACATCCATACAATCTAAAAATGCAATAAAGATGTTCACAAAGTAATTTCAACCATTTATATACAAATGATGTCTTAACTTCCAAACTTTATAGAAAATTATTTGAGTTCAAGTAGTCCCACAAAAGCTATCTTTTTGCCACCAATCCCATATCTCCACAAGTATAAAGGAAAATACATCAATAACAAACTAGACTGCAAACCTATATCCCTAATAAGATGTACTACAATAAAAAAAAATATTATTATTAGTAAGACAATGCAAAAAAATCCACAGAATGCCCAATAACAAACTAGGCAAAATAATCATAATGCAACATCATATGAAGTCAAACTATCAAAGAAATAAGACCCACAACATTCTCATCAAACAAAAACCAAACCCACATTACAAACCATGGATAAATCATAAAAAATGCAGAAAAATCCCAATTCAAAACAAAACAAATAAAGTAAAATCCAAAACAAAAATCCAACTACCATCATAAACACAAACCCAACCACCACAACGAATAAAAAATCTAGCCAACACTATTAAAAAAAAAAAAAAAAACTAGCCACCACCTTTAAACAAAAACCACAGCCACCACCATAAACAAAAAACCCACCACTACCATTAAACAAAAAACACAGCCACCCCCATTTACACAAAAACCCAGCCACTACCATAAACAAAAAACCCTGTCATCACAATAAACCAAAAACTCAACCACTACCATAAACAGAAAACCCACCACCACTATTAAACAAAAAAACACAGCCACCACCATTAACACAAAAATCCAGCCACTACCATAAATAAAAAAAACCCAATACCACCATTAAACAAAAAGCATAGCCACCACCACTAACACAAAAAACCCAACCACCACCATTAAACAAAAAGCACAGCCACCACCATTAACACAAAAACCCATACACTACTATAAACAAAAAACTCACCACCACCATTAAACAAAAAACATGGTCACCACCATTAACACAAAAACTCAGTCATTGCCATAAACAAAAAACCCAACCATCACAATAAACAAAAAGCATAGCCACCACCATTAACACAAAAACCCAGCCATTACCATAAACCAAAAACCTACCGCCACCATTAAACAAAAAATACAGCCACCACCATTAACATAAAAACTCAGCCACTACCATAAACAAAAAACACATCACAATAAAAATTTTTTTTAAAAAAACCCACCACTAACATTAAACAAAAAACTCAGCCACCATCATAAACAAAAAACCCACCACCACCATTAAACAAAAAACACCATCACCACCATTAACACAAAAACACAGTCACTACCAAAAACAAAAAATCCAGCCATCACAATAAACAAATAACCCACCACCAACATTAAACAAAAAACCCAACCACCACCATAAATACAAAAACCCCACCACACAATAATTAAGCAAAAAATCCAGCCACCATCAATAACACAAAACCCACCACCACCATTAAACAAAAAATCCAACCACCACCACAAACGAAAAACCCACCACCACCATTAAACAATATAGCAACATATACCATATACAAGCCCCAATACTAATGCTTTTAGGTAAGAAAATAAAACACTAACCAAGGTGTGTTATAGTTAGTAGATGAACTCCCCCCACTGCCACAAATGCCACTGTCACCCTTCTTCCAATTGCTTCCCCTTAACCCTCTTAGAAGTTGAAAATTATGATAGAGAGCAATTAGAACAATCCCTTGCAATAACAAAGGCCACAATGCCACGAAAAAAGGACAATAAGCTATAGTAAAACACAAACGGCAACTTTCAAAAACTTGACAAATCAATTAAAGAGACAAATTTTTATTTTTTATTTTTTTATAAGTAGTTAAAGAGAAATATTTAAAAGCAATTTCTAACTCTATACCAAGTTTCAGATATTTTCTCAATAAACTAGCAAAATCTCAATAAACTGAGTGATAGATTGTTACTGTAGGCAATCTATTTTTTAATGGAACATTGACTTCCAAACCAAATTACCCTAGCAAGATGACATTGAGTAAATAGATGCAGTGAGGATTTTATCTAAAATTTGCAAAGAGAGCAACTTGAATTTAAGTTGAGGTGAGAGCATACCTGTGTATATATATATATATATATATATTTCTTTTTTTTTTTTGATAGAAATTTTTTCTCTAGTATATAAAATATGTTATTGGTAGGTGTATAACATTTTGATAATTATTATCATATTATAAATAAATGAGAGTGGTCCACGTAAATAGTCGAATGGCCTTACTACTGTCCATGTAACAACCATATTGGACAAGACATAACATAAAATGAAATCAAATTAAATAATGGTAAAAAAACAAAGAAATCAAACATTAACACGTCTCTTTTTCTGTACTTGTCAGGCTTTTAAGGATCACTATTTGAGATGTATACAAAACCAATTTATAGATAGTGCAGCACACTTCCATAGAAACACAATAAATCTATCCAAATAAAGAAGACCCAGTAAAAAAATTAAACTAGGTATGCAAAAACTTGACTTATGGCCCGTTTGGATGTTTAAAAAAGGAGGGAGAGTAGAGTAGAAGGAGGGAGAGTAATCCAATTACATTGTTTGGAAGTTTTTTAAGGAAGGAGGGAGAGGGGTTTGGAAGGGTTTGGAGGGATTTCAACTCCCTCTAGCCCCTCATTTTTAATTCCCCCAAATTGGAGAGATTTGGAGGGGGAGTAGAGTACATAAACTATTGACCAAGTAAATTACCTAATTTACCCTTATTATATTAACAAAATTATACAAGGAGAAGGGCTAATTACTCCCTTCCCCCTTATTAATTTTAAAAACATCCAAACAAGGTGGAGGGGAATCATTTTCCTCTACTCTCCTCTCCACTACTCCCCTCACCTCTACTCTCCTCTACTCTCCTCCCTCTCTAAACTTCCAAACAGGCCATAAAAGATTAGACAAACCCACAGAGGAATTAACTTTAACATGTAAGTTTCAAACAAAGACAAAGTCAAAAACTTTAATTTGTGTTATTTTTTCTTGCGCATAACCATGAAACAAAAGGGAAAGACTCTATTACCTTCTCCAATCCCAAAATTTATGTCCAAAAACCAACACCCTTTCTAATCCCGAAATCAATATCTTGCTAATCCTGAAAGAAAAAAAAAAGAGTGATAAGAGAGAGAGGATCGATGAGAGAGAGAGCTTACTGGTCTTTTTGGGAGGCTGAGAGGCGTGGGTTTGTATGTGGGAGGAGAAAGAGAGAGTATCAGTGTTTTGTTTACACAAATAAAAAATAATGGAAAAAAAATAAAAAAAATTTAGAACGCGCCTGAAAATTGGGCACCGCAATAAAAAAATTTGAGAGATTCTATATACACAATATTTTTATAATATTTTCACAACAAATCTTAGGTGGTTAATTGTTATTAGTTTAAATTTAAACCTAATGCTAAGATTACTTTTTTACCATAACAATAACAGCCAATAATAACCTATCACTTCAGATTTGTTATAAAAATATTGTAAAAATATTGTGAAAATAACATTTCTGTTTAGATTTGGAAGAGGAAAGACCATGAAGTACGAGCAAGGTATTGCTTGAGTTTCTTGAAATGAGCTTCTTCTTCAGAAATACGGAGAGAGATTACCAAATCAAAAGTTACAAAAACAACTGAACCTATATTTTTAAAAACTGTGAGCTCTGTACACAACAAAACAATGAGAGTCACACCCTTTTTTTTAGTTTTTAATCTAGAATCAATGAGCACCGCATGCTTTGGCTTTACTTTTAGCTTTTGTTTTACTTTTTCTTTTTCTTTTTTCTTGGGAAAAGAGCTTTTCTTTTACTGGACATTTTGTACAGTCTGTGCATTGTATTTTTTTTTTTTTTGGTCAACGAGTCTGTGCATTGTAAATTGTACAATTACAATTTCTTTGTCCTCAATAACTTTATTATATAATATATTATACAACTTTTAGTTAAAAGTAACGTGAATTTAATTTTTTTTTTCTTTTTGTGATAATTATGATTAGAAAAAAAAAATAGTAATTTCAGTTAATTAAGTGAATAAACTTAAAAAATTACTTAATTTTTATATGACATTAATTAATTTTCTATATATAATATATATATATATATATATATATATGTATATAAAAAAATATATATATATATATATATATATATATATATATATTTTTTTTAATGATTACAATTAAACATATGTGATTGTCCATTCCAAGTCACTTTTCTTTGAGGCCCTAGAGCATAAATTTCAAATCTTTTTTATTAACCACTAAGAGCATCTCCACTAAATTAACTAGCCAAAGTAATTATTTTAAATTACAAAAACTTGAATTTAGACAATTGATTGATGATGGGGCAATTAATCTTTGATTACCTTGAAATTTTGTAAGCAAGAAAAATGTATGAAGATAATGTAATCTAACGGTAGATTTGTCAAAATTCACGTTAAATTAAGAAATATAGGGTTGGGTTCAAGTTACACCTGATGTAACTCTAAAAAATGTTACACCACCCAATAACTTATTATTAAATTCATATTTTGAAAATCCAACCGTTGGATTACATGTTCTATATGTTTTTAACATACATGTTAATTTTCATGCCAATCGGGTATAATTTACCATTTGATCTTTAAACTCATCTTTTATGTGTTATTTTTAAATTACAAAAACTTGAATTTAGAAAATTGATTGATGACATGCCTATTAATTTTTGATCACCTTGAAATTTTGTAAGTATGAAAAATATATGAAGAAAACGTAATCTAACGGTAGATTTATAAAAATTCACATCGAATGTCATAATATAAGGCTGGATTCAAGTTACACCTGATGCAACTCTAAAAAATGTTACACCACCCAATAACTTATTATTGAATTCATATTTTGAAAAACCAACTGTTTGATTACATTTTCTATATGTTCTTAACATGCATACCAATTTTCACGCCAATCGAATGTAATTTATCATTTGAACTATAAACTCATATTTTATACATTATTTTAAACTACTAAAACTTGAATCTAGACAATTTATTGATGACATAACTATTAATCTTTGATTACCTTGAAATTTTGTAAGCATGAAAAATATATGAAGATAATTTAATTTAACGGTAGATTTGTCAAAATTCACATCGAATTAAGAAATATAAGGTTGGGTTCAAGTTACACCTGATGTAACTCAAAAAAATGTTACATCACCCAATAACTTATTATTGAATTCATATTTTGAAAATCCAACCGTTGGATTACATTTTCTATATGTTCTTAACATGCATGTCAATTTTTATGCCAATAGGATGTAATTTACCATTTAATCTATAAACTCATTTTTTATGCATTATTTTAAATTACAAAAATTTGAATTTAAACAATTGATTGATGACATGGCTATTAATCTTTGATCTCCTTGAAATTTTGTAATCATGAAAAATATATGAAGATAATGTAATCTAACGGTAGATTTGTCAAAATTCACATTGAATTAAGAAATATAGGGTTGGGTTCAAGTTACACCTGATGTAACTCTAAAAACTGTTACACCACCCAATAACTTATTATTGAATTTAAATTTTAAAAATCTAACCGTTGGATTACATGTTCTATTTGTTCTTAACATACATGCCAATTTTCATGCAAAACAGGTGTAATTTACCATTTGATCTTTAAACTCATCTTTTATGTGTTATTTTTAAACTACAAAAACTTGAATTTAGACAATTGATTGATGACATACTTATTAATATTTGATCACCTTGAAATTTTGTAAATATGAAAAATATATGAAGATAACGTAATCTAACGGTAGATTTATAAAAATTCACATAAAATGTCATAATATAAGGCCAGATTTAAGTTACATTTAATGTAACTCTAAAAAATGTTACATCACCCAATAATTTATTATTGAATTCATATTTTGAAAATCCAACTATTAGATTACATGTTCTATATATTCTTAAAATGCTGACAATTTTCATGCCAATCAAATGTAATTTACCATTTGATCTTTCAACTCATCTTTTATGCGTTATTTTAAACTACAAAAATTGGAATTTAAACAATTGATTGATAACATGGTTATTAGTCTTCGATCACCTTGAAATTTTGTAATCATGAAAAATATATGAAGATAATGTAATCTAATGGTAGATTTGTCAAAATTCACATTGAATTAAGAAATATAGGGTTTGGTTCAAGTTACACATGATGTAACTCTAAAAAATGTTACACCATCCAATAACTTATTATTGAATGCATATTTTGAAAATCCAACTGTTGGATTACACAATCTATATGTTTTTAACATGCATGCCAATTTTCATGCCAATCGGATGTAATTTACTATTTGATCTATAAACTCATATTTTATGCATTATTTTAAACTACTAAAACTTGAATCTGGACAATTGATTGATGACATGACTATTAATTTTTGATCACCTTGAAATTTTTTAAGCATGAAATATATATGAAGATAATGTAATCTAACGG
This sequence comes from Quercus glauca, assembly GCA_023736055.1. Taxonomy (NCBI): domain Eukaryota; kingdom Viridiplantae; phylum Streptophyta; class Magnoliopsida; order Fagales; family Fagaceae; genus Quercus; species Quercus glauca. The sequence goes on along the minus strand of CM043320.1, from coordinate 43,920,280 downwards.
TAGATTTGTCAAAATTCACATTGAATTAAGAAATATAGGGTTAGATTCAAGTTACACCTGATGTATCTCAAAAAAATGTTATGCCGCCCAATAACTTATTAGTAAATTCATATTTTGAAAATCTTTCCATTGGATCACATTTTCTATATGTTCTTAACATGCATGTAAATTTTCATGCCAATAGGATGTAATTTACCATTTGATCTATAAACTCATCTTTTATACATTATTTTAAACTACAAAAACTTGAATTTAAACAATTGATTGATGACATGGCTATTAGTCTTTAATCTCCTTGAAATTTTGTAATCATGAAAATTATATGAAGATAATGTAATCTAACAGTAAATTTGTTAAAATTCACATTGAATTAAGAAATATAGGGTTGGGTTCAAGTTATACCTGATGTAATTCTAAAAAATGTTACACCACCCAATAACTTATTATTGAATGCATATTTTAAAAATCCAACCGTTAGATTAAATGTTCTATATGTTCTTAACATGCATGAAAATTTTCATGCCAATTGAATGTAATTTACCATTTGATCTTTAAACTCATCTTTTATGCGTTATTTTAAACTACAAAAACTTGAATTTAAACAATTGATTGATGACATGCCTATTAATCTTTGATCACCTTAAAATTTTGTAAGTATGAAAAATATATGAAGATAATATATTTTAGAGATCCTTCACAGAAACTAGGTGATGCATTTAGTGATATATATTTTAGAGATCCTTCACAGCTATTAGTGTTATTACCAAACAAACAAGGGGAAAAATAACAAATCAACAATTTTTTTATACAAAAAAGAAATTTTACTTTAACCTAATCTAAGTGTATATGTGTGTGAGTCTCTTTTTTGAAGACTTAAACCCTGACCCTTACCCCCCTACACCTTACAAACACTTATTTGTGGAGTGACCATTACATTAAGGATGTGCGGTCAAAACAAAGAAAATGTCATTAAAGGAGATAAATGCCGGTACCACAAAATTTTAAATACGTTTTGCCATAATTTATCACATGACGAGTTGTGAATGGTAGAAATATGGACCCATCATTTTTTTTTTCACCACTCATAACTTACCACGTTGCAAGTTATGATAAAAATTATGTAAAATATTATGTTACTAGCATTTCATCACAAAGTCCATAAAAATACACCAAATTGCAGCGGAATTTTATAGGGGACATAAAGATATGGTGCACACCACACAAAGATATTTCCCAATAAAAACTGTCACTAAATACGTACGTACTTTCTTATGAAATTTTAGCAAAAAGATGAAAGAAGTCTGTACAGGGAAGACCAAAAGTCAATCCCAACAAACAAGAAGCGCAGAAATCAGGTTATCAATATAAAGCTTGTATTTTGCGGAAATGAATATTGTTGCTCAATATTATGTGAGCTCCACTTTCCGGCTACTTTATCGAGGATGCTTCTTCATCCTATATTCTTACAGGTTGAGAGTTCAAAAATTTTCTTTCATTAATCCAATTTTCATATTAGGTGCGTATATATCTTTATATATTTTGAAAGTGAAGTTGCAAATTTATCGGTGAGAAAACTTAGAAAATGAATACAAAATCTTGCGATCTTAAAGTTTCTGAAGTTGTATGATTATCCTGATCTGTTGTACTATTAAGATGCAAAGCAAAATTTTAAGCTTCTCTGCAAACAAATATGTCTATTAAAGACTACAGAAATTGTTGCTGATTTCTGTACATAATAAATTAGTATTAGAATTTTACTGCATACCACATTGCTTGGTCACAAAAGGCATTTATCTCTTAAAATTATTAAGTAGAAGATTCATTTTATCATGAATTTAATATTTAAAATAATATACAAAGATGTTGATGATGAGGTTGCATTACATTAATTATATTTATTTTTCAAGAGTTTTGTAGTTCAATTGGTTGACATTTTTTAATGTTTCTAATGAAAACATCCAGTGACAATCAAATTCCCGACCCTATTATAATTGGGGAAATTATCAACCAAAAAGCCATTTTTATTTAACTTCAAAGTGTGGTCTCTATTGTATGCTAAATTCATATTTAAACATGTATGAGTTCCTCTAGGGCATAACAAAATTTCACAACATTTTTATAAAAAAAAGTAAAGTGTTAATTCATTTTATAGGTCAAAATAAAACAAACTAAAATGAAAAAAGATCATACTAACACTCACCACAACTTAAAATAAGAACATTAAGAAAATATTGTGAGACCTTGCTATGTTCTTAAAGTTGCACAAAATGTATTATGGGTATAATTGAAAAATTAAATTGCAAAAATTTTATTACTAAAAATTAAGTCATAACTATTCACACAATAAACGGTAAGTTATGAAGAAAAATTACGAGTAAATACGCTAAGCCGCGAAATTTACAAGAGAATGCATCATGCTCATGCATGCATGAGACCAAGTTAGACCTCGTAGGTAGCGCCACATAACTCAATTTATGAATAACAAATAACAACTGGATAACGTGACACATGCAGGTGTCTGTTTTTTCAAATAAGTTGTTGACTGGTAATATTAAATCTATTTTGCTGAATTGAAAATATTGTAATAAAATAATTTTTAAATATGTAAATAGTATTGTAGGGTTAATTTTTAATATTTTTTTAAATAAAGTGTTTATAAATAGTGTATGCATAGTATATAAACAGTATATTTACTGTTTATAAATAATAAAATTTGTCTCTCTAAATAGACTGAAAAAGTATATTTACTGTTCATAAATAGTAAAATTTGGTTCTAAACAGTCTGAAAACGTGTGCCAAAAAAAAAAAAAAACAAAACGCAAATGCCAAACGCAACTTCCTATATCCAAACCCAGCCTAAAACAAGGGTAGGCTTCTTTCTTTTTTGTGAAAGAAACATGTACTTTTCCTTATGGACAAGAGAATGCATCATGCTCATTCATGCTTGACACCGAGTTAGACCTCGTAGCTAGCGCCACATAACTCAATTTATGAATAACAAATAACAACTGGATAACGTGACACATGCAGGTGTCTGTTTTTTCAAATAAGTTGTTGACTGGTAATATTAAATCTATTTTGCTGAATTGAGATGAATTGGAAATATTGTAATAAAATTATTTTTAAATGTGTAAATAGTATTGTAAAGTTAATTTTTAATATTTTTTTAAATAAAGTGATCATAAACCGTGTATGCATATTGTATAAATAGTATATTTACTGTTCATAAATAGTAAAATTTGACTCTAAACAGACCGAAAAAGTACATTGACTGTCCATAAACAATAAAATTTGGTTCTAAACGGTCTGAAAACACGTGCAAAAAAGAAAAAAAAAAAAAGAAAAAAAGAAAAGAAGCAGCAAAACAGACGCAACTTCCTATATCCAAACCCAGCCCAAAACAAGGGTAGGCTTCTTTCTTTTTTGTGAAAGAAACATGTACTTTTCCTTATGGACAAGGACTTTGTGAAAGAAACATGTACTTTTCGTAATGAGCTGGCTGAAAATGTCCAGGTGTCCAACATGGCAGAAGTCACTGCTTTAAATATGACAAGTCAAAACGCCAAGGTCAAGGATATCGAAAGTCAAAAAGCCAAGGTCCAAGGGTCACACCTTCTTCCTTCTTCTTTTTTTTTTTTTTTTTTTTTTTTTTTTTTTTTTTTTTTTTTTTTTTTTTTTTTTTGAGAAAGAGGTCCAAGGGTCTGGGTTTGGATTACGATGAAAAAAATAATATATGTGCATAAGCATTTTTTCTGTGGATCTTGTAAATTATTTACAGGACTCATAAATACGAATTTTAGTAAAATTTTTTTTAAAGTTGGCTCTTATTGTATTATTTACATATTTAAAAATTTTTTTGTTATAAATTTTTCAATTTTTAATAATAAGTGGTATCTAAACAGATCCTTAATTTCGAAAGGCAAAAGCAATATAGTGAAATTGCGTTTTATTTATGTCAACGAAAAAGACACTATTTCACCTGCTCTTTTCCCCCTACCATTTTTTTTTTTGTTTTGTTTTTTGTTTTGAGTAGAAAAAGGCAATTTAATTGAAGAAAATGAAAAAAGTCATGGTTACAGAATATCTAAGTCAGAGGCAACCGACCATTTCAAAAACTGAAAGACAATCCTCAAACCAATCATTATATAGACACACAACTCTAGGACATGGTTTATATATATGGGTCATGCTAACGAGTGCCCTTAGGGCACTCTTTAATAATCTATTTCAGGAAAGTTTTGATACCACTTTTATGGAAAATGAAAAAAGCTGTCAAAATATTAATTACTTCTTTTTCATTTCCCATAAAAACTTTCTTTAAATGGATTATTAACGAGTGCCCTAAGGGCACTCGTTAGCATTTTCCTATATATATATATATATATATATATAGACACACACTTGGACATGATTAGTTAAAGAATAGCTGGTTTATTTGGGATTGAGATAAGAAGTTTGATAAAATAATTGTGGATTACTGAAATTTAAAGTTGAAAAAGCAAGTTTTAAATCTCAACTATTAAATAAATAAATAAAAAAGTAAAAATTTAAGTTAAAAAGTGAGTATGGATGAAAAAATTTTGTGAGGGTACTCCAGCCACCAAAGCCCACAAAGGCTAACTTAATATAGTAAAACAAAAGTACTGGGGAGGATTTTATTTATGCTTCAATTTTTGAAAGAAATAAGAAGTTGTGGCTTTATGACCTCACCCTCCACATACACACTTTTAAGAGGAGAAACTGCCAAATTTCATATTTCTTTTACAGTTTATATTTAGTTGTAAAAGTGATATTTTAGAGATCCTTCACAGCCATTAGTTTTATTACCAAACAAACGAGAGGGAAAATAAACAACTCAACCATTATTCTCAAGACCAAGAGAATGTCATTAAGGATCATAGAGTCCATGAAAAAACACCAAATTTCATGGGTTTTTATAGGAGACATAAAGATATGGTATACATAACACACCACACAAAGATATTTCCAAATAAAATCTGTCACAACATAGATATGTACTTTCTTATGAAATTTTAGCAAAAAGGTGAAATAAATCTGTACAGGGAACGAACAACAAGCGCAGAAATCAGGTTATCAATATATATATATATATATATATATAGCTTGTATTTTGCGGAAATGAAGATTGTTGCTCAATATTATGTGACTATGTGAGCTCCACTTCCTAGCTACTTTATCTAGGATGCTTCTTCATCCTATATTCTTACAGGTTGCAACTTCGAAAGTTTTACTTCATCAATCCAATTTTCATACTAGGTGCATATATATCTTTATTTTGAAAGTGAAGTTGCAAATTAATTATCGGCAAGAAAACATAGAAAATTAATACAAACTCTGGTTTTTAAAGTTTTTGAAGTTGTATGATTATCCCTATTAAAATGCAAAGCTAAATCTTAAGCTTTTCTGCTGACAAATATTTCTATTGAAGACTACAGAAACTGTTAGCCTGATTTCTGTACATAATCAGTTTTAGTATTTTACTGCGTACTACAATGCTATATTGGTCACAAAAGATTGTGGAAGGACACCTAAAACTTTGAATATCTTATTACTTTCTAAATCTATAGCAATTAGGAGTGAAGGTGTGACTCCCTAATAGCATGTGTTTGGTTAGCTTTGTGTTATTTTCTTATTTCATTTTGTGCTTATAATGGTTTCAGTTATGAATTTCATAATTTAATATAAGAATATTTTGCTTAACATATTTAAATTTTTTTGGTATTTGTAATGGCTTCAATCTAATAATTAAATAATCGCTGAGGATTGGATAAGATCCCTTGTTACATCAATTTTGCATGGCTGAAAATATTGCTAGGCCACCATTAGAGTAATGGTTCATGTGGACTAATTCATAATGGCCTAGAGGATTAGTTTATATAAAGATTAGGCTAGAAATAATGACAGAAGATTAATTGATATAGAGTAAAAATGAGAGAACCAAATGTTTTTCGCTTGTTGTTCGTTGGGATTGACTTTTGGTGTGTTAAATATAATTTTATTTATTTATATAACAATGATGCTTAGTGCTCGCAAACAAAGACGAGAGCATAAATAGCAATGAAAGCTGCGAAATCAGAGTATTTGGCTCCAACATTGGTGCCCACATTTGAGCCCCCTTGTCGTTCTGACTCTGTTTCACTCAGCTCCAAGCATAAGTCTTTTTTTTTTTTTTTTTTTTGGCTCTAACAACAAGTGGAAAATTTTAAAAAATAAACCAATAAAAGAACCGTCATTTCGACTCTATATTATGGACGAAATGGGCATGAATTACTACGAAGATCAGAGCATCCTTTTTCCTGAAGTCTACATTATCCGATGCTCCATCTGATTTCCCGCTCTAAGAACGTGGGCTAATCATTCAAATCCTTCAACAACTGGTCAAGTTCCTCCGACGTCAGCCAATCTGAAAGCTCACTGTCTTCGTCACTGCTCTCTACCACTTCCACAGTCTGTGTCTCGCTCTCAATCATTGTCTCCGCATTAACATTTGGATTTTCTTCATGCTGATCTTGTTCGACTTCGCTTTGCTTTCCCACATAGTCTGACAATGGAAAATTAAGCTTAGCTCTGGGTCCGCGGAACTCGATGGCAGCCTTATCATAAGCCCTAGCAGCCTCCTCCGCAGTCAGGAACGTACCTAGCCACTTGCGCTTCGCTTCCCTCGGGTCTCGAATCTCAGACGCCCATTTCCCCCAAGGCCTCTGCCTCACTCCCCTGTATCTCTTCTCATTGTCATTCTTCATCTTCTTCTTCGAGCTCCTCTTGCTGGTTGATGGCAATGAGGACGTAGCAGCATCAGGCGGGACTGGTTGTTGTTGCAGTAGTTGATGGTGTTGTGGGGTCAGACCTTGAATGCCGTCAGTGACAACGTGCTTGAGAGCTGAGACCAAAATGTCTTGTTCTTGTTCCTCTGTTATTCTTGCCCTCCATGGGCACCACCTATAAATCTTGCTTGCATTAAAACCATACATCACGTATTGGCTTTCGGAATTTGGACAAAATGATAAATTTTCCCTTTTTGGAATGAGTAACAGAGTTTAGTGAGTTTCGAGTTTCGATTCGAATGCGGCGATTTATATAAATAACGGATTGGTAATGTCCACTGTACTACTGCCGGCCCGTACGCTCTGCCTACGCGGAGCATCTTTTGCTGTGAGAAATTCAATGTGACCTGCAGGTGTTTCTTTCATAGCCATAAGTGTGACGGGGAGCGAAGTTCACAACCTGTCAGACGTTAAAATACACCTACATGTTAACAGACAAAACTTTGAAAAGTCTATACACAAATTATTTGAGAAGATTTTTTTTTTCCTGGTAATCGTCAATAATTTCAAAATCATTTCAAATGCTGATTCAAAGTAGCATGCTAACTCACTCATAGAACAACCATAATTTTCAATTAAAATGATGTTTGATGTTAATTAAATTGGGAATGTTGTAGCTTCTTGTTGCATCCATAGCTTTACCCAAATTTTTTACTAATTGATGATGTGGCAAATTGTTAGTGAATAAGTAAAAAAATGAATCAATGACGAGTTTAGATAATAACAAATAAAAACTTGTAAAATTAACTATTATAAAAAAATATTGTATTTTTTTTTTTTATGCAGCATTACTCATAAAACTTAGAGAACTTTTCGAAATTGGGATCCAAATGATTGATAATTTGAATACTATTTGATATTCATTATTTAGAGGGTCTTGTTAACAAGTGCCCTGTAGGCTATTAGAGGTGCATTAGCCCATTAGTATGGGCTCAAGCCTTATTCTATTTTGTGTGTAAGCCAAGTTTCTTACTTGTACTAGAAATCTATTAGTATAGGGTTTAGTTTACTATATATACACTTGTTATGTTCATTGTAATACAAGTTTTATACTACACTCTCATATATTAAAAATGTAGCCCTTTAGGGTTTCCTCTGTGGATGTAGACCGTTAGGCTGAGTCACGTTACCCTCGTGTTCTTGTATTCTATTCTTTATGTTTCCGCTTCCGCATCTACTTTAGCATATTCAATATAGTGTATTAATGCTAATATTTAACACATGCATTATTAAATACTCAATTATGAGCTATAATGCATTTTTTCAAACAAAAAAAAAATATTAATATTTTATAGACAAAATTTGGTTACAAAATTGGTTATAACTAATGATTATAACTCTCACAAAAAAAAAATAATATGACTTCATATTTTGAAAATTTAACTATTAAATTATATATTCTTTACGTTCTTGACACACATATCAAATTTTGTGCTAATTGAATATTATTTACTATTTGATTTATAAAATTATTTTTTTTATGTATAATTTTAGACTCTAAAAACTTAAAATTTAAATATTTGAGTATAACATTGTTACTGATTTTTCATGTCTGACGTTAGACATGAATAAAACACCTATATGTAATTTGTAAGGAAAATGCTAGGACCACCGAAAATGGTACAATCTTGTACCACAACTTGCCACGTGTTGAGTTGTGACTAGTGAAGGAGTGTCCCCACATGGCCCACAGACACTCCTTCACCAGTCACAACTCGCCATATGTGGGGACACTCCTTCACTACTCACAACTCACATGTGGCGAGTTGTGGCACAAAATTGTGCCATTTTTGGTGGTCCTAGCACAACTCAATTTGTAAACAGATAAAACTTAAAAAAAGTCTAAGGGTCTATTTGGATATAGCTTATTACTGAAAACTAAAAACTTATTACTGAAATCACTGTAGCAAAATAATTTTTATACTATGAATAGTGCCCATGAGACCCAATTTGGATGTTACATTTGCTTTATTAAAAAACTTGCGAGTTTTGTAAACAGTGCACGGGATCCAAGGAAAAAACGCAAACGCGGCCGGCGTTTACTATCCAAACTCACATTAAGGGTTTGTTTGGATACCGCTTGTGGGGCCCTATTGCACTAACCATGCTGGCCCACTACACGCGGCCCAAGGCCCGCGCCGAGGATAATGTAAAAATCGAGGACAATGGGAAAGAGCCTAGGTCATCCAAAGGCCTCGCCGAGGATGACACGTCCTTGGCACACCGACTTCACTAAAGGGAAAATATCCCTCATTCGTTGAATATATCTCACCAACATTCTGACCGCTTTAATGGTGAGGTGACCTGAAAACCTTAAAGCATCAGTCACTTCAACTATTATAAAGTCTGCAAAGGCGGCTGGGAAATAACATAAAGCCTGCAAATACAGATGATGGGACAATCCCCTGTACATAGAGGCTCCAATAATTGACAAGTGGACGGCGAAGACTAACAAAAGTAAAAAATACTATATAACCAAGGGATTTCCCAACATAAGGGGGGGGGGGATGAATGATAAGAAAAGGAGATCCTCAGACGAAACCGAGGACAAATATATTTCACAAACACTTAATCTAAATGATGGAAATCCCCACAAACATTGATCCAAAATCATTATAAAGTCTCTTACCAATACCTAACCAGATTGATGGCCTTTATCCTCATAAAAACTACTCGGCAAAACCATTCTGTTAGTACCCATGTTGGTCTCGCATCATTCGTTGTTCGTATTGCTAGTGCCTAGCCCATATACCCACATCTCTACAAGTTTTATTGTTAAGGGTCCATTACAAATTGAGCCCCTACAATTGGCGCCCACCGTGGGGCGGACTTGTGTATTAGCAGTACGACGGCCAGTGTAAAAAAAAAAAATCAAATCAATCAAGAGCAAAGGCAGATCTATACAGTTCCCAGCAACAATATTCATCCAGAAGTCTACAACAACAAGAAATAAGCGTATACGAAAAAGAAAAGAGATAATATGTAAAGCAGGTCTACTTCTTTATTAATATACACAAAAAAATTTATTACATCTCTTACAAGTGGTGCCTAGGGGGCTTGTTCTAAAGCTAACTACAAAGGCAGACGCTTGACAAAGCTGGCAGAGGAATAAAGGGTAGAAAGCAAAGCTGGCAGAAGAACAAAAGATCGAAAAGAAGTGAAAGAAGAGATGAAGAACAAAAGGTAGAAAGCAAAGCTGGCAGAAGAACAAAAGATAGAAAAGAAGTGAAGGAAGAGAGGAGGAAAGAAGAGAAAGAAGGTTGGCAGAAGAACAGAAGATAGAAAAGAAGGCTGGATGAGAAGTAAGAGAAGAGAAAAAGAAAAGAGGAAGGCTCGTTGAGGAGCAAAAGAAAAAGAGGAAAAAGAGAAAAGAGGGAAGAAGGGCTACATAGGAGGTGGAAGAGGTCGCGGCATAGGACGGCTCCACTCCTGGGTTCCGCCTGATTTCCCTCCCACCCCCGATACAGCCGGCTTGGAGGGTCAATGACCCAAACCCAAGGGAAGGTGGTTACGTTCTTCCTGGATCCTCCTCCAGACAGCGAGGAGGGCTCTTCCTAGGGTTAGGTTGAAAAGAAGGAGAACCTTTGGGTTTCCCCTACTCCAACCCCAATGTGAGGTCCAGGGTCGGAGTGCCATCCTCGACTCCTGATGGGGGCTGTGCATCCCCGAGATCACCCTTTCCAAGGGCCAACTCATCCGAAGGGGCTCAAACGGCTATGTTTGGTGGAACCTTTTTTGGGTGATATTTTTGGAGAAGTTTAAGATGGATGTTTGTCAAAGTGTGAGTGAGAAGGTTGCCCTAGAAACGCCTTATATAGAAGGTGGAATATTGATGAGGGCCAATCCACAATAAATCCCAGGGAGAGATTTCCAGAGGTAATAATTCCGCCCCAAGTTCCAAGGGGCCTATCAACTGTTAGATCCTCGTAGATCCACAGCTAGCATTAATGAGGAGGCGCCTCATTAAACGAGAAGACACCAAAGCGTCAGAACACGTTACCCGGACAACCCAAGAGACGCCTCGTAATCATAAGAGTCCCATCAAACGAAGAGGAAAAATACGGTAAGGTCTTATCCTCCACCAACTCCAGCCTGCATTTATTATTATTATTCTACTTTAGAAGTGTAATTATTCAATGCTTATTGTAAATTATATCAATGTAGAACTAAACGGCTACGGATAAATAGATAAAATAAATGGTAAAACGAGAAAACTAGGTACTGGACAGAACCAAGGCATTGCATGGTCCTCAGACCCAAGCCTCATGGGGAAACCAGATACTTCAGATGTAAAATGAGAAAACTAGGTACTGGACAGAACCAAGGCCTTGCATGGTCCTCGGACCCAAGCCTCATGGGGAAACCAGATACTTCAGATGTAAAATGAGAAAACTAGGTACTGGACAGAACCAAGGCCTTGCATGGTCCTCGGACCCAAGCCTCATGGGGAAACCAGATACTTCAGATGATTAAATGAGAAAACTAGGTACTGGACAGAACCAAGGCCTTGCATGGTCCTCGGACCCAAGCCTCATGGGAAAACCAGATACTTCAGATGATTAAATGAGAAAACTAGGTACTAGACAGAACCAAGGCATTGCATGGTCCTCGGACCCAAGCCTCATGGGGAAACCAGATACTTCAGATGATTAAATGAGAAAACTAGGTACTGGACAGAACCAAGGCATTGCATGGTCCTCGGACCCAAGCCTCATGGGAAAACCAGATACTTCAGATGATTAAATGAGAAAACTAGGTACTGGACAGAACCAAGGCATTGCATGGTCCCGAACCCAAGCCTCATGGGGAAACCAGATACTTCAGATGAATAAAATGAGAAAACTAGGTACTGGACAGAACCAAAGCATTGCATGGTCCTCGGACCCAAGCCTCATGGGGAAACCAGATACTTCAGATGTAAAATGAGAAAACTAGGTACTGGACAGAACCAAGGCATTGCATGGTCCTCGGACCCAAGCCTCATAGGGAAACCACATACTTCAGATGAATAAAATGAGAAAACTAGGTACTGGACAGAACCAAGGCATTGCATGGTCCTCGGACCCAAGCCTCATGGGGAAACCAGATACTTCAGATGTAAAATGAGAAAACTAGGTACTGGACAGAACCAAGACATTGCATGGTCCTCGGACTCAAGCCTCATGGGGAAACCAGATACTTCAGATGAATAAAATGAGAAAACTAGGTACTGGACAGAACCAAGGCATTGCATGGTCCTCGGACCCAAGCCTCATGGGGAAACCAGATACTTCAGATGTAAAATGAGAAAACTAGGTACTGGACAGAACCAAGGCATTGCATGGTCCTCGGACCCAAGCCTCATGGGGAAACCAGATACTTCAGATGAATAAAATGAGAAAACTAGGTAATGGACAGAACCAAGGCATTGCATGGTCCTCGGACCCAAGCCTCATGGGGAAACCAGATACTTCAGATGAATAAAATGAGAAAACTAGGTACTGGACAGAGCCAAGGCATTGCATGGTCCTCGGACCCAAGCCTCATGGGGAAACCAGATACTTCAGATGATTAAATGAGAAAACTAGGTATTGGACAGAACCAAGGCATTGCATGGTCCTCGGACCCAAGCCTCATGAGGAAACCCGATGCTTCAGAATAAAAACCAAGTGTTGGACAAACTCAGGCACTACGTAGTCCGAGGACTCCAGCCAATAAGGAGACCGCTCCCTCAAGAAATATTAAGTGTTAAGAAAAACCAGGGTCTTAGTATGAATCACGTGTCCAAATCTGCGGCAAAGCCAACCCCCCTCAGGCGCTGAGTAATGAGTCCTACTAAGGACGAAAATCACGAGAAATTGGGTGCTTAAGCACAAGCGACTCAAACCTACAGTTCATAAAGATTCCTCAGACGGCCCCTTAGCGCCAAAAGGAAATTGCAAGAGCGGTCGAAGTAACGATAAAATTAACAGAAACGCAAAGCTCAACAGGGCGTGAAAAAACGCCGAGGAAGTCAAAATCCTCCTTCCCGCCCAAGGGGACGTGCAGCAGAATTTTGAGGGGCTATTGTGGGGCCCTATTGCACTAACCACGCTGGCTCACTACACGCGGCCCAAGGCCCGCGCCGAGGATAATGTAAAGGCCGAGGACAATGGGAAAGAGCCCAGGTCATCCAAAGGCCTCGCCGAGGATGACACGTCCTCGGCACACCGACTTCACTAAAGGGAAAATATCCCTCATTCGTTGAATATATCTCACCAACATTCTGACCGCTTTAATGGTGAGGTGACCTGAAAACCCTAAAGCATCAGTCACTTCAACTATTATAAAGCCTGCAAAGGCGGCTGGGAAATAACATAAAACTTGTAAATACAGATGATGGGACAATCCCCTGTACATAGAGGCTCCGATAATTGACAAGTAGACGGCGAAGACTAACAAAAGTAAAAAATACTATATAACCAAGGGATTTCCCAACATAAGGGGGGGGGGGATGAATGATAAGAAAAGGAGATCCTCGGACGAAGCCGAGGACAAATATATTTCACAAACACTTAACCTAAATGATGGAAATCCCCACAAACATTGATCCAAAATCATTATAAAGTCTCTTACCAATACCTAACCAGATTGATGGCATTTATCCTCATAAAAACTACTCGGCAAAACCATTCTGTTAGTACCCATGTTGGTCTCGCATCATTCGTTGTTCGTATTACTAGTGCATAGCCCATATACCCACATCTCTACAAGTTTTATTGTTAAGGGTTCATTACAAATTGAGCCCCTACACCACTTATTTTGCTGAAAACTGAAAACTGAAAACACTGTAATAAAATAATTTTTAAATGTGTTAATAGTATTGTAGGACTCAGTTTTAAAGTTTTTTTTTCTTTTTTTTGAATAAAGTATTTGCGGGTCCCATAAATAGTATACGAAACCCTTTGAAAAAGTATAATTTTGCTCAGTGTACATAAAATGCTTTTCTTAAAAAAAAAAAAAAAAACGTGAAACAGAGACGCAATGCTTTTCCACACTATGTAAACAAGGCTAAGACACAAACAAAAAAAATTCTTTCCTTCTTTTTAAAAAAAGTCAGCACTGAGGCATAGATTTTGGCCATATATTAAAGTCAAAACATAGCCTTGTGGATTCTAGTACTGGGACGATGGGACCACATAGTATATTATCTATGTTTGCGGTTTGACAGAGGAGCATCCCAGCCAAGCCGACTGTCTTCTTCCAAACCGTCTAAACACTAAAATAGTCAAACTACATGCTTCTTCTCTTCTTTTTTTTTTTTTACTTTGACCAACAGTGACCTCAGAAAGCCCAAATCCTAAATCCGTCCTAGTATTTTTCTTTCTTTGACCGTATATGGTGTGCTATTTTTGGAATAGTTTAATAATCGCCTCAAAACAGCATTCTTGCTCTTAGTGGTGGCTCTAAAAATTATTTGTAATGTGATGATTAAAAAATTTAAATTATACAAAATTTAATAAAGATACAATTTGAATATATCAATGTCATAAAAAAAATTGCAAATACATGAAATATTACAATTTTTTTATTAACAAAGAGAATAAGAAAAAAATAGACTAATAAAAGATAAAGTGCAAATTGAAAATGCTAATATAAGAATAATAAAGTGGTACAACAATTTTATAACAAATCTTATGCAACAAGTTGTTAGCTTGTTATTGGTGGGTAAAATATGTCAATATTGAACCCGAATTAGAATTGGAAACAACTTACCACATAAGATTTATTGTGAAAATGTTGTGGATGTAGCATTACACTTATATTTATTAAACTCAAATTCTTACGAGTCTCAAGTAAAAGTGTTCAATATTTTTATTAGGGTGGTCAAAATGGGTTAATTTAGTAAATAATATATTTTTTAAAAGTATAAATATACAATATTTTCAAGTCAGGGTGGTCACAGAACATATTAATTTAAAATAATTATTTATATAAAATTTTATTTTGACAAATGAGGGTGGTCCTCACTTGATTTGTTCTAGGCATAATTCAAATACAAGTAGAGCCGCTAGTGCTTGCTCTTCAATATTTAATCTAAAACACTATTATTTATTTTTGCCACTACTTTGAATGGATTCTTATTAATTGATAAAGTTTTTTTTAAATTAAATAAGTATTTGAATTATGCTCAGAACAAATCAATTGGTATCTTCACCTAATAATAATTTTTTTATAAAAAAGTGGACACCATTGTAGAAGCACGAAATTAAAACATGTTTTAATTTCGCACTTATAATCACAATTAATTTCATTTATGGGTTCCGTGTAATCCACAATGGGAGATTTGTATAAAAACCAAACAACTTTTTACCAATGAAATAGTATCGAAGATTTTATTCCTCTAACTTTACTGTTACATTCCTCACTGTGTATCTATCCTCTCTCCTTTTTCTCTCAAAATCTCCAAAAATGACCATTTGCGACTTCTGCCCATCTCTTTCTTTTTATACTTCCCTAGTTCTCCTTTTTCATCTTTATCCATTACTTTATTTGCCTCATTTTCTTCTCCAACATGTGCTTTAGCACATGCTATACTAATTTAATTAGGCATTTTTCTGTCCTATCAGGCTTTTCTTTTCTCAAGGTTATGATGAACAAAGACTTTTAAGACTTCTTGTCTTATTCTGATTAATTATCTATAGCATTAAATGCAAATGTGTCAAGTGGGTTGTTGTAAATCTATCAAGAAGATCCCACAATCATCCTTGGATATCCACGTACACCTCGAAACTATGCCTTGGTAGCTCGGAGCATAGGCTGACATGGGAAATATGGTCAAAGTGCTTCACCTCAGATGGTTTCTATGGTTATAAATGAATGGATCCAAGGTGATGGGTTCTATTAGGTCGGAGTTTGAGGTTCAAGTACTTTGGGGAGGTTTCTGTTGACCCTTTGTTCGCATTTCGAGGTATGTGCCTTATGGAGAAACTTTTCAACTCAGAAGGATACGTTTTGGGCCTGGTTTTAACTTACGGCCCAATGCTTATTTGGGTTTTATCAGCCACCTCCCCATAACCATAATTTAAAATTATATCATATACATAAAAAATATACCTAATGTTGTACTCTATTTTTTCCCTCTATTCTATTTAAATACTATTTCTTTATTTTTCACAAGAAATGTATAAGTTATAAAAGTTACTATTCATTTTTTATAAATATTTATGTTATAATTATTACAAAATTTGCTACATAAATTTACAAATTAATGTGTCAATTTAAAATGTGGGGCCTCAAATATTTAACAACCTCGGCCCATTTCACGTCGGGCCCAAGGTTCGCGTCGAGGAGAAGCAGAGCCTGAAGATAAGCGTATGAAGCCCAAGTCATCAAAGGGACCTCGCCGAGGATGCTCACGTCCTCGGCGAACTGACATTGATGGTGGGAAGCTGTTACTCTCCCATTAAACGTACGCCGCCAACACTCTGGTCACATTAATGGCGAATTGACCAGCAAACAGTAACGCTTTGATCACTTCAACTAACAGAAAGCCTGCAAAGGCGGCTGAGGGGACAAGCCCTCAGACACAGACTTCAGATAACCGACAAATGGACGGCAATGATCAACGAAATAAAACTATATAGTAGATAGAACCCCCAGCAGGAAAGGGATCCCCAGAAGGAGACATGGAAAAGGGGATTATCAGGGTGCCCGAGGACAACCCTTGTGTTGGTCAGTTCGAAGGAAAGTGATCCTCGGACTGAGCCAAGGACGAGCCTACTTCACAAACACTTAGCCAAAAATCATTATAAAGATCCTCACAAAAACTTAGCCAAAGTCATTGTGATTATCCTCAAGAACACCTAGTCAAATTCCTTTGTTATTATTCCTACGAATTTCTCGTCATCCATTGCTTGTTTTGCTAGTACTTAGCCCTTTTACCCACACTCTACAAATTTTATTGTTTAGGGTCCATTACAATTTGAGCCCTTACAATTGGCGCCGTATGTGGGGAGGACTTGTGCACTAGCAAGTGCGACGGTGGGTGTGAGGAGATTAAGAGCAACACTTAAAAAAAAAAAACACCAAAACAATACAGTGTGCAGCAACAACATTCACTCAGAAGACAACAATCACAAGAAACAAGAATTTGCGAAAAATAAAAGAGATGAAACATGTTTACTTCTTTATTAATATATGAAGAAAAAGTTACATCTTACAATTGATGCCCGTGGGGCTTGTTCTAAAGCTAACTACAAAGGAAGGAAGGCCAGTTGAGGAGCAAAAGAAGGAAGGAAGGCTGGTTGAGGAGCAAGAGAAGAGGAAATGGAGGAAGGAAGGCAACGTTGAAGGCGGAAGAGGCCGCGGCACCGGACGGTTCCACCTCTTGATTCTGCCTGGTTTCCCTCCCAAACCAATCATTGCCGGCTTGGAGGGCCAACAGATCCAAAACCGAGGGAGGGAGGTTATGTTCTTTCTGGATCCTCCTCTGAATAGCAAGGAGGGTTCCACCTCTGGTTAGGTTGAAAAGAAGGAGAATTTTCGGTCTTCTCCTACCCCAACCCCAGCATGACGTCCAGAGTCGGGGTGCCATCCTCGGCTCTGAAAAGGGCTAGGCATCCTCGAAACTGCCCTTTCCAAGGGCCAATTTGTTTGGTGGGGCTCAAACTGCTATTTTTTGCAAAACCCCTGAGCAATGTCTTTGGGAGAGTTTAAGACGAATGTTTATTGAGTGTGAAGAAAAAGGTTGTTCCAAAAACGCCTTATATAGAAGGCGAAAAATTGGTGAGAGCCAATCCGCATTAAATCCTAGGGAGAGATTACCGGAGGCAATAACTCCGCCCAAATTCCAAGGGGCTTATCCGCCGTTAGATCCTCGTAAATCCACAATTGACATTAATAAGAAGGCGCCTCATGAACGAGGAGGCACCAAAGCGTCAAAATGCGTTACTCGAACAACCCAAGAGACGCCTCGTAATCAAAAGAGTCGCGCCAAACGAAGAGGCCAGGACAGAGCAAGGTCCCCTCCTCGGCAAAACTTAAAATCAGAGAACTAGGTACTGGACAGAACCTAGGCATTGCATGGTCTTCGGACTCAAGCCTTTGGGGAAACCAGCTACTTCAGACTAAAAACTAAGTGTTAGACAGAACCTAGGCATTGTATGGTCCTCGAACACCAGCCTCTGGGGAAACTAACTACTTAAAATCAGAGAACTAGGTACTGGACAGAACCTAGGCATTGCATGGTCTTTGGACTCAAGCCTTTCGGGAAACCAGCTACTTCAGACTAAAAACTAAGTGTTAGATAGAACCTAGGCATTGTATGGTCCTCGGACACCAGCCTCTGGGGAAACTAACTACTTAAAATCAGAGAACTAGGTACTGGACAGAATCTAGGCATTGCATGGTCTTAGGACTTAAGCCTTTGGGGAAACCAGCTACTTCAGACTAAAAACTAAGTGTTAGACAGAACCTAGGCATTGTATGGTCCTCAGACACCAGCCTCTGGGGAAACTAACTACTTAAAATCAGAGAACTAGGTATTGGATAGAACCTAGGCATTGTATGGTCTTCGGACTCAAGCCTTTGGGGAAACCAGCTACTTCAGACTAAAAACTAAGTGTTAGATAGAACCTAGGCATTGTATGGACCTCGGACACCAGCCTCTAGGGAAACTAACTACTTAAAATCAGAGAACTAGGTACTGGACAGAATCTAGGCATTGCATGGTCTTCGGACTCAAGCCTTTGGGGAAACCAGCTACTTCAGACTAAAAACTAAGTGTTAGACAGAACCTAGGCATTGTATGGTCCTCGGACACCAGCCTCTGGGGAAACTAACTACTTAAAATCAGAGAACTAGGTACTGGACAGAACCTAGGCATTGCATGGTTTTCGGACTCAAGCCTTTAGGGAAACCAGCTACTTCAGACTAAAAACTAAGTGTTAGATAGAACCTAGGCATTGTATGGTCCTCGGACACCAGCCTCTGGGGAAACTAACTACTTAAAATCAGAGAACTAGGTATTGGACAGAACTTAGGCATTGCATGGTCTTCGGACTCAAGCCTTTGGGGAAACCAGCTACTTCAGACTAAAAACTAAGTGTTAGACGGAACCTAGGCATTGTATGGTCCTCGGACACCAGCCTCTGGGGAAACTAACTACTTAAAATCAGAGAACTAGGTACTGGACAAAACCTAGGCATTGCATGGTCTTCGGACTCAAGCCTTTGAGGAAACCAGCTACTTTAGACTAAAAACTGAGTGTTAGACAGAACCAAGACATTGCATGGTCTTCGGACTCAAGCCTTTGGGGAAACCAGCTACTTCAGACTAAAAACTGAGTGTAAGACAGAACCTAGGCATTGCATGGTCTTCGAACTCAAGCCTTTGGGGAAACCAGCTACTTCAGACTAAAAACTGAGTGTTAGACAGAACTTAGGCATTGTATGGTCTTTGGACTCAAACCTATGATGAAACTAATCACTATAGGGCGATCTAAACACCAGACGGAAATTGGGTTTTGTAATTGTTAGGTTCTAAGGTCTTAGAATTTTATGTATTTAGAACTCTAATATGTAATGTTGGCAAACCATGATCAAAACAATGTATTTAGTTGTGTTTAAGTTTGCTCAAAGTTGATTAAATATTGTAAAGTTGGAATCCAGTGACTGCAGAAGCATTGGGGCTTCTCGGCCTGGCTCGATCGATCGAAGGTTAGACTCGATCGATCGAAAGTCAGCCCAGATGCGTTTTTCTGCAGAATTCCAACTCAGCCCTAACTCTTTAAACGTTTAGGGTTTTATGTTTTTGCCCTAGGTATATAAGGCAAACCCTAGCTACGTTTTTCAGAGTTGCACAAGTTGTATTGTTGCTCATACATTGCGGTTTTGTGTAAATCTCTTGTGAGATCTAGAGGAGCTTTCCTTTACACAAAGCTTAGGGTTTTCAAGATTGAGATCACATCAACATCTTGATGATCAACTTGGTTGCTGCCATTGAAGCTTAAAGAGAAAAACAAGTGAGGAGCTTGTACTTGAAGAAGGAGTTCAAAGAAAGAAGTAGTCCGTGGATTCGGAGCCTGCGCGTGGTCGTATCAGGAAGTTACTACTGGTGTGTAGCATTAGGAAGTCAAGCGGGGAGCTTGTAAGTCCTTTTGTAAGAACTTCAATTCTTTCTTAGTGGATTCCGTTTTGTCTTGAGGATCGGTGGGTAAAATCCTCCCCAGGTTTTTTCGGTGTGGTTTCCTGGGTGATCATATCATGTGTTATTTATTTTCCGCTGCTTTATATGTTTTATATGCTTGATATGATATTGTGATTGTTTTAACCTAGAATTGCTTAATTTGACTAAGTAACAACTTGGCTAATTAATCTAGGCTACGCAATCTGGTTATAGTTTTAGGGGTCTAAACCGTTCAGTAATGACTGTAGGCCTAGACCTACGACAAAACTAGTCCCTTTGGTGCTAAGTACTAAGCCCTGCTAGGGACAAAAACCAAGAAAAGTTGAGCGCTAAAGCACAACAATTTAAACCTATCCATCCTAGGAGAACTAAGAAGGAACTCGGGCGGAAAATTATAGATTAAAAAGAAAAGAAAACTTACAGAAGTAAGGAAAAACTCCTCGGGCGAGCCCTTTATGCTAAAGAAAGTTGCAGGGACAGTTGAAAGGATGGGTACACTAACAGAAAAGGCAAAGCTCGACAGGCCGAGATGGTAGGCCCGAGAATGTCAAAATCCTCCTCCCCGCCCGAAGAGGTCGGACAACAGAACTTTGAGAGGCTATTGTGGGGCCTCAAATATTTAACAACCCTGGTCCATTCCACGTCGGGCCCAAGGTCCGCGCCGAGGAGAAGTAGAGCCTGAAGATAAGCGTACGAAGCCTAAGTCATCAAAGGGACCTCGCCGAGGATGCTCACGTCCTCGACGAACTGACATTGATGGTGGGAAGCTGTCACTCGCCTACTAAACGTACGCCGCCAACACTCTGGCCACATTAATGGCGAATTGACCAGCAAACAGTAACGCCTTAATCACTTCAACTAACAGAAAGCCTGCAAAGGCGGCTGAGGGGACAAGCCCTCAGACTTAGACTTCAGATAACCGACAAATGGACGGCAATGATCAACGAAATAAAACTATATAGTAGATAGAACCCCTAGCAGGAAAGGGATCCCCAGAAGGAGACATGGAAAAGGGGATTATCAGGGTGCCCGAGGACAACCCTTGTGTTGGTCAGTTCGAAGGAAAGAGATCCTCGGACTGAGCCGAGGACGAGCCTGCTTCACAAACACTTAGCCAAAAACCATTATAAAGATCCTTAACAAAACTTAGCCAAAGTCATTGTGATTATCCTCAAGAAAACCTAGTCAAATTCCTTTGTTATTATTCCTATGAATTTCTCGTCATCCATTGCTTGTTTTGCTAGTACTTAGCCCTTTTACCCACACTCTACAAATTTTATTGTTTAAGGTCCATTACAATTTGAGTCTTTACATAAAACATTAAAAAAATGGTTTAAAAATTTATATTTTATCTAGTCACCTTAATGTGACTCTACATATATATATATATATATATATATATATATATATATATATATATATATATCAGGAAAAACAAAAGGTATTTATCTCTTAAAATTATAAAGTAGAAGATTCATTTTGTTGTGAATTTAACATTTAAAATAACATACAAAGAGGTTGATGCTAAGGTTGCATTACATTTACCATATTTATTTTTCAAGAGCTCTGTAAATCAATTGGTTGACATATCCTAATGTTTCCAATGAAAAAAAATTTTGGTGTTCAAATCCCCCCACCTCTATTATAATTTTTGAATTATATAAAAAAAAAAACCATTTTTATTTAACTCCAATGTGTGGTTTCTATTGTACACTAAATTCATAATTCTTTTTTGGGACTTAAATATATTAAATCATTAAATAAATATGTCTGAGTTCTTCTATAAATACAATAAAATTTCAGAATATCTTTACAAAAGTGAAAAGTCAAATTATTATAAGTCAAAATAAAATAATATAAAAAATTATACTGAAGCTCACCACATTTAAAAACAAAGGTTGTGTTAATGGGCACCATCCATTAACAACTTTTTAGAAAAATTTCTAACAATTTTTTTTTTCAGTTTTATCTCATTTTTTTAACTTTATAAATACAATTTAGAGTTTTTTTTTTTGACTTTTTCTGACATTGTTTTTTGGCACCATATCAAGCATCTTTATTAACATTTCTCTTAAAACAATAGGGCGATTTTACTATTATCTTAACCTTTCACAAAATGTACTAGTCTCGGAATTAAAAATTTTAATTGGGTGGCAGAATTTACGAGAGGATGCATGGACCAAGTTTGACCTCGTACGTCGCTAGGCCCCGCATAATTCTCAACGAACTTACCTATAACAACTGGATGACATGACATATGAAAGTGTCTACTTTCCAGAATCATCCGACCGAACAAGGACTCGGCTGAGCTGGCTGACGCTGTCCAAGTGTCCAACATGCCCAGAGTCACTACTTCAAAGTGTGAAAGTCAAAACAATAAAATGGGCCCAAACTAGTTTTGTAAGCAATACCAAAATTATAATGCCTCCGACCATTTTTTTTTAAATAGAAAAAGGCGAATTTATTGAAGAAAATGAACAAGTCATGGTTGCAGAATAATACGTTCTTAGGACACCGACGATCTCAAAAACTGAAGACACTCTTTAGACCTAACATTTTATAAAATACTTATTGAACATGATTAGTTAAAGTATGTAAATGAATTTTAATTAATTCAACTGATAAATTGTTTGATAATTAAATAAGAGATTTGAAGTTTAATCATCGTTTACACAAAAAATTAATTGAATTTTGCAATAAATTTAAACTCTATAAATTAAAAAAAAAAAAAAACTACATAATAGTTGGTTTATTTGAACAATTAATGCCAGTTGATTTTTTTGACTTTTGGGTCAAGATGATGTTCGTTTATATTTTGTTCGAATATTTCAAACTAGGGTTGTATTAACAGGCATCGTAATGTTTCAAATGTGTCAGTTTAGTCCCTAAGTTTTTGCTATTGTGTCAAAATAGTTCTTGTTGTTAGATAATGGATAAAAAATACTGACGTGGCTAACGGTAATACTAAAATATTATTATTTTTGCCAATTCAGCTGCTACATCAACAGCCACGTGTCCTTAATTTATATAAATAAATAAATAAAAAGAAATCAGAAGTTTGAATAATAGCATATGTCTGATTGTTATCACTTGTGAATCCTGCGCCATGAATATCAATGGTTTTAAGTTGTAACAGCCTTGCTTGTTTGACGAAGATTGGGGTCCTGCTTCACGAATCTGGACAGTTGGCTTAGACAATCAAGTAGTTGCTGCATATGTTTGTGATAAAGGATTTGGAGGTGGATATGAAGTTTTTTAACAAATTACAATCAGGGTAACTATTTAGAGCTGCAGTTGAAGAGGAAAAACAAGTTAGAAGATCACACAATGGGTGTGCTGGCAGACTATTCTCTCCCAATACCAACTAGAGATTGGATCTTTTCTTTTCTTTTTTATTAGAAAAAGTTTGTATCTTTTTATTTCCATTGCAGATTTGGGTTAGAACCTTCATATGACGTAGATCCATATTCTATTTTTATGATTTTGGTTTTTTTTTTTTCTTCATTACCGTTAGTTCTCTCACTATGGTTTTATTATTAAGAATAGGACATTGTTTTATTAAGAATAGGGAGCAGAGGAAGGCAAGGGCTGGGAGAGAATGAAGGTGCATCGGCCAAGGAGATTGGGAGGGAGAGGTTTCAGATTTGGGAGAGAAAAACCCATCTTTTGTTTTTGTTTTTAAATAAATAAATAAATAAGGACACATGGATGTTGATGTGGTTGTTTTTTAATTGATGTGGCAGTATACATGGCAACTAATGTGACATAAAAAATAATTTTTTATTTTTTTATTTGACACATCAACTTTTTCTATTTAAAAGATAACGGCATGGATTAAATTAACTCCGGCACTAAAAAAGTTGAAAACTAAACTGATTAAATTGAAAGGTTAAAAATTAAATTAAAATATGATGTAAAAAATAAGGACCAATTTGTAATTTACTCAGGATATTTATATCCACCTTCACTTATGAATGTACTATCAAGTTAGATCGTGCCAAGATACGTTGACTTTCTAAAATTCTTCTTTTTTATATATATTTATAGGAAAATGCTAATGAGTGCCCTTAGGTCTTTAAGAATCTATTTAAAGAAAATTTTTATGGGAAAAGATAAAAAAAAAGCAATTAATATTTTGACAGCTTTTTTCATTTCCCATAAAAGTGATGTTAAAATTTTCTTAAAATGGGTTCTTAAAGAGTGCCCTAAGGGCACTCGTTAGCATGACCCATATTTATATTCAGAAGCTAACTTTTTTATTTTATAGATTTTGTCCGTACATAAAAGGAGCCTTGTGGATTATAGTATTGGGATTTGGGACGGTGAGATCACAATCCAAATAATTTTGACAGCGAAGCATCCAAACCGTCTAAAAAGAGTCAAATCACATGCTTTTTCTTTCCTTTGATCAACAATGTTAGGATATCACAAAACCCAAATCCTTCTCTTCTCCCTTTCATTTTTTTTTTCTTTCTTCCTTCACTCCTCGCCAACCCATATCGCTCTCTTCCTCCTCCTAGTCATCTGAGTGTCTCTTCTTCTCAAATAGGGTTGTTGCTGGGATCAGTAGTTGGGTTGTTGATGTTGTGGCTGAAATCAAGTTGTTGCTGTGATGGGTGCGTTGTTGAGGTGGGTTTGTGGTGGTGGTTGTTGTTGTTGTTGTTGTTGTTGTTTTTGTTAGGACATATGTGATTCACTTGTTAAGAACATATGCAATTATTTTATGTAATTGACTAATTCTTTGACAAAACACACTTTACTTGTATTTGGGTAGATCTAGGATATGTTTGATGCTTCAAGAAACTTTGTTTCAAGATCAAGTGTTAAAACCATGCAAATCTGTTCAAGATTCAAGTGCAGAAAGTGCTGTTTATTAAAACTCGACAGCGAGCCATCTATCGAGCCTTGAAAAGCTGTTAAAGCCCATGGCTTGACAGCAGCTCGACAGATAGGGCATCTATTGAGGTTTATGAAATTCAAAATTTCTGATCTATTTTTCATTTAATCCGTGATTGTATGTTTGGGTTTTCTTTTCTCACAACCCTAGACATATAAAAAGATTATTTTAAGGGCAGTAAATAGGAACACAAGTTGCACAAATGTAGAGCAAAGTTTGTTCAAGCAAATTGTGACTGGAGATAGAATTTCCCCTAGTTCATCTCTCTTGTGAAGAAGTTGCTGTGTTTGTGCACCGTAGGGTTTTGTGACCAAGCATCTTCTTGATCTTCATCATGTGATGAATTGAAGAATTTTGCAGCCAACAACCTTCTCTAGTTGGTGATTGAAGTCACGTACTGAAATCTGTGCAATTGGTTAGTCACGTATTGAGAGCTGTGCATTACAAGGAGAGATTATCACTACAGAACAAGTCCAATTGGGTATTGGGGTAAGGGTTCAACTGTAGGTTGATATACGGTACTGAGATTCCTTTACTTGTAACCACTTGTTGTGATAATAGTGAATTCTCGGGAGTGGTGACCTTAAAATCACTCGGTGGGGTTTTTGCCGTGTAAATTTTCCCCATTCGTAAACAAATCACCGTGTCAATTTATTTTTCGTTGCATACTTAGTTTAATTGGTGATATATTTGTGCTACTACGCGTTTGCATGTTAATATATATATATATATATATATATATATATATATATATATATATATATATATATATATATATATATATATATATATATATATATATATTATAACTGAAACCTTTGAAGCTCCCACAATTTTCTACGCCATCACTATTTTTTTTTTATTTTAAGTTTTATATCTTATATATTTATTATTTCTCTTCAATGTGTAGTTATCTTATCAAGTGTTACAATAGTTTAGTTTAAGTAAAACTTTATTAAATATATGTTTCAAGAGCTTGAAAATTCTATTTCAACTAAAATTCTATAACAAAAGTTTTAACAAATATAAACTCCTGCCAAGGTTGAAACCCTTCATAAACATGAGTCTCACGTTTAGGACTCACGTTTACAATTTTTCACACCCATAATTACACGGCTTCTGCAAGAGTAATTTAGATCACATAAACAAATTGAAACACGCCTTTCCCCCCTTGGTTCCTGATTTAATCCGAATTCATTATTCACCACCACACACTGAAATTTTTAGAACTTAAATCAAAATAGAAAAATCTAAAACCCACAAACCCAAATCCTTAAACTAAGTTTGTTAGAGAAAATTTCTCAAAAACCAAATGGCTCTCGCTGTTACTTCTTCTTCATCTACTGTAATTTCTAAAGGTAGTTTCTTTTCATAGTTTGAATGGAATTGTTGGTTTTTTTATTTATTTATTTTTTTTTAAGGATGTTTGGTTGTTCTAATGATGATTGTTTGGCTTTTTAGATAAACTCTATAAACTTATTTATAGTCTTTTATATTGTCGATGCATTTATTCTTTATTTAGTATGTTTTCACGTTTTAATATTTGATGAATTTCCTATGTTTGTGTTTTACAATTCATATTGTTCTATAATGTATTGTTATGTGGTAATTGTTAGGGTACTTTTTTTTTACACCTAATTTTATTTGAGTACCACCTATTTATACCACTAATAAGTTATTGGGTTTTCCCCAAATATTTTTGCTCTATTATTATTTTAATCACAAATGTTTCATATCTCATTATCTAAATTAGGTTATAATATAAAATATCACAAAAAAGCCCAAAAACTCATATTTTATCCAATTTTATTATCATTATTTAGCTAAGCCCAAAACTGGCCCTATGAACCCAATAAACACATCTTATTCTATTTAAAGCCCAAGAATACTTATACTTGGCAATATTTGAAAAGCCCACGATTCAAATCCATGGCAAAACAATTTTATCAATGGAATTCAAATCCATAATCAAAGCCCATGGCTTAAACCCATGGCAATTTATTTATCCAAAACCCAATTCACATTAATAATATCAAAGCCCAATTCTCATTGGCAACGTCAAAACCCAATTCTCATTGGCAATATCAAAGCCCAGTTCTCGCTGGCAATATTTAAAGCCCAATTTTCATTGGCAACATCGAAGCCCAATTTTCATTGACAACATCAAAACCCAATTCTCATTGGCAATATCAAAAGCCCAATCTTCATTGGCAATATCAAAAGCCCAATTCCTGCTGGCAATATCAAAAGTCCAATCTTCATTGGTGATATCAAAAACTCAGTTCCCGCTGGTAATATCAAAAGCCCAATCTTCATTGGCAATATCGAAAGCCCAATCTTCATTGGCGATATCAAAAGCCCAAGTTCCCACTAACGATATCTAAAGCCCTTTTTTTTTTTTTATCAAAAAACCCGAGATTATTAACGCTTGACAAAGAGAAAAGTATCATGGCGTAATTATTGCTTAAGTATTACTATGGCAAAAAACCATGGCAATCGTTTTATAAAAGCTCATACGGAGTAATCTTGAAGAATATGTTCTCCCATTATAACCCATGAAACACATGGTCATAACATCCATAATATATACCTTCACCGCTTATGAAAAATACTCGATCCCACAAGCTTATCATTTAAATTATGGTGTGACTATTAGAAACCATGAACGTTATTTATGATATGGAATTCATCATAGTAAAGGTTATTTTCAAAGGTGCTTTGAAAAACTTGTCATATTGTTTCAGACATTACAATTAATTGCCCAAAAGGCCCATTGCAAGTATCTATAAAAACCCAAAGAATATCTACTAATAAAAGTCCATGAGGAAGGAAAGCCCATGGCAACATGTGTTGTTGATTTTGTAGGATGCACACAACCCAACCCAAGGGAACCAGCCCAGGTGAACAGGCCTAATCTAAGAGATCCCAGTAAGAAGCAAAGGGTTGAAAGTAGGCAAAACAACCATTGTTCATCCCTCACCGAAGTACAACAAGAGAACCAAGTCCTTAAGAATGAACTAAAGGCTGTCTCATCGGCTTTTGGTCACTTTCTACCTGACGTGAATAGTACCTGAGGCTTGTAACATCAACTGAAGTCTAAAGGGTGATGAGACACTATCATCTTTTTTCAAGATTGCACCTTCAGCAGAAGGGGAGCTGAAACCAAATTATTCAAATTCCAACAAATTGATGCTATAAATGTTAAAAACGTTCAAGACATGATTCATGTGCCAAGCCCATGAATCCTAAAGGGAAAAATTTGGGAACATGTGGTTTGGAGGGCATAAAGGGATCTCCAGTGGAACCCTTTAAAGTGGGCTTAAACTTTAACACTTGGCTTAGGGTGTTGAATCCTACTTCCTAGGGTCCAAATCTCAGTTGCAACACTAGGATTCTTTCTTAATATTTGCCTTAATCCCATTGGTTGAACACAATCTTAACAATCTCAGTATTTAATGCAAGATTACCCCAAATATTACCCATGTGGACATTGCCCAAAGAAGCAAAACAGCCCCAAAAGCAAATCTCCCATTTTTAGGCCAAATCCAGGTTATTAATTTAGCTATCAAGGCTCCTCTAAATCAGACCCACGTTTTTTGGATTCTTGTTAATTAATGCTTCTCTAAACTCCATTATAAAAGCATGAGCATCTTAGCCCACAAACACAACAACTACCCCTCTGAAACTCTTGGTTTATTTGCCATTTTACTTGTAATTTAGCTCTCTTTAAGCTCACTACTCATCTCTTTCAACCCACATTCATCTAACCTTAGACATTCTTTCCTCTCCTTTACACAATCACAGCTCATAAATGCCTCCCACTACTCATAAACAACCCACTACTCACAAAAAGCCTTAACCTCAGAGTTAACCTCATCCACTTATTCAAAACAACCTATATTGTCTCATTCATGCCTTATGAACACATACTCATCAAAATCTTAGTTTAATACTAGCTGCATTGAGCTGGGGATCTTTCTCTCCCTTCATTCTATCCTATTTTTTCCTCTTTTATTTGTAACAATGGAGCCTTTAATCCTTGTTTATTATTATTATGATGAAGGATATAATGTATTTGTAACAATTGAATTTTTCCCTCACATTGATGTAATGACGGTTGAAAGTACTATAAATTCCCCTAACCGAGACACATAAGGACCCAGGACTGAATACCTTCATAAATTTATTTAATCATTAACTTCTGGGCTTTTAATGAAATTTCAACTTTACTGCTGGAGGATTGATTTGAACTATGACGCTGTAAAAAGGAGTAATAATGTAACATATTAAAAATAGTAACATGTTTATTGGGCTTTATTGTTGTCTTCTTGTTAGGGTGTAGCCTCTATCTCTTGCTTGGGCGGACTTCCACAACACCGAAAGCCTTTGAGTTCTATTTCAAAGGCCCATCATCAAGTTTCGGCTTGGCTACCCCATACTCTATTTGGGACCATCAAAATTTTCCCCTCAACAGTAATCAACATGGTTGTATGTTCGACTTCTAGCCAAATACAACAACACACTCCCACCGTCCACTATTTCTTTTCTTAGTCTCTTCATATACCGCATGTCCTCTTCCTCTTTACTCACATTGGTAAGGTATTGCATTGATTTGGTTCTTGAAGTGCCTTCAAAACTTGGGTTTTGGATTTGTTTTGTCAAAAATGTTAACAGAATTAAAGAACTCACAATCTGGAGAAAAAGGAAATAAGAAAAAAAAAAAGAAAAGAAAAGTGACTGTATTAGATTGGTTTTTTTTTTTTTTTTTTGTATATTTGATGTCATTACCATAGAATAGCGAAAATGTTGTGAGCTATGCCGATATGTGTTATGTGGAACCAATGATATGAAAGAAAAAGAATTTTCTAAACCTTTATTTTGAATAAAATTACTTATTTCGTTCAATTTCAACCGTTTTCAAGTCATACATTTTTTAAGCGAAGTCATAAACCTTTAAGCAAAATTTTTTTTTTTTAAATTTTTGCTCCAAAAAAATAATAACTATTTTTAATTTTTATTTAATTATCCCGTGCATCGCACGGGTTAGCGACTAGTTTGATTAATTAATAAACTTGCCTATTAATCAATTAATTCATCACAAGGGGTCAATACATTTTTGGTCTATCAGTTTTTATTTATTTATTATTTTTTTTATAAATGTTAAATAAGAGTTCTAATGGGTTGGTTGTGGTTGTGGGTGGCTGTGACTGGGTTGGTTGTGTTGGTGGAGGTGGCTGTGGCTCTTGCTTCAAATGAGAGTGAGTCCGATAGGAAGAGAGAAAGAGGCATTGAAAAATCAGAAAGAAATTAATAAAGAAATAATATTTAAATGAAGAGGTAAAAAAAATTAGAACCATTGATGTTGGACGTATTATAAAGTGAGTTGTTAAAATGGATAAAATAATATTTTGAGTTGCTAAAAGTTAAAAATTTTAGCTCCACCAATGCTGATGCTTTAAGAGCATTAATTAAGCATTAGCCGTTGTAAAAAAAATTCTATTTTCTCACACCAAAAAGCTCATTTATTTATTTTAATACATCATTTTACAATATATTATACATCACATGTTTTACTTTAGCACATCACCCATTAAAATAACTTTAAAAAAAGGGAAATGCTAACAAGTGCCCTTAGGGCACTGGTTAATAATCTATTTAAAGAAAGTTTTACTTTTTTTTCATTTCCCATAAAAGTAGTTTCAAAACTTTTCTAAAATAGATTATTAATGAGTGCTTTAGGGCACTCGTTAGCATGACCCTTAAAAAATCCTATCTTTTATTTAAAAAAAAAAAAATCACCACCCTCCCCCCAAGCAGCGGCCAGTCAACCAGCATAGCCCACCCAAAACCAATTAGAAGCCACCCAATCACTGCAATGCACATCCAAAACCAACCAAACCACAGAGATCAGAACCCACTATTGACGACCCAAGAACTACTACCACTGAACCGACCCAAACCATGTACACAGAGATAGGCCAACGCTAACAACCCATTGCAACCCATCATTACCCCTCTCACAACAACAAAAGAAACCCAAACATCCAAAACCAACCAAACCACAGAGATTGGAACAGTTCTAGAAAAAAAGACCACCAAAAAAAAACCTCCACAACTAGATTGAGTTAAGAATTTTAATATTGTAATCATAAACCTCTCTCTGTTCCAACAAGGTCGGAGGTCCTAATCTGTTTCAATCTCTTCTACGTACGGCCAGATAGTTCAGCTACTAAAATTGGCAAGTTTGGCGGCGTGGCAACTGGCGAGATCGACGATACGGTGAGGTCGGGGGTTGAGTGTGAGAGAGGAAGACAGGTTGAGAGAAAAACCATAAGAAGAGAGAGATAGATACATATGTGAGATAGAAGAGAGGATAGAGAAAAGTTAAATTCAAAAAGAATAAATTTTTTACGATTCCTATCTGTACTGTTCTATATTTAGAATTGTATTGTTAATGAATATCAAAATGTTTGGCATTTAAAATATTTGATGTGAGAGGTCTTTTGATGTTTGATGTGCCAAATGCTAAAAATTTAGCATTTGGCACAACCGATGTCAATGCTTTGATAGCCACAAAACAACATTCCAAGCTCTTCAATATTTTATCTAAAATACTATTTTTCCCACTAATTTGAATGGATCATTATTAACTGGTACTTAAAAAAAAAATTGAATAAGTGTTTAATTTATGTTCACAACAAATCAATTGATATTTTAATCTAATAATAAACACTTATAAAAAAAGAAGTGAACACTATAAGTTAAAATTTTATTGTATCGGTAAAAAAAATTTACCTTATATTATACTCTAATTAAATACTATTTCTTTATTTTTTCACAAACCCATCTGCTACTATTTACTCTTCCAAAAAGATTCTCCTAACTGACCCCACAAGAAATGTATAAGTGCCTACAATAAAAGTTACAATCATTTTAATAAATATTTATATTATAATTATTACAAATTTTCTTGCATAAGTTTACAAATTAACATGTCAACTTAAAACATAAAAAAAATTAGTTTAAAAATTTATATTGCATCTAGTGCACGTTTGATTTGCACTGAACAAGAAAGCAAACACGTGTCTGTATTTTTTGTATGGGTCCCGTGCACTATTCATGGGATCTGCAAGTTTTTTTTTTTTCAGCAAAATAACTTTAAAACTGGGTCCAACGGTATTATTTACACATTTAAAAAATTTTTTATTACAGTATTTTCAGTTTTCAATAATAAGCGGTATTCAAACAAACCCCTAGTCACCCTAATGCGACTGTGTGTGTGTGTCTCTCTCTATATGTATAAAGAAAAAAAAAAGTATTTATCTCTTAAAATTATAAAGTAGAGGATTCATTTTTTTTTTTTGTTGTTGTGAATTTAACAATTAAAATAACATACAGAGATGTTGTCGATGAGGCTTACATTAACTATATTTATTTTTCAAAAGGCCTGTATCTAAACTGGTTGTCACATTTTAGCATTTCTATAAAAAAAAATCTGGTGTTTAAATCCCCCACCTCTATTATAATTTTTTTTTAATTAACTCCAATGTGTGGTCTTTATTGTACACTAAATCCATAGGTTTTTTTTTGGGGGGGGGGGGGGGGGGGGGCTTAAATATGTTAAATCCTTAAATTAATATGCATGAGTTTTTACTGATATAATAAAATTGTACAATATCTTTACAGAAAAAGAAGTGTTAATTTGTTATAAATCAAAATAAAATAAAAGATTACAATAAAACTCACTACAATTTAAAATAAAAGTATTATCAAAATGATGTTTGAGAGGGGGGGGGGGGTCAGAATTTAAGAGAGAGGATGCATGAGACCGAGTCGGACCTCGTACGTAGCTAGGCCCCGCATAAATCTCAACGAACTACCCATAACAACTGGATGACAATCATGACATGACATATGAAAGTGTGTTCTCCCGTAAACAAGGAATCGGCTGAGATGGCTGACATTGTCCAAGTGTCCAACATGCTCAGAGTAACTACTTCAAGTATGAAAAGTCAAAACAACAAAATAGGCTCAGACTAGTTTTGTAAGCAATACCGAAAGGACTAGGATTTGCTTCAAACTGGTTTGCAGCACTTCCTGCATATTGACACATGTGTCAAGATATTAAAAGGACACCGGTCCATTACCAATTTAAAGAAAACTTCTGTTAAGTTCTTAACGTTTCTCTCTCTCACACTCACGGAAAAAATAAAAATGCATATCCTTCTCTCTTTCTTCAAAACCCCAGCATCTCAAAACCCTTTTTTGCCAAGACATTGAGACACCACAAAAACCACCGCCACTGCCACAAATCCTCTGCCAAACCACCACCAAAACTTCCATCAAACTCCACAGATTGCACAAATTGTTCAAACCCATAACCATCAATTTCTCCAACCTGCTCAAATTCTTCACACGAATTCAACCCTCATCAAAATCAAATTCCAAAAACCCATTAAACCCCATTCAATGAGAAACCCATAAATTCATTACAAAAAAAAGAAAAAAGAAAAAAAGAAAAAAAAAAAGAGGAACCCATAAACCAAAATCAAACCCCAAAAATCCATCAAAGTGATCAAACCCTCATCAAAATCAAATCTCAAAAACCCAGTAAGCTCCATTCAATGAGAAACCCATAAACCAAAATCAAACCCCAAACACTCATCCAAATCTGTAAGGTTGAATTTAATCAACCATCTAATTGGCTTTATTCCATGACCAATTTGCTTGTAATTTAGTTCTTAGTAACCCTGTATTTATGTGGGAAAATTGTAAGGGTAGTGTGTGAGAAGATGTGAAGAAAAGCTCAAGAGTGTGCAAGAAAAACAGAGGTTTGCGGCTAGGGCTCGCGGGTGGATCGTGACTGGCAAGCCGCCAAACACTGACACGTGAGCTGCACACTGGGAAGCTGAAGGGTTGCGCCAGCTGTCACGCTACAGGACAAAAGTCCCAGGCTGGCCAGGCCGTTACGTCGCGACTTGAACTCGCGACTTGGACAAGCCGTGAGACCAAGTCGCCAATTTGCCCTATTTGGCAAAAACTGACGTTTTGCATTCCCTTCTCACCCTACTATATATATACCCTTATACCCATCATATTGAGAGAGCTTCCAGAGAGAATTTTGTGAGAGAAACCCTAGAGAAAAACAAGATTGCCTCATCCCCAATCTTTACCTTAGAGACTCTACAAATTCCTCTACTTTCTTCCTCTCCATTGTCATATACCCTTGAGAGGCCTTTAGCCAAATCCTTATCTCACCACACCCATGTCTGTGAAAAGGTCTATTTTGTACTATTGGGAAGCAGTTAAGAAGGAACCAATTTACATTGGTTGATGCTATGGTTTAGTAGCAGAATCCGGTAAGTTAGAAAAGAAAAAGGTTCAGCGCAACCTCGTTAGAGCAACAAGCTTGGAGGGCTTAGGTACCTGGGTAGATTAGGCTTGGATGGTCTATTGCTGTTCATGTATCCCAACTACATTTTCTAGTGGATTATTTGACCGCTTGGAGGGCGGCAAAGAGGTTTTACGCCGAGGGCTTCGGTTTCCTCTTCGATAACACTTCGTGTGTTGTCTGTGTGTTTGCATCTTCCTTCCTTTTATCTTTGCCTTATATTTACTGTTGTGAATGTGTTTATATTTGGCTTAGATTAGTTATCAATTTTGTTATGAGCTTGTTATCATTTTCCACACATTAATTGTTTGATATAAAGCTTGAATTGGTTAATTTGTATTTGGGGTCTAAACGTTCAAAGGTATTATATACCCTTTTTGAACTTTCAATTGGTATTAGAGCGGGTACACTTGTTGTGGTTTAAATACCTAAGTGTGATCCTTGACCCCCTTTGAGATGGATAGGTCTCAATCTCTAAATGTACCACCGTTCTTTGACGGTAATAATTATGCATTTTGGAAGGTCCGTATGAGGGCGTTTTTGTGTCCTATTGATGATGCTTTGTGGGATGTAGTGGAAATAGGATGGACAAGGCCAGAGGCTGCCAAGTCTACTTAGGATAAGGCTGCTCTTGCAGCGGCAAATGCAAATAGCAAGGCATTGAATGCTATTTTCTGCGGTGTCTCTCCAGAAGAATTTCACCGGATTTCTCATATCACCATTGTTAAGGAAGCATGAGAAATTCTGGAGACAACCTATGAGGGAACTAAGAAAGTGAAGGACACAAAACTTCAGATTAGGAATGGCAACGGGTCGGGTTCGGGCCGGGTTTTTCCATACCCAGACCCGATCCGCGGGGCAAGACCCGTAGCCCGGACCCGGCCCGTTTAGGGTTCCGGGTTTTTTTCCGGGGTCCGAACCTGCCCCAGCCGGGCCCCGTTTAGGAATTGGGCCCAATTCGTGGCCCAACCAAAAAAAAAAAATTTAAGCCTAGATTTTAATTCAAGCCCAGATTTTGCCTACATTAAGCCTGCATTAATAAATCATATAATCGTGTAAACTTTTCTATATGGCCAATCTGGATGTCTTCTCTCCAAAATCCTCATTATACACCCATAAAAAAAAAAAATCCTCATTATACAATAAATCATATACCAAAAAATGTTTAAGCAACCCAAAATTTTACTCAATAGAGCAATAACAGGTTTTTCTTTTCACAATAAATCATCATTTGAGATTGACACATTCTTGGTCTAAGAATCTTAAGACCATACGAATTCTAATATAAACCCAAAAAGGGCGACAGCTCAAACCTGAAGAAAAACGGCGACATCTCGACGGGAAGAGTCAACAGTGTGAGCTGAGGGAGAGGGACTGAGGGTCGGACCGGGCTGAGCGTCGCCGTGTCGAAGTGAGGGTCGGACTGAGGGAGGTTGAGGCGGTGGTGTTTTTTTTTTTCTTTTGGGTATGTTCGGACCGGGCTAATGTGGGTTGCGGACTGTTGGGTGTCTAGCCGTCTAAGCTTTGGTGGTGTTCTTGGTGGTGGTTTGAGATAGAGTGAGGGTGAGGGAGTGTGGGACTATCGGATTGAGAGGGAGGGAGGCTGCTGCTGAAGAGTGAAGGGGAAATGGGGGATTAGGTTTAGATTTTTAGGTATAAATATATATAGGGTATTTTAGTAATTTCACTATACCGGGTTTTTACCGGGTCGGGTCTCAGGTCGGGTTTTGGGTTTTTTTGATAAAACCCAGAACCAACCCGGACCCGCTTCTGGTTTTTTTTAAAAAAACCCATACTCGACCATATTTCTAATCGGACTGGGTAAAACTCGGCCCATTAGGGTCGGGCCGGGCCGGGTACCCGCGGGTTGGGCAAAAATTGCCATCCCTACTTCAGATGTTGACCACTCGCTTTGAGGAGCTAAAAATGAGTGAGGATGAGTCATTTGATTCATTTTACAGTAAATTGAATGAAGTTGTTGTTGGTAAATTTAACTTGGGAGAAAAGACGGAGGACTTGAAAGTTGTAAGGAAGATCCTCCGAACACTACCAGAAAGTTTCCGGCCCAAAGTTACAGCTATTGAAGAGAGCAAAGATCTTGACGACATTAAGGTTCAAGAGCTGGTTGGTTCTCTATAGACATATGAGTTGTCCCATCCTATAACGAAGAAGAGCAAATCCCTTGCTCTTAAGACAATTGATGAGAGGATGGTGTCTCATGACTCTTCGGAAAAGGATACGATGGACAAAGATGTGGCGTATTTTGTAAAGAACTTCCGGAAATTCCTAAAGCTTAAGAATAGTGGGAAATTTGGTGACAAAGGAAAATTTCAGAGTGCTAGAAAAGAGAAGAAAGATTTCCGAAGAAAAGAGGGTAAAGATTCCCAATCCTCACAAGGAATTACATGTTTTGAATGTAATGGACATGGACACTTTAAAAAGGAATGCCCCAATTACTTGAAGTCGAAAGGAAAGGCCTATGCCACTACTTTAAGTGATTTGGACTCATCAAATTCTGATTCTGACGAGAGCAGTGATGGAGAAGGAAATTTCTCCGCATTCATGACCATTGCTCATGTGGAGTCCTCGGAGGATTTGAATCAACTTGTACAAGAACTTGGAGAACACAGCGATGATGAATCCTTAGGGATTGTTGAAGAATCAGATGCCGAAGAGGATAGAAATACAGCCAGCCTTCAAGAAAATTACACTTTACTCCTTGAGAAATCGGGTGAGTATGCAAGGGTTGCAAAGGCGGCTGTGAAGAAGATGAAAATGGCTGAAGAGGACTACAAAAGTCTACTGGCCAGGTATAAAGAGGCTAAGTGTGAGATTGAAACACTAAATGGCGTATTATCGGAAGCCTATACCAAAGTAAGATTCCTTGAACAAGAGGTGGTGCAAGCGCAAGCCAAGAAAGAAAAGGTCTCCTCCAGAAAGTTGGATGATGTTATCTCATCCCAAAAACATTTCTCAGACAAGTCCGGATTGGGATTTACCGGAGGAAGTAGCTCATCAGCTAAAGCTACCAAAGAAGTGAAATTTGTGAAGGCCGTAGAGCGGATTGTAAAAGAGAGCATCCCTGAGAATGTTAAGGTTGAAAAGAAGAATGTGAGTGAGCAACGGATGGTGAATACGCCCTAAAATCAATCTGTGGGCAGACACGAAATCAGAGCAAGATCTATCTCAAGACCACAACGGGGTCCTAAAACAAAGTATGTCTGTCACTATTGCGGATTGCGAGGCATACTAGACCCAACTGTCAAAAGCTGAGAGCAGACAACAATGCATGCGCACCTCGCTCACGAGGAAGAAGAAATGACAAGAGGTCTTGGGGTGGTGAGCAACCAAGAAGTCAAAACCAAGATCCAGGAATGACGGATGTCATGAAGATGATCAGTTCCTTCACCAACTGCCTTGAAAGCTTCACCCGATGGTTTGATAGTCCTAATTCTCGTACCCAATCCGTAAAGGATATCACCCCAAACGCATGTGACGTGTGGGTGACGAAGGGTACTCATGCATAAGCATTACAATATGTCCATGCATCAATACTTCCCATGTTTGTGTATATGCTTGGTTGTTTTTGCTTCTTGCTAGTTTGTGATGAAAATTTTTTTTGTGTTGGTTAAATTGTTTTTCTCTTTGCTGTTTTTGTCTTTGATCATTTTTCTTTTGTGTCAAAAAATCCAAAAGCACATAAAAAGTTAGAAAATCCAAAAAGTTTGATCAACTTTGTTGAGCTTTTGTCTCAAATCATATTTTGCCTTGCATCTTTGTATTAATGGCTTTGTGCATCTACGAGCTTAGTTTGTCTTTTATGCACTCGTATCTTTGTGGGAGAAATTCTGAAATCTATGTGACTGTTGTAAATAGATCTTCAACCTTGTCATGAATGATTAGTGAATGTTTTTGTTGATCTTGAGACATGCATAGACTCATGCCTATATATCTTCCCACTCTTTATTTTTGTTTTTGCTTAAAAAGAGCTCTCTAAACGTAAATCTGCAAATGAAAAGAGATATAGAGCTGCAAAAGCCTGTCGCACATACTAGTATTTGACTAGGAAAAAGGGAAAGCGATCAAAATAAAATGTTTGATACCCAAAAAGCCAAAGGCTTACTCATTAATTGAAATATCAAAAATTTCAGGCATTTATCTCACAATGAGATTTTCTTTGCTCAAAATGTGCAAATGTTATGTTGAATATGGAGCCAAATGAAAAGCTTCAAAGTACGTAATCAAGTTCTTGTGGGAGGTCATATATGCATGTTTCTATAATTGAGATAGGTCACATTATCTAGTGTTAATTGTGTATGCCTTGATTGAATTGATCATTGAAGCTTCACATTGGACTAAGGACTATCTTATTTTTGATATCCACACACAACACACAAGTCTATGTTTAATGAATGCCATATTCATTTGTGTGATTGTACTTGATTAAATGTGTTTTCACATGCTCAATCTTTGTTTGATCAAATACAAAAAGATTTTTGAGTGTTTTTAGTTGTTTTTGGAAAGTACTTTGTTTTTACAAAAATGTCAAAAATTTTCAAAAACTGTGTTGCCCTGTTTTGACGACTAAGTCGCGGGTTGGCCCAGTCGCAAGCCCCAGTCGCAAGCTCACTCAGAGATTTTTCACAGCTTACTGGCGAGTCAGTACTCTAGTCGCAAAAAAGACTTAGAAAATTTTTTCAAAATTTGAGTTTTGCACTTTTCGCGGCTCATTTTGGCGGCTTGTTTGCGGGTGGAAAGTCCAATCGCGAGGGTTACTCAGAGATTTTCGCGGCTTATCTCGCGACACCTTTGCGGGTAGACCTTCCAGTCGCGAAAAACACTTAGAAGATTTTTCTAGAATCTTACCTTCACAGTGTTTCGCGGCTTGCCCTGGCGACTTGGTTAAGTCGTGAAAAACACGTGTTTTGCGTTTTAAAGACAGTTTTTAAAATTTCTTTTTCAGTTTTCCCTCGAATATCAGTGACTGTTCATTGTCTTCCTCACTTTCTTACTCAAACCGTATGTTTCTCACTTAAAAAGATTCTTTTTTTTTTTCATCATGTCTTCATCAAACTCCAAGAAAAAGGTATGGTTTTTCTTCCTTTACTTTATTCTTCTTGTTTTGATGCTCAGTTTATTGTTTTCTATTAGGTACATTTGTGTATTACATTACATTGTGTTCTGATATGAGTTTGCCCAAAATGTTGAGTTTGTTTGTTTGTAGAGTGTTCATATCTTGTTGATGTGTTAACTAAGTATATTGTTAATGCATATTATTGATTGTTTTTGTTCTGAGCATGGTCTTTAATAGCATCATTTCTCATTGGACATATGGGTTTGGTGTTTTTCTATAGGTCTCTCTGAATGTGGTTTATGGGTTGTTCAGACTTTATGAGTGTTGTGTGCATTAACATTGTGTTATGCTGCATTGGGGTGTTCATGCTCATTTCTTTCTCAACATATCATGTTCCTATGTCTATTGTTTCTTTCCGAGTACATTTCTTTGTAAATGCCTTATAACTGAAACTAATCAATCTGATGGTTGCCTCTTGTGGTATTGTATTTGGTTTGTTTCTGTGTGTCTTCTGTGTTGCAGTTGACCCGTTGTTCATCCAGAGGCAAAGGCATTGCAATTGATGATTCGTCAACTCCTGTTGCCAAACGGACACGATTGTTGTCTAAGTCTTCTAGAGACTCAACCAGTGAGAGATTCAAGACTCCCACTTACTTGAAGACATACACAGACATCTTCAAAGAGTCCTCTCCCATTGTGGAGCGAGCCGTCAAGTTTGATACCCTTGGAGACACTTTTATCCCCAACATCTCTAAAGACAGAAATTGGGATGACCTTTTTGGAAACTTTAAGGACCTAATTGGAGAACTGGCCAAGGAATTCTACTCCAATGCCAGATTTACAGGTGTAGAGTTAAAATGTTGGGTTCGAGGAACAGAGTTCATCCTAAATGCAGATTACATTGCTAAGGTACTCCGCATCTCCAGACCAAGTAATGTGGATCGAACTCCATATGATGACAGGGTGATTCAGGCACAATACATCCTCCAAGTTCTTGGGAATGAGCATGTGGTGGGTAGCACAGGGTCCTCAATAAGCACTGCATTGTTTTAACCAGAATTGACAACATTGAAGCTGATCATGTTCTGCAATCTCTACCCTTTGTCGAATACTACCTTCATAAATCTTGGAAGGGCTCAATTTCTGTGTGATCTCATCACTGGTGCCCCAATTGACATCTGTGCTCATATATTCCAAATTATTGGGAAAACATCAGCTTAATTGGGAACAAGAACAATTCTTCCATTTTGCAGCCTTATTATGAAGATTGTTCTCTGAGAAGGTGTTAGTCCTTCATCTGATGAGAAATTCTTGTCTTGTCCTCGTGCTATATCTTTGTACTCTCTCTAAGCAAGCAAGAGTCACTCCTCCAAGAAACCTAAGAGTGAACCATCCACTCAGGCATCTCCATCTGCTCATGCTACAGCTACTCATGTACAGTTAACCAGCACCCTATCTATTCCTCCTGGATTCCAAATGCCCAGACAAAGTCACTTCATTGAGAGTGTATTTCAGCGAATTTCTGATTTGGAACGGCTTCTCAACTCCTTTCACGGTCAAACTCAAATGCGTCTCAGAGCCATTGAGTTACAATTAGATAACATCCAACGGAAGCTCGAAGAAAGCCTTTAGCTATTCGTGTCAAAAAGGGGGAGAGCAGCTTAAGGGGGAGAAAGAGCTTAATCTTGAAAAGGAGGGTGCATACTGAAAGGGGGAGTGGTTTTATAGTTGCTTAGTTGTTGTTTAGTTTTTGTTTTATACTTGCCATATAGTTTTATACTTTTGGAAAACTACTTGTGGTATTTTTGGAAAACTTGTGGTACACTTGTTTTATACTTTTGACTCTCAACTTTTGGATGGCTGTGAAACTGTGGAAATTACTTATATATAATGATGTTATTCAGTTGTTTCAGCATTGTCTTTATATGGTTCTGTACCCATTGTTGCTTTTGTAAGCTTTGAGGGTTGTTTCATGCACTTATGCACATTTGTAGGCTTTTATGGTTTGTGCCATGTATTTGCAATATTTTGCTTATGCAGCCTTTATGCTTTGTGCTTTAGTACTTGTTAATGCCTTGCATTATCATAATTACAACACTCTTGTGTCCTTGTAGGATTGTTCCTATATGCATATATGTTTGTATGTATTGGTTGAGTGTTGGACTTGCAAATGATACTCTTCAATTGAGCTTATCACTTTGCATGTCCGGATGTTCATTTCTTGTGTGAATGAACATAGTAATCACTTTTGTTTAAGTGAATACTATTTTTGATCTTGCCATGAATTACTGCTTTAATGCTTATGTTCATTTCTGCTTGATCATGATTATTTTGCTCCATATGCATATTAAGTTTTCTGCATACAATGATGTTGCTATGTTATTGTGTTTCAGGAGTTACTTTGTCATATGTTCAAGAGCTTTACAGAATTTAGAGTTAGGTGTGATTGAGTTTTGTTCAACTGTTCCTAACTCACGTTTTAAGTCTAGAGTCTGTTTTAGGGTTTTGTCACGGAATAGCCAAAAGGGGAGATTGTAAGGTTGAATTTAATCAACCATTTAATTGGCTTTATTCCGTGACCAATTTGCTTGTAATTTAGCTCTTAGTAACCCTGTATTTAGGTGGGAAAATTGTAAGGGTAGCGTGTGAGAAGATGTAAAGAAAAGCTCAAGAGTGTGCAAGAAAAACAGAGGTTCGCGGCTAGGGCTTGCAGGTGGATCGCGACTGGCAAGCCGCCAAACGCTGGCACGTGAGCTGCACACTGGGAAGTTGAAGGGTTGCGCCAGCTGTCACGCTACAGGACAAAACTCCCAGGCTGGCCAAGCCGTTACGTCGCGACTTGAACTTGCGACTTGGACAAGCCGCGAGACCAAGTGACCAATTTGCCCTGTTTGGCAAAAACTGACGTTTTGCATTCCCTTCTCACCCTACTATATATACACCCTTATACACATCATATTGAGAGAGCTTCCAGAGAGAATTTTGTGAGAGAAACCCTAGAGAAAAACAAGATTGCCTCATCCCCAATCTTTACCTTAGAGACTCTACAAATTCCTCTACTCTCTTCCTCTCCATTGTCATACCCTTGAGAGGCCTTTAGCCAAATCCTTATCTCACCACACCCACGTCTGTGAGAAGGTCTATTTGGTACTGTTGGGAAGTAGTTAAGAAGGAACCAATTTACATTGGTTGATGTTATGGTCTAGTAGCGGAATCCGGTAAGCTAGAAAAGAAAAAGGTTCGGCGCAACCTCGTTGGAGCAAGAAGCTTGAAGGGTTTAGGTACCTGGGTAGATTAGGCTTGGATGGTCTATTGCTGTTCATGTATCCCAACTACATTTTCTAGTGGATTATTTGACCGCTTGGAGGGCGGCAGAAAGGTTTTACGCCGAAAGCTTTGATTTCCTCTTCGATAACACATCGTGTGTTGTCTGTGTGTTTGCATCTTTCTTCCCTTTATCTTTGCCTTATATTTACTGCTGTGAATGTGTTTATATTTGGCTTAGAATAGTTATCAATTCTGTTATGAGCTTATTATCATTTTCCACACATTAATTGTTTGATATAAAGCTTGAATTGGTTAATTTGTATTTGGGGTCTAAACGTTCAAAGGTATTATATACCCTTTTTGAACTTTCAAAATCAAATCTCAAAAACCCATTAAACCCATTCAATGAGAAACCCATAAATAAAATCAAACCCCAAAAACCCATAAAATCCTCATTCAATGAAAAAGCCCAGAAACCAACCCACAATTGCGAGCTTTAGCCATGGTGGAGTGGCGGTTTTTGACGGTTGAGTGAGACCGGTGGAGAGGGATGAGTTGGATGTGGCGGGGCTGTGTTGGGCACGAAGGATGTGGCTGGGTATCTGAGAAGAGAGAAGAACAGAGGAAGGAGAGAGAGAGAGAGTGTGTGTTGGTAGGGTTTTGAAGAGAGAAGGATTTGTTTTATTTTTTCCCTTGCGTGAGAGAGGGAGAGAGAGAGAGAAACGTTATAAACTTAACAGAGTTTTTTTTAAACGGGTCATGGACAGGTGTCCTTTTAATATCTTGACACATATACAAATATGTAGGAAGTGCTGCAAACTGGTTTGCAGCAAATCCTTGTCCATACCAAAATATCTTTTTCTCATGATCCAGTTGCATGAAATATCGACATTTTTTTTTTGTTTTTAATAGAAAATTGCGAATTTATTGAAGAAAATGAACAAGTCATGATTACATTATATATATAAGAGGACACTGACCATCTCAAAAACTGAAGACACTTCTCAAATCTTATATTTTAGAAAATATTTATTGAGACATGATTAGTTAAAGTATATAAGGGAGTTCCAATTAGCTCTGTTGATAAAATTTTTGATAATTGAATAAAAAATTTGAGATTCAATTCTCATTTATATTAAAAATTTATTAATGTTTTAATCTAATGATCCCATTAGTTCAACTGATAAAAAATCTCTAATGTAATTGTTGGTTTATTTGAACAATTAATACCGTCCAAGATTAACATTATCTTAAAAATTGTTTCTCTGACCTAGGGTTCCACGAAACCCTAGCCGCCAGTAGAATACGTGCCTGCTCCTTTGAGCGAGGCTTAATTGTTTCTCCTTTATTGAGTGAGGTTGGTGTAGTGTCTGGTCATTCACGTTTTTTCAGCAAGTCTGGTGTTCTCTGTTCAACAGTTATGGAGACCTTGTCCAACATGTGGGAGAAGTTTTCGCTGACTGAATCACAAGGTGACAAGTATCAAGTGATGGACAGTGGTTCTGTAGGGCAGTACTTGCTTGCTGCAAGGTTTTTTACGAGTCGAGTATTGAACATGGAGGCCATTGCGCGGACTTTTAAACTCCTTTGGCATACTA
The DNA here is from genome assembly GCA_023736055.1 of Quercus glauca. NCBI lineage: Eukaryota > Viridiplantae > Streptophyta > Magnoliopsida > Fagales > Fagaceae > Quercus > Quercus glauca. The sequence continues at coordinate 43,876,062 of CM043320.1, read as the reverse complement.
AAAGGGGTTTTGAGGTTCGAGAGATGGGTGATCACAAGGTTTTGTTCGTTTTTTCCAGAGGCTTCGGATGTTGACAAAGTTTTATTGGGGGAGCCGTGGTCTTTTGATAAATCTCTGGTAGCATTGAAGAGGGTACAGCGACACACTGACTTGAAGGGTCTAAAGTTCGAATCCACAAGTTTCTGGATACAAGTCCATGATCTGCCTCTGAACGGTATGACTTTGGGAATAGCTAAGGATATTGTTTCAACGGCAGGAAGGGTGATTAACTGTGAGGCGGAGGATGAGGAGTATGTGGGGGGAAATTTCATGCGAGTTAGGGTCAGCATAGATCTCTCAAAACCACTTTGTCAAGGTCGAAAACTTGGATTGAGCAATGGGGAGGAGAGCTGGGTTAGCTTTAAATACGAACGTTTGCCAAATGTGTGTTATTGGTGTGGACGTTTGACTCATCATGATAAAGAATGTTCTCTATGGCAAAAGAGGAATGGGACTATGAAGGAAGGGGATCAGCAATTTGGATCATGGCTGCGGGTTAACACTCCAAATTTTGCCAAGAAAACAATAGTCCGGGTTGAGGGGTATGAGGAAAGGGGTGATGATAATACAAGGCAGGAACCAAGTCATAAGCAGACGACATCAGTAGATCATGTGGGTTTGGAAACTGAACCGGTCTGTAATGATCACGTTGATGAATGTAATGAGAAAGGAGATGTTGGGGGGAGTACAGTGGACAATATGAGTGAGCATGCCACAGTGCAGATGGGTCCGGATTCCACCACTGTTGGTCCTGAGTTGGTTAGCCCGATGGATGGGTTTACTCCAACTAAAATAGTAGTGCAATCTAGTTAGGTTTTTCAGGCTCAATTGGACGCTATTGATGAGGATTTGGCACGATATGATACAGTAGAGGAGGGTGGAGGGTGTGACTTAAAGGTTCAGTCAGGAGGGGTGGGCTCTAAGGTGGTAGGCTCGGCAAAGTTTCTAAAAAACTTGTTTACTCAGACCGAGCCATGCAGAAATATTCTCAAGAATTCCAAGCCCAGCCAAATGGTTTGGACTTCAACTTCTGAGCCTGTTGCTAGTTGTTTAGCAAAGCGAATGAGGTCAGATTTGGAGGAGGAATGGACAGAGGGGTCTGAATGCAAGAAGAAGAGGGTAATTTGCCTTGATAATCCAACGGTGGAGGCTGCTGAGCAGCCCCGTCGACAGCCATGAAACTCTTAGCATGGAACTGCAGGGGGCTTGGGAACCGCCGTGCAGTTCAAGAGCTTGTCGACATTGTACAAGCACAAGATCCCATGATTGTGTTTTTGTCAGAAACATGGTCAAACAAGGAAAGGATGAAATGGATTCAGGATAAGATACTTTTTGATGGGTGTTTTACAGTACCTACTGAAGGGAGGGGAGGTGGTTTGGCTCTTCTTTGGAAAGCAGGAGTTAATGTATGGGTAGATAGTTTTTCTAAGTATCATATTGATTCTATTGTTCATGGTGGTTCCATTCAGGCGTGGAGATTGACCGGGTTTTATGGAGAGCCTGATACTAGTCTTAGGAGTGAGGGATGGAACATGTTAAGAATGCTAAGCTCGAAGCCGCTACTACCTTGGTGTTGCTTTGGTGACTTTAATGAGTTAGTGGAGGTACATGACAAACGAGGTGGACCACCTAGAACTCACCATTTGATGCAGAATTTTCGGGAGGTTTTGGATCATTGTGGTTTTGTGGACTTAGGTTTTTCGGGACCGGAATTTACCTGGCATGGAAGACGTGGTGGGGAGTTGATTTAGGAAAGATTAGATAGAGGGGTTGCAAATTATGAGTGGTTGGCTAGATTTCCTACTGGGAGGATTAAGCATTTGAATTGTTTTACTTCAGATCACCGGCCGATCCTTCTATCCTTGGATGGAGGTGGGGAGCACAAAAAATGGAATAGGAAGCCTTTTCGTTTTGAGGCAATGTGGGTGTCAGATTCTGGATGTCGTGATGTGATCACTAGAGCCTGGGATTGTACTCCTGATGGTACTCCTATGTTTGTTACTGAAGCAAAGCTGAAAAGATGTAAACAAAGTTTGAAACTTTGGAGTCGAGAGCACTTTGGCAATGTTAAGAAGCGCATAAAGGAATTGAAAGACAGGTTGTGGAGGGCTGAGGATGATTCGGCCAGGTCTGGAAATTTTGAGGAGATTGAATGTTTAAAAAGGGAGTTGAATGTTCGCTATGATAAAGAAGAGAAGATGTGGCAGCAGCGGGTTAGGGTTTCATGGTTACAACATGGTGATCGAAATACAAAATTTTTCCATGGTTCGGCAACCCAAAGGAAGAGGAAGAATTTTATTAAGGGAATGCGTGATGGGAATGGGGTGTGGCAAGAAGGGGATGAGGTAGTTTCGGCCATGCTTGTGGATTTTTATTCCCAACTCTTCTCTTCCTCAAATCCTTATGATTTGGATCGGGTTTTGAATGGGGTTCAGCCTGTGGTATCTGATGCAATGAGAGCAGATCTTGATAAGCCTTTTTCTAGTGAGGAGGTCGGTCAGGCAATTAGGGAGATGGCCCCACTAAAAGCACCAGGACCGGATGGTATGCCACCTCTTTTCTTTCAGACTTACTGGACTGAAGTAGGTATGGATGTTACTCAGGCAGTGCTATCTTGCTTAAATTCTGGGTCTATTCTGAAATCTATTAATCATACTTTTATTGCTTTGATTCCAAAAGTCAACAATCCGGAAAGTGTATCTGATTTTCGACCTATTAGCCTTTGTAATGTAATCTATAAGATTATTAGTAAGGTGATTGCTAACTGCCTTAAGCCCATGCTTAACTCAATCATTTCAGAGACTCAAAGTGCTTTCATTGTAGACAGATTAATTTCTGATAATATTTTAATTGCTTTTGAATCTCTACATCATATGAAGACCAATTGCACAGGGAAAAAAGGATTTATGGCCATGAAGCTTGATATGAGTAAAGCTTATGATAGGGTGGAGTGGAGCTTTCTTAAGCAAATTCTCCTTAAAATGGGTTTTCAGGAGTCATGGGTGGCTTTGATAATGGAATGTGTTACCACAGTGTCTTATTCTATCCTGGTAAATGGTGAATCGAAAGGCTTGATCAAACCTTCCAGGGGATTGCGTCAAGGAGATCCCCTTTCTCCTTATTTGTTTCTTTTTTGTGCGGAGGGGTTGAATGCTCTTCTGCGACAGGCAGCAGCTGTTGGTGGTATCCATGGGTTCTCTTTGTGTCGAAATGGGCCTAAACTAACCCACCTATTTTTTGCAGATGATTGTTTGATTTTCTGTAGGTCTACCCTGGAAGAATGTGCTAAGATCCAGGAGTTGCTTGCTGTGTATGAGGCTGTTTCAGGTCAGATGATTAATAAGGAGAAAACAACCTTATTTTTTAGCAAGAACACAGCTACGCAAGCTCACGAGGCTATTAAAGTGGCACTGAATGTCCCGGCCATCCAGCATTATGAGAAATATTTGGGACTGCCTTCTTTTGTTGATAGAAACAAAAAAGCCTGTTTCACACAGATTAAAGAACGGATTTGGGCTAGAATGCAAGGTTGGAAGGAAAAGCTGTTGTCTCAAGCTGGTAAGGAAGTGATGATCAAGGCGGTGGTTCAATCTATACCGGCCTACTCTATGGGTGTTTTCAAGCTTCCGGTTGGTTTATGCAAAGATATTGAAGCAATGATTCGTAAGTTTTGGTGGGGTAGTGGTGACTCGAAGAAAATCCATTGGGTGAAGTGGAGTTCACTTTGTTCCTCAAAATCAATTGGAGGGATGGGGTTCTGGGATCTTCAGAAGTTTAATAATGCAATGCTAGCAAAACAAGTGTGGCGTCTTATTCACCAAAAGGATACCCTTCTTTTTAAAGTGTTTAGTGCAAAGTATTTTCCACATGGCTGTATTCTTGATGCTCCTATTCACCCAAAATGTTCCTATGCATGGAGGAGTATTTTGCAAGCTCGTGATGTAATTAATCAAGGAGCTATTTGGAGAGTGGGGAATGGAGAATTGATCGACATTTGGAGGCATAGGTGGCTGCTTGACCTGCATCATAGTAAAATTATTTCTCCACGGAACAACACCTCTATTAATCGGGTTGTGAGCTTTTTGTTCCCCACACAAAAACCTGGGACCCGGGTAAATTGAATCTTTGTTTTTTGCCTTGGGAAGCTGAGACAGTTAGCCAAATTCAGGTTTGTACGGATGGGGAGGAGGATGTGTTGATATGGCCATTGACGGTGGGTGGTGAATATAGTGTTCGAAGTGCCTATCATTTTCTTGTTGCTGCGGAGAACTGTCTTGCACCTAGCTCATCTTCATTGCCAAATGATCATGCCGTTTGGAAGAAGATTTGGAAGATGAAGGTTCCTAATAAAATCCGGCATTTTATTTGGCGTGCAGCAAAGGATTCGCTTCCTACAAAGGTGAACTTAAAGGCCCGGCATGTACCTGTGGATGATGTTTGTGAGGGGTGTGGGGATTATTCGGAATCAACAATGCATTCCCTGTGGCTGTGTGATCAAGCTCGGGCAGTTTGGATGTCAGGTCTAGAGTTTCAGTTTTTGATTCGGAAAGGATGCAGGACGTTTATTGAACTGTTAGAGCATTTGTTCAAAGAAGGCTCAGGATTACAGGTGGCTGTGTTTGCCACGATCTGCTGGTGTCTGTGGGAACGGCGGAACAGGATGAGAGTGCGTTAAATCTCATGGCAGATTCATGAGATTGAAGGCCGAGCGCGAATGATGGTCAGTGAGTTCTGGGATGCAAATGAACAGGAGCAGCAACGGTCTGTGCATCGCACTCAGGTTCGCTGGTCCCCTCCACCTGCTGGTACTTACAAAGCAAATTTTGATGCTGCGTTATTTGAAGAGCTGGACTGTGCTGGACTTGGTGTGGTGTATCGGGATCATTTTGGCCAAGTTATTGCTGCCTTGAGTTAGAAGATTGGCCTACCCCGTACAGTGGAGATGGTTGAAGCCTTGGCTGCCAGACGAGCTGTGGAATTTGCCTGAGAACTTTGCCTTTTTGATGTCATATTGGAGGGTGACTGCTTGCAGGTTGTGAGAGCTTTAAACGTTTATGGTGGCTGCAATACTTTGTATGGTCATATAGTTAATGAGACTAAGAGGTTAGGGGCTGGTTTGAGGTATTGTAGTTATCAGCATGTTGGTCGGGAAGGAAATAAATTAGCTCATTGTTTAGCTAGGAGAGCAGTTTCAGTTGCAGATATTGATGTTTGGGTAGAAGATCTACCTGGGGATTTGGACGTTGTGTTCCAATCCGACTTGTTTTAATTTGTCCTTATTCTTCAATAAAACTACGCTTACATTCTTCTCAAAAAAAAAAAAAAAAAAGATTAACATTATCTTTAAACTCACAATTTCCCCCTCTCTTCATTGTTTCAACGGTAGAGATATGATTGAATGAGGTATTTCTGTCCCCATGAAGACACCGATTGGCTCTTGAGGCATCTCGATCTGTTTCAATGAAGATGCCAGTAGATTTTTTTGACTTTCGGGTCGAGATTGATGATGCTCGTTTATCTTTTGCATTTTCGAATATTTCAAACTACATTCACATAACTATTTCTAGTAATATCTCTTTACCGTCTGTACGCATATTGCGGCGGCTATTGGTTGGGTATCCAGACTTGGCACTCACCAATTAACCAACTATACTAACGTTGTTTCGGTAGCAGAGTACGAGGACTGTAGGACAATAAAAGGTCCGTACTTGACTACTTGTGATGTACCAGTTTGGATGGTCAACAACGCGTACGCATGTCTGATACTTTAGCGTTGTAAATTTGTAATAGCAGACATAGGCGAATTCAGAAATACCAAGGAAAGCAGCGAACAGAGCAACATGCAAGAACAAAGAAAAATTTCACAATGATATTATTCTTCGCTTTTGCATAAACTGTTAGCTACAGAGTAGCCTTAAAGATTGAAGGAACTTTGATCATTACAAACTTTGAGCTCCAACAAAATACCATAAATTGTGAGTTCCAATAATTAAAAAATTTGGCCATTGACAATCATTAAAAATTAAAAATTCGATGCATCCATTCAAAGACAGGTAGAAAACACTTCAATTCTACCAGTTGTAGACTCTGTAAGCATTGAACTGATATAATCTCTTTGGAGATTGTTAGGATTCTTAGAACAAGAAAAAAGAATATGAGGATTTCTCCTTCCTACTTCACACATTACAGATATTAGCCAAATATTAACTATTAGAAAATTCACGTAAGTCTCCTGAAAATTCTCCATTTCTTTTCTTACTATAAAAATTTACTGAATTTTCAAAAATTCCAAATGAACTTTGCTCTTGAACTTCTCTGATTTTCACGATCTCTCTATAAGGCTTTATATCCCTCTTTACAACATATAAATTTTCTTTAAGTCACCACACCATCTTTTTTTTTTCTTTTATTACACCATTCTCTACGAATACTAAATTTAAAATTTCTTCCACACTCTTTATAGAAGTTATAGGCCTCTTGTTCTGATCAAATTCAATGCCAAGTTTTGGAATATAATTATAGTACCCAAAATTTGACCAACACCATTGTTTTCCTCTTCCATGTAACTATTAAATATAAATTAAAATGTACAAGAAACATGATTTACCATTGAAAAATTAAAATAAATAAATGAATGATGGTGGAACTTTTGTAGTCTTATATGGTATTTGGATATTAACAATGAAAGAAAACCCCATAGATTTTTTAATATTTAACCTACATAAATTTATTAACTTAATCATACTCATAAAGGAAGACTTAAATTTAATCTGTTAATTATTTTGACATTTCATAAATTAACATAGGATTGAATAAGAAATCAAAAGTAAAGAATACATGATTAGATGTCCTTCTCTGATACTTTTTTTTTTTTTTTTAATGAATATCTTCTCATACTTTGATAGTTTGAAAAGAGATTTCTTCTCCTTCTTCACTCTTTTTTTTCTTTCTTTTTTATAAAGATTATACCAAATAGTTTCAAATCTAATTTGGCTGGTAAGAAATATTTTTCTCATTAGTCATTTTATTTTGCACTTGTTTAAGATTTAAGCGTTAGTGATGTTAAAAAAGAAAGAAAAAGAAAAGTCTTAACATCAGTGGCAGCTCCAGAATTTTTTTCTTGGAGGGTTAGTAGTGACGGATCTAGGAATTTTTTATGAGGGGCAGGTAAAAAATAAAATAATTAATTTTTTTTCTATATATACAACTTCTATATTATATACATGTTATAAAATAATCTAAAATAGTATTCTAAATATAATTTAGTATACAATACAACTATTGTGGGGGTAAGGGCCTAGCATCGTATAGTAGGCCTTGGACTTTATCTGGGGATATGATGTGTTTGAGGAGGGGTAAGTAATTAAGAGAAGGCCCAAGTTTAGAATTATAAAAAATGGAGTGGAGGAAGATGGTCCGAGGAGAAGCTCCTTCTCGGATAGGATTAATACTGATTGGCTCTGTATTTCAGCAATTTAGGTGACCCTCCAGGAGATTTCCACGATAAAGATGATCCTTATAGACGTACAGAAGAGATAAGAACCCAGAAATATCTAAGGGAAAAGCTGTTGCCACTACATTAAATGCACAAAAACTACTTTCCTAACCGCATTTATGTGGAGAAGATCCCTGAACAGAGTTACATTGGCAACTACAACTCATAGAAGGCCAAAGGAGGTGGCTGATGGGACAGGTACTTAAGTAGCAACTCAAATAGTTGACAGGTGTGAGGTGAAAATGGTCCAAAGGAACTATATAATGTGGGAACCCCTCCACAAAAAGGTGGTGGGGGGGGGGGGGGGAACGACAAAAGAAAAGGAACACTGTAGCAATAACAGTAGAATTTGTAATCATCTCTACAGGATTTTATGACACTTTGTGCCTCCTCGGACATCATTTTCATGCAAGATTATTAATTTTGTCATCATTTGATCATATCTAAAACCCATTCTAGTCGTTGTTAATTTCATTAAAGCTCAGATCTTCAACCCATTATCTATAAATCCTATTGGGCTTATTGGGCCAAAGTCTAATACACTTTAGACTTGGGCTATAAATTGTGTCCTTACAATTGGCACCGTCTGTATGAAGATCTTGTGCAAGAGTGAAGACAACGGTCAGCCATGGCAGAACCAGGTCCACAACCAGCTGAGTCGAGGGGCTCCCAGCATGGTGACCCTTTTGTTAACCTCGAGCATCGAGGTGACCGTGAAGGAAGTGTACACACCACACATACCGATAGGGGCCAACCTCGAGGTAGAAGTCATATTTCCAATACGAAGAGGAACAAAGGCATGCAACTAGAGATCGACCAACTAAAAAGGGACTTACGACATGCAAGGAGAAGAAAAGCTTCCCCTAATAATGATGTCTCCTTTGAAGATGAGAGGGACTTGAGTTACAGGCAAAGGTCCCGAATCTCGCCAAGTGAGCCTTTCTCTTACGAAAAGGAGGACCACCATGAGCGACATCGTAAAAGCCTACCACGTAAAGGCGTGGGAAACAATGCTATGAGCAGGGCATTGAACCAGATTTCTAAATTGCCTTCCACGCGTAAGATTGAAGATGCAAGGCTCCCTCGACGTTTTCACCAACCAATGTTCACCATTTATAATGGCCGAACAGATCCTATGGAGCACGTGAGCAAATACAACCAGAGAATGGCTGTATATGCCAAGGACAAGGCCTTGATGTGTAAAGTCTTTCCATCTAGTCAGGGACCCATCGCGATGAGATGGTTCAAAGGTTTGAGGGCAGAATCCATATGCTCTTTTAGGGAGCTTACCCAGGCATTCGATTCCCGGTTTGTTACTTGTAGAAGTGTCCCTCGGCCTTTGGCTTCCCTACTATCTATGAGCATGCTAGAGGGAGAGAATTTGAAAACGTACTCGGATCGAGATTGGGAGATGTTCAATGAGATTGAAGGTGATTTTGATGACGTGGCAATCAGTACTTTCAAGCTCGGCCTCCCAGCCGAGCACGATTTAAGGAAATCTTTGACTGGTAAGCCTGTTACAAACATATGCCAGCTCATGGATCAATTGATAAGTATAAAAGGGTAGAGGAAGACCAATAGCAGGGAAAGGGAAAAGAGAAGGTTATCCCTCAGGAGAGGAGGGATTTCAGGTCGGATAGATACAACAACTGGCCACAGAGAGATTTTTCAGGACAGTCAAGTTTTGCCAATACTCAGGCAGTCAACGCAGTCTTCCGAGAATCGGTGTAGCAGGTTCTGGAAAAGATTAAACATAAACCATACTTCAAATGGCTGAAAAAAATGGCGGGATACCCTGAAAGGTGCAATTAGAACCTTCACTGTCAGTACCACAGAAAATTGCAGAAATCTGTGGGACCATTTGGACCAACTCGTCCGAGAGGGAAAGCTGAAGCATCTCTTGCACCAGTCTAGTGGCCAAGGTAGTCAAATTAACTCAAAACCTAGGAGAGACAACTCCACAAGGCCTCCCTTGGGGACAATTAACATCATCTTTGTTGCTCTGAGAAGAACTGGCCCCTCTCCTTCCAGAGCCACGTCAGTGGCTCAGCTACAAGCCGAGGGCTCCAGTTTAGAACCCAAGAGGGCTAGAAAAAAATTTCAACCAGTCCTGGGTTTCTCTGATCAGGACAAGGTTGGAACTATGCAACCCCATAACGATGCTTTAGTGGTCACACTGAGGATCGGGGGCTATGATATGAAGAGGGTCATGGTGGATCAAGGCAGTGGTACCGAGATCATATACCCCGACTTGTACAAGGGGCTGAGTTTAAGATTCGAGGACTTAACGGCCTACACTTCCTCGTTGGTAAGTTTCGATGGGAAAGTTGTCATTCCGAAGGGATAAATCAGATTACCCATACAAACTGGTTCAGAAATAGTGGAGATGGATTTCATAGCAGTGGATGCCTATTCCCCATATACAGCTATAGTGGGCAGGCCTTGGCTCCACGCCTTAGGGGCTGTCTCTTCTACTCTCCACCAAAAGGTGAAATTCCCATCTGGGGACCGGATTGAAGAGATTATTGGAAGTCAGTCTACGGCTAGGCAATGCCTGGTTGCTGCCATCCGACATTAACCCAAGGATGAATCTTCGATCCATGCTGAAGGAAGCTCATAGCAATTAAGGACTCAGGCGTCACCAGTTGATGGGTCGGCCGAAGAGGCAAAATGTGAGGATTTAATAAAAGTGGTTATTGAGGATAAACCTGAGAAATTATTTCAAATTGGGTCTCAATTGCCCATTGAAGAGAAAGAAGAGCTGTCACATGTCCTTTAGACCTACAAAACCACGCCTCGGAGATCCACAGGAGAAACGCCATTTTCAATGACATATGGAGCTGAGGCTGTCATCCCTCTAGAACCTGGCTTCCCAACGGTAAGGATAAGCGCATTCAATCCGAGTAATAACAACGAATTACTGGAAAAAAGCCTTGACTTGATCGAGGAAAGAAGAGAAAGTGCAATGGTGCATTTGGTCTACTACCAACACAAACTTAAGCAGGGTTACGATGCTAACGTGAAGCTGAGACCACTAGCACTTGGTGACCTGGTACTGAGGAAGGTTCTAGGTATTGCAAAAAAACTCAGCATGGGGAAAACTAGGACCCAATTGGGAAGGACCATACCGCATCACCTCGGTGGCTGGTATAGGAGCATACTTTCTAGAAGATTTAGATGAACATGTAATATCGCGCCCTTGGAATGTAAATAAGCTAAAAAGGTATTATTACTAATGAAAATTTCCTTTTACCAATATGTTCTTTAGTTACTTGAAGGCATTATACTTATTAATTTTTAGTTTCTATAAGTGTTAAACAGAACCTTAGTCATGCCTGTAGTCCTTGGACCAGATGCTTGGGGGAAATTAACATTCATTGTCATTTTCTATAAGTATTAAACAGAACTTTAGTCATGCTTGTAGTCTTCGGACTAGATGCTTTGGGGAAATTAACATTCATTGTCATTTTCTATAGGTGTTAAACAGAACCTTAGTCATGCCTATAGTCCTCGGACCAGATACTTTGGAAAAATTAACATTTATTGTCATTTTTTACAATTATTTAAACTGAAACCAAATCATGCCTGAAGTCCTCGGATCAGATGATTTGGGAAAGTTAACACTCCATGACATCTTTATAACTATTTAAACTTAAACTCAATCGTTCCTGAAATCCTCAAACCAAATGATATGAGTAAGTTAATACTCAATGACAACTTTTATAAGTGTTAAACAACTCCTAAGTCATGTTAGATTCCTCGGACCACATACTTGTGTGAGATTAAGCACTCAACAACAACTCTATAAATGTTTAAGTTTATGACTGAATTCTCAGTTTGATAAATCTGAAAAAGGTAAAATCCTTGATTACTTATTCAAGTATTAATAAATATGAAAGGTATTTCCTTTTTTCAGTCTTTACCAAGTTCACCGTTTAGTTTTATTAGAATCAACCTTCATTGGTACTTAGCTAAATTACTTGTATTATCATCGAAGTAATATTGTAAATTGTTTCTTATTGAAACTAAAATGACAATAATTCATTTAGTGTAAAAGTGTATGAAATAAGGATGCGAGAGATAGAGAAACAAGTACATTCATTAATCAAAAAGAAAGAAAATACATTATACTCAAAACTATTACAAAGGGAGAGTACATTAAACTAAGTGACAGAATGCCATTACAAAAGAAGGGTACTCAAAATGTTGGGCCTAAGTCTTAGCAACATCCTTGGCTTTGGGATTAGTTTTTTTACCCTTAACCTCTACTGCTTTTGCCTTGGACGCAGCTTCTTTATCTTCAGCTTCAGAAATAGCCTTCTTCTTCTCCTTGTCTTGGACTCCCTTAATTTCCTTAACCTGATCAACAGCCAGGCCTAATCCTTTTAAAGCTTCAGGAAGAGGGAGAACAATTTGGTTGGCAGGGGGCTGTTCAGATACTTCTACAGCACGCTCAGGGGCAGAGGAGTCAGAACCTGGGAGTTCACGGATCTCAGGGTGATAATAAATACTCTCAAGTTGCCTCAATCCAGAGTCTGCAGGAATTCCTGCGGCATCAAGGGCCGTACCCCAAGATACGTCACAGTAATCCCTGTAGATCGCGAAAAGCTCCTCGGCAAGTCTCACCTGAGTTTCTTTAACTCTGAGTTGGTAAGACGCCTGTTTTTCAGCTTCAACAGCCTTTTTAGCCAGCTGGACTACATTCTTAGTCCTTTGCAATTCTTCCATGAGGTCTTTGACTAGTTGCCTCTCTGTAGCCAAATTTATCTTGGTCAAATGAAGCTTCTGGCGTTGGTCCTCAGCCTGTTTTTCTGCGGTCTTTAAACCTGCAGTAGCACTATCCCTAGCTTGGAGTGCCTCCTTCAGCTTCTTAGATAGCTTGGTTTGATCTTCTCTGAGAGTCCCCAACATCTTCTCAACCTCGGCATGAGATTGGGCCTTCGCTTTAGTTTCATTGCAAGCATTTTGACCCATTCCGCGGCCACATAAACTTGTTGGGTAATCTGCACAACAAGAATAGGAAAGTTCCATATAAGACAAAGAAAAAGAATGAATAAAAGTGACTAATTGTTTACTTAGGGGGATGGGTCAAATCACTTACCATAGCCAGATCTTTCTTAAGAGATAGGAAAAGTTCGGGCTACTTGAAGCGCCTGTAAGCATCCATATCTCTGGGCAGAAGAAGTGGTTGTTCCAAGGCCTCAGCAATGTGACCCGCTTGTCCTCCTTGGAAGTTTCGGACTGAGGCGTCCCAAGCAATGGGTGCACCATCTACCTCCAGTCTGGGGGACCATGTGCGCAGTGGTCGGCGTACATCAGCCTCGAGATGATCCACTCGGCTCTCAACAAAGGAGGACCTTCTGCCTCACTGGTCTTTAACCACCTTCTGTTGTTTATTTCCCTTTGAAGGGCCCATCTCGTCTTCCTTAAGCACCTTATTTGGTCTTTTCTTCTTCACCTCAGGAATTGGCTTCAGGCCGAGGTTAGTAGGGAGATGAAGAGGAAGAGGAGGAAGATTAGCTGAGGGCTGGGACTTATTGGTTTCTTTTGGTGCGGGTCTTTTATTTCTCACCTTCATGAGGTCTTTTAGACTTTTGCATCCCGCATTCAGCGCCATCTCGTCTTCTTCTTCTTCCAAAATATCGTCCAGACTAGCAACTATGAGAACTGGAGCATGGACATTGGACTGCCTGTCAGGTTCATCCTCGGAGTCCGAGTTAGACACCACTTGTACCCCTTGAGGCTCCTTTTCTACGAAATGAAACTTATCAATTTCTTCTTCAAGAGAGGAGTTCGAAGAGGCAATCCCTTCTCGTTGCTTTTACTTTGAGGGGAATTTGCTGGATTGGTTGGACGACTAAGGGAATGCCTTGTGGGAAGGGGTGTGCCACTAGTGGAAGGTCGTCGTTGGCTAAAAAGTTCGGCCGAGATACATCGATTCGATTTATCCGAGTATCACCAGTTCTTATGGCATGGCTGATTTCTTGGAATTCTGCGAAAGGTTTAAAGTCCAATATTAAATGAACTGCCTGCAGCTGCTTGTCTGCACTCACGAAGATCTCGGATCTCAGCAAGTAATTGAGGGCTACAACGTTCGTCAAGCTAAGCCTTGGAGCTACTTGCCTCTTATCTATAAAAACATCCGAAGAGCAACATGAGTAAAAATCTAAACTCATTATCAAAAGAAAGTAAAGCAAATTGGGGCAAGACAGGATCAGGATTAAAGAAGCCAAATCTATCGCTAAAAGACCTAATTCTAAGGCACCCCACCTATTTTTCTCGATCGAACGGGGTAGTGAACGCTGTCATGCCACGCTCCCGAAGCTATAAGGTAATCGTCTTTCATACCCTTATTGGATTTGGGTAGGCACGATATCAATCTCACCACGTCCGAGTGGGATCTGAGGTAATATCCTGTGGTTTTTTAGGAATGACACTCGTACATGTGAACTACATCATACCAAGTAAGCCGCAAACCCAGATGCTCGTTGAGAGCATCAACACTACCCAAAATCCGGAATAGGTTGGGTGCTCATTAGTGGGGGCATAACCTATGGTTGAAAAGATAATCTCTTGTTACCTTACCCATTGGGAGAGTCATTCCCCCTTCTATAGACGCTATCATGGGGATAATGACTTCTCCCTCTTCTCGGTTTGTTTCTATTTGTTCTAAGGAACAATATCGCAGGTCGACTTCCTGTGGTATGTGATATTTCTCTTTAAAAAATCTCTATTTTGGCAGAGGAGTCCACTAAATGCATAAATCTACCCATCTCGACAAACTTAAAGAAAGCTACCAAAGTTTCTAAGGGGTGAAATATAAATTGTAAGGCCGAGGGGATTAGCCGAGAAGAAAAGGAAAGATTTAAAAATATTAAACTTACATGAACTAAAGTGCGTAGTGATTCCTGAAATCTTTAGAGAAACTCTCAGAGATTTCTTAAAGGAAAAGCGTGCAAAGCTTAACGATTTGAATATACTTGGTAAGGTTGAATGCTTGAGATTGATGGAAAGCTTGAGAGATCGTAAAGTAAAGGAGAAGTGATTCCCTTCGAAGCTTTATATAGAGGGCAAAAAAAAAAAAAAAAAGGTGTGGATGTTATCTCGCCCAAATCTTGGGAAAGACATCAACTATCAGATTAAAACGTCACTATCAAATGCGAGGGACATAATGCTGCCTAGAGCAGTAAATGAAGCCTCACGAATTCCGAAATGTGAAATAGCAATTATGAAGCACATAAAACCATACGCCCACACATGTATACTAGAGGGTTTTAATATTCCCATTCCTTGAATTTGAAATAAATCAAAATCCCATATTTTCTCCTCGAATGCGAGGGAAAAACCGGAATTTTGGGGGCTATTGTGGGGGTAAAGGCCTAGCATCGTATAGTGGGCCTTGGACTTTATTTGGGGATATGATGTGTCCAAGGGGGGGTAAGTAATTAAGAGAAGCCCTAAGTTTAGAATTATAAAAAATGGAGTGGAGTAAGATGGTTCGAGGAGAAGCTCCTTCTCGGATAGGATTAATACTGATCGACTCTGTATTTCAGCAATTTAGGTGACCCTCTAAGAGATTTTCACGATAAGGATGATCCTTATGCACATACAAAAGAAATAAAAACCCAGAAATATTTAAGGGAAAAGGTATTGTCGCCACATTAAATGCATAATAACTACTTTCCTGGCCGTATTTATGTGGAGAAGACTCTTGAACAGTGTTACATTGGCAACTACAATTCACAGAAGGCCAAAAGAGGTGGTTGATGGGACAAGTACTCAAGTAGCAACCCAAATAGTTGACAGGTGTGAGGTGAAGATGGTCCAAGGGAACTATATAATGTGGGAACCCCTCCACAAAAAGGGGGGGGGGGGGGGGGAAACCAAAAAAGAAAAGGAACACTGTAGCAATAACAGCAGAATTTGTAATCATCTCTACAGGATTTCATGGCACTTTGTGCCTCCTTGGACATCATCTTCATGCAAGATTATTGACTTTGTCATCATTGGATCATATCTAAAACCCATTCTAGCCGTCAGTAATTTCATTAAAGCCTAGATCTTCAACCCACTCTCTACAAATTCTATTGTATTGGGCTTACTGGGCCAAAGTCTTGTACACTTTAGACTTGGACTGCAAATTGTGTCCCTACAACTATATTGTACAATAGTTTAAAAAATTTATAAATAGTTTAAAGATTGGTAAGACAATAATCATTGAATGCATAAACAAATATAATTAAATAACTAATCATACATTTTTGTCAAATCAATAACACTTATTATATTTATATGTAATCTAATTAAATAAAAATGTATGATAAAGAAGAATAGTAACACACCTAGGAGTTGGACTAGCATTAAATGTGAAACTAAGAAAAAAATAGTAACTGATATAAATTTATACTTTTAAAGTGTATGGCTTCTTAATTAATTATACACATGGTTAGTCTTTTGGAATTGGAGCAAGTAATAAAAAACTTCTTGGACTTGGAAATCTATAGAACATTTATCAAACTGCTTGATCAAATAGAGAGAAAAACTTAGAAAACATAGAAAGGAGAAAGAAAGATAGAGAGAAAGAGGAAAGAATAAAAAATATAGATACAGATCTGTTGGTTGTGATGATGGTGTATTTTTTTATTGATGAAGAAGAAAAGTGGAAGGAAAAACAACTTCATTTTGCTGTCAATGGCAAAGTAAGCTAGAGTCCTAGAAATATATATATATATATATATATTAAACAAATGAGCAAAAATTTGGAACATTTTTTTTTTCTTATAAAATTAAATATTTTAAGAGTAGTTTGTTGATACAGCTCTTTCACAACAAAATCTACGTGGCAAGTTGTTAAAGGTAGGTTAAAAAGTAATGTCAATTGTGGGTTTTAATAAAAACCAGTTACAACTTGCCACTTAACATTTATTGTTAAATTATTGAAAAAATATTGTGAAGGTAGCTTTAAGATGATTATATTCAAACTTATTTCAGTTGTTTTTAAACAAAATTTAGGGTCAGCGGGTTCAAAAAAAAAATTTATTAAAAATTTTGTATATAAAAAACAATTTTGGCCAAGTCAGGGGGTTCATTTGTATCCCCTGACCTTGAGGTAACGCCGCCCTTGCTTAACATTATTAGTTTTTTATTGGATTTAAAAGGGTTTTTTCAATTAGATTTTGCTTGAAATTTAATGAGGTGACATTGGATTTTAATCTCCATTGTAAGTTAACTGGTGATCGATGTAGCAACTTTTGTTCAAAACAAAAGGAAATATCCTATTATAATTTTACTGGAGGTAAGCCGAACCTAAAAACTAGGGTTGTCCACTAATTCTTTAATGACCATTTTCAAGTTTTCTCTTCCCTATCATATACAAAATAGAATTATTATAATCTAATTACCCACTTTAATTAATAACAAGGAAAAAAATAAAAATAAAAACAGTCATTTCATTTTTAGTAACTTACATTGCATTTTTTTCCAAGTGAGGTGGTCATGTGACCACCCGAAGTAATAGCTGGTTTATTTGATACATTCCAATATTAACACTCCAGCCACTAATGCCTACCAACGCTACCTTTATATCGTAAATCAAGTGATCGCAAGAAGAGAGCCAAAGGGTTGGAGAAACCAAAAGTACTGAGGATTTTATTTATGTTTCAATTTTTTATAGAAGTCACAAATGGTCGTCTTCTTCAGTAGATAAAGCACACGGCCTCAGAGTCATGGATGAGTTAATGAAAGGAGCACTCGTGAGACTAATCGAGTACAGATGAAAGGTGCACAGTTTCATATTCACTTGGGAGTCAATTCCAAACAATAACATTATCTTTAAACTCACAATTCTTCTCCCTCATTGTTTCAATAGTTGAGATATGATTGAATGATGTCCTTCTGTCCCCATGAAGATACCGATTGACTCTTGAGGCAACTCTGTTTCATTGAAGATATGATTTTTTGACTTTAGGGTCGAGATATTGCTTGTTTGTCATTGCATTTAGAATATTTCAAACTACAATCATGTAACTTTTTCTGGACTCACAGCTCACCAACGCACCAACCAACTAAACTAATTGACGTTGTTTCGGTTGGAGAGTAGGACAATAAGGGTCGTACTTTTGATGTACCAGTTTGGATGGTCAACCATGTTGGAGTGCCTGGCTTCAACATTGGTCCACCCATTTGAGCCAGATATATTTGTGTTTGACTCTGTTTCACTCTGCTCAAGTATAGATCGTTATTGTTTTTCTTTTTCTTTTTTCTTTTTCTTTTTTCTTTTTCTTTTATCAAATCTCAATTCACTAATTTTATTACAATACTTGATAACGAATTTTCAATTCCTACCAACTAAAGTTTTTTATTTATAAAAATATATTGATGCAAGAGTCTTCACTCTTCAGAAGGTTTCCTCATCCAACGAATTGTTAAAGGAAAGATATCTGTGAGTACCGTAAAACAAAAGAAAAATGTATCGAATGGCACTAATGTAGTACTTGCCTAAGAGTGCCAATAATTAAATCACATTAATCATATACTAAAATACAATTATAACATGTTTAATCATATGCTATATTATATTTAATAAAGCACATGGCTTCTTCTTTTAATAACTTTTTAAAATCTAGTATATGCATGTGCCTCTAACTAACTTTCCGTGTAATTTCAAATGTTATAGTAAACTTGGGGCCTCATAATATCTATTAGATTATAAATTCAAAACCTCTTATCAGCATTTTGGGGTCGCTCCCATGAGATTTCTCTCTGTAATAACCTGGTGCGTGTGGAACAAGGAACTACATACATCTGAGAGAGTAGTCAAATACTTAAAGAAGTCTGGACAACCTCATTTTTTAAATAAAAAATTTTATTATAATATTTCAAAAATAACAAAGGTTTGTCATAATAAAATATTATATTAACAAGTTCTTCCACATTCCTGTATGGCCTCCACATTTTCACCATTTATTTATTTTTGACTAATTAAAGAAAAATTCCAACTTTAATCTCACCTTTTGGTTTTGTAATGAATATATCATATGTGGAGTTCCGCATGGCCTCCACATTTTAGCAATTCAATTTTTTTTGTTTTTACCTATTTATTTAGGGATGGCTATGGGTAGGGTTTGGATCGGGTATACCCAAACTCTACCCAAATTGTTTGCCCATAGATACCTGGATTTCAATACCCATTAGCATCCATACTCAATACATACACAAATCTATTATCCACGAATACCCATTCTCGATCTAAACTAGCTTTTTAAAAAAAAAAAATTTAAATAAAAAATCCAGACCATTTTAACTTAAAAACTAACCAATAACTTTGGGTGAGTTTGGTTCAACTTTTTGAAAGTGAGCTTTTTCCAAAAAGTGGAGTTTTCAAAAAGTGTATAATGAAAAAGTGCTTTTTCAAAAAGCTAAGTGTTTAATAAAAGCTGTTAAAAAGTGCTTTTTGAAAAAGCTAAGTGTTTGGCTAGCACTTAGAGCATCCCCATCCGGACGCCATATCTCATCTTATTTTACCATCCTAAAAAGCTACTTTATCTATTATACCATACCATTTTACAATACACCCAGTATCCCAAAATTCTATTTTTTTCCAGTTTATTTAAATATTATTTTTTTACTATTTCTTTCTCTCTCTTTTCCTTTTCGTCTCTCTCCCTCAACCTCTGGCACAAAAACAGATAAGAAAAAAAAAAAAAAACAACCAACAAGGTCTCTCTAGGTCTAAAACATCACCACCACCATAAAACCACTGTCACTCACATCCCAGCAAACCCACCATGCCACTAGCTAGCAACCACCATGCCAACCACTAAAACCCATTAAAAAAACCACCAAACCCACCACCAACAACAACCACTGCAAGAAACAGCCACTACAAAAACCATCAAGAGAAGAAAAAAAAAAAAACACAAAGAAACCGCTAAAAATCACAACCAACAACTACGAGAAACAACCACTACAAGAACCACCAAAGTGAAAAAAAAAAAAAAAAAAAAAAAAAAAAAAAAAAAAAAAAAAAAAAAAACACACACACACTCATACACACACACAGCCGAACCCAGAAACCCATAGCAAAACCATAACCCCTATGGCAAAACCACCACATTAGCGATCTGCAAAACCCAATGCAAAACCCACTTTAAAAACCACCCACGACAAATCCACCACATCAGCAATCTGCAAAACCCACGGCAAAACCATAACCCCCACGGCACCGGCGATCTGCACGGACTCAACGTGTGAGCTCCGATCCGGTGTGAGCTTCGATCTGGCTTGGTGATTCGGAGAGAAAAGTGGGCTTGGTGATTCGGTGAGAAAAAGGGAAGCTTGACAACGGCACCGGCGATCTGCATAGATTCAACGTGTGAGCTCCGATTCGGCGTGAGCTCCGATCTGGCTTGGTGATTCGGAGAGAAAAGTGGGCTTGGTGATTCGGTGAGAAAGAGAAAAGCTTGACAACGGCACCGGCAATCTGCACGGACTCAACGTGTGAGCTTCGATCTGGCGTGAGCTTCGATCTGGCTTGGTAATTCGGAGAGAAAAGTGGGCTTGGTGATTCGGTGAGAAAGAGAGAAGCTTGACAATGGCGGGAGAGAGAGAGGGGATGAGAAAGAGAGAAGGAAGAGAGAGAAAAGAAAGAGAAAAAATGAGAGAGGAGAGAGAAATTGCCGGGTTAAAACGGTTTGAGAGTATTAAAAAAAATATTTTTTTTATCCCATTCAGCTATAGTACCATCTCAAATCTTACATTTGAGATGGTACTGTAGCTATATGTCAAAATTTTTTTGACATTTTCCCATTTGGCCTTCCCGTTGTTGGGATTTTTTGGTCCTGTATGCCAAATGTATCTTGCATTTGGCATATGCAAGGCCGGTTGGGGATGCTCTTATAAAAGTGGTGGTTTAAGAGGTAAATTACCTAAAATGACAATGTAAATATGAAGGAGTTTGTTTTATACTTAAATCAACTACTTCATCATAATTAAATCAATTTTTTTCTTTCTAAAAAAATTATTTTTTTCTCACCAATATTAGCTAATAATAACATACCACTTAAGATTTATTGTAAAAGTATTGTGAAAATATTGTGATAATTGATACTGATTTTAATTTGAACGTACTATTACAATTATTTTTTTCTCTTTCTAAAAAAATTATTATTTTTCACCAATATTAGCTAATAATAATCTACCACTTAAAATTTATTATGAAAGTATTGTGAAAATATTATGATAAAAATTGATACTGATTTTAATTTTAACGTACTATTAAAATTATTTTTTTCTCTTTCTAAAAAAATTATTTTTTTCACCAATATTAGCTAATAATAACCTACCCCTTAAAATTTATTGTGAAAGTATTGTGAAAATATTGTGATAACAATTCCTTCTTCTTTTTTTCCCTCTTTTTTTATCCTCCACACACAACATTTCTTTCTTTTTTTCCCCCCTCTTTTTTTTCTCCTCCACACACGTACCCTTACTCTATTTTTTTTTCTTTTTTTCCTTCTTTCCTCCTTTTTTTTTCCTGCCATTCCTCCAAACTTCAGAACGTTCCAGAACTCTCCTTTTTCTTTATTTATTTATTTCTCTCTTAGTACTTCGTCTCTAACACCCATGCACTTCTTCACCCTAACTTCTTGATTCTTTTCTTTTTCTCTAAATTCAACCACGCACAAAGGCGATGATTCAAATCAGGAAGATTGGATCAGAGCAAAGCAAACGAGATCAGATCAGATCGGGAAGTGCTTGCAAGAACTCATCCGTCCTCTTGGAGAGACTCTTCAACTTCTTCTCCAAACCTCCATAATCCATCCACCGCAAGATGGGTACAAACTCCATTTGAAAGATTTTGCTATATTCTGATGTTTTTTTGTTTTGCATTTTGAGGAATCCTAATTTGCAAGGGATTGATTTTTTTTTTTTTTTCCTTAGCTGATTTGAGAATTTGTTATAGATTTTTTTGTGTTTGGATTTGGAAATTTGTTATTGAGAGGGCAGAGAGCAGAGCAGAGAGATGAGAGGAATGAGGAATGGTGTGAAGCTTATCTTTTGATTTATCAAAGGGTAATTTGGTAATTGCCCTGTGAGTCCAACGGATAGATTTCAACGCGCACGGGTTTTTCCCAAAAAAAAACTTATAAATGACTTTCAAGTCAGATGTATCTGCTTCTTAACAAGCAAATTGCTAAACAAAGATGTTAAAGTCACTCAAGTACTCAACATTTGCCTCTGCCTCTTCAGTTCCGGCAATTCATATTATCTCATGGACGTGGACACACTCATGCTCCATTGTCTTATACCTGCAGTTCTTAACATTACTTTATGACAACAGAGAAAAAAACAAATTTAATGTTTTGGGTTGGTGGAATATCAAAGAATTGAAAAATGTAAAAAATAAGTTATTTTAAACATTTTCCCTTCTCTTAATTATTTTTCAGTTCTTTTAATAAGTTATTACTGGAGTGAAGGCTCACTTACAAATATACGCTTGATTAAAGGTTACATATTTCAAGAACTTCAACAGAGCAGAGCTCAAAAGCAATAGTTTCTCTAGGCACACAACAGGTTGTGATCATCAATTACAGTTTAACAGTCATTATTGCAATAAAACCAATGACAATCCTATCTGGATGAAGCTTCAATATAAATACGATCATGGGTCCAATTCAACAACCTAGTTCATTCATGTATGTCACACAAATTTTCCTGACTCTACAACTACAACAAACAAAGACACCTCAGTAAACGATCGATGATACAAAAGTTGAAGTTGCAGAAACTAAAAAAATGCAAATTCACAAATAACAAAGAAGATTGAACATCAGTTACAGGTTGCAAACCAGTGAAGAAGATGATTGAGAATAGAGAGGCATGAGACCAATGATCATCAAACGGTAACTATAATTGATTGTGATGGACAGCTCCGTGGAGGTGCCGTGAGGTTGCTAAGGGCCAAAAGGGGCTGAAAGTCTGATGTTTGATTTAGTTTTTATTTTTTATTTTATTTATTTTATTTTATTTATTTATTATAATTTACAAGTACGGGCAGTGGCGGAGCCAGAATTTTAGTTTAGAGTGGGCAAAATTAAAAGACAATATTTAAAGTGAAATTAATCTAAAAAATATTAATCGATAATATTAACAAAATAAATAAACAATTATAAGAAAATAAATATATTTCATATCATTAAAATAAATAAACAAAAACAATCAATTCATAGTTACTACAAAATTTAGAACAAAAAGTTTATAAATTAATGTGGTAAAAATGTGATTAGTGTTACTTAAACAATATAATGAATAGATGTTTAAAATGATTTTTTGTGATTGGTGACATGCCAATTTGTAAGATATAAATAGTAAAATTTATAATATCTTTAGCATCACTCAACAATAAAATACTGTGAAAAAAAATATAATGAATAGATGTTTAGAATTATTTTTTGTGATTGGTGACGTGTCAATTTGTAAGATATAAGTAGTAAAATTTGGAACATCTCTAGCATCACTCAACAATAAAATACTGTAAAAAAATTCATCAACAGTAAAAATGATAAAAATAATGATAGAAAAGAAAAAAGAAAACAATTGTGAAATAGGTGTCAAACGCCGGGCAAGACAAAAGCTACATACAAGAACAGTGAAATAGGTGAAAAGGTGACATGGTTTGATGTTTGAGAAAACTATTTTTTACTTTCTTTTTCCTGTCAGAGTCACTTTGAAGTTTCAACCAACTGGGAGTCCTCTTTTTTTTTTTTTTTTTTTTTTTTTTTTTTTTTTTTTTTTTTTTTTTTTTTTTTTTTTTTTTTTTTCTATGCCAGTAAGTAACTATTCAAGATTACATGGACAAGAAAATTTTAGGAGGAGTCAAAGGGGGCAGGTGCCCCCCCTCTGGCTCCGCCCCTGAGTACGGGCTGAGTGTGAGTAATATCTATACCCAGCTTGATACTTTTGGGTAATATCCAAACCCTACCCGATTATTATTCACCCATGATGTACTGGGTATTTCTCGGAGCCTATGAATTGGGTAGGGTCAGGTATCTATCACCCAATGAATTTGGCCATTTCTACTTAGATCCCCTTTTCATATCTGTCACTGTATTAAAAAGAAATAAGGTTCTTAGCATCCAAAAAGAAAAATATAGCTTCTACAAGTCAAAGACAACAGGGAATAAGGGCAAAAGAGGCATTTGCATTTCTTGTCTCATTTTCTAGCATGTTTTCTCTGCATTTCAGATGCATTTTGGTGGGCCGATGGAAAATACTGTGCCCCACAATTTTCTTCCCTTCGTGTTTTCAACTAAATTAAACAATGACAGTTACATTTTCTCTTCTATATTTTCCATCCTCCTTATTTTCAACCGATCCAAATACAACCTAGGTTAGGATAATATTAGGAACATTGTACAATGGAGCAAAAAGTATACTGTGAATATCTTGCCTACCTCTGCCAAGGAGGCAAGTATGCCTTATAGCTTAGTTTTGGGTGGGTTATTACTGGGTACTCCGAGAGTATACTCTCTCTTCTCACATAGGGGTGAGTTTCACACATCATGGGACCCACCCCATGCGAGAGGGAAAGAGTACACTCTTGGAGTATCTAATAAATTTTCACTTCAAGTGGTTGTTGAGGGCCATTCATGTCATCTAATTACCTGCTCTAATTAACAAGAAAGGAAAAAAAAATAATAATAAAATAGAACCGGTCATTCTATTTTTATTGAGTCAACTAACTACATTATTTGATAAAAATGAAATGGTTTCTGAGCATAGACTAGTTTACTCCCTAAATCAATAAACTGACCACTCATGTGGTTCCACATGGGGTAATTAAGGAACTGTCATTTCGACTCTATATTATGGTCGGAATAGACATGACTTAATATTAATTACAAAGAGCGTCCTTTTCTCTTATTCGATGCTCTATTTCTACCATAATATAATCTAGCGTTTTATCAATGTGGGGCCCGTAAGTCCTACATTGGTAAACCATTTTACTGAGTGGGGTCATTGGTAGGGTCATTGAGATTGTCAGGCCAATCCTTCAACAACCCTTCAAGTGCTTCCAACGTAACCGAATCCAAAAACTCATTCTCTTCGTCATTGCTATTTGCCACTTCCACAGTCTGTGTCTCGCTCTCTGTCATTGTCTCCGCATTAACATTTGGATTAACTTCGAGATTGTGGTCTTGTTCAGCAACCTGATCTTCTCCTACGTCGCTTGGCTTTTCCCCATAGTCTGAGAAAGGGAAATTAAGCTTGGCTCTGGGTCCACGGAACTTGATGGCAGCCTTATCGTAAGCCCGGGCAGCCTCCTCCGCCGTCTGGAACGTGCCTAGCCACTTGCGCTTCGCTTCCCTTGGGTCTCGAATCTCAGACGCCCATTTCCCCCAAGGCCTCTGCCTCACTCCCCTGTATCTCTTCTCATTATCATTCTTATCCTTCTTCTTCGAGCTCCTCTTGCTGGTTGATGGCAATGAGAAAGTGGCAGCACTAGTCGGGACTGGTTGTTGCTGTAGTAGTTGATGGTGTTGTGGGGTGAGACCATGAATGCCGCCAGTGATAACGTGCTTGAGAGCTGAGACCATAATGTCGTGTTCTTGTTCATCTGTTATTATTTTCCTCCAAGGACACCACATATAAACACTGCTTGCATAAAAACCATCCATGTCTCATGTGCTAATAGTGGCTTTCGGAATTCGGACAAAATGATAATTTTTTTTTTCTTTTTATGGAATGAGAGAGAGAGAGAGAGAAGAGTGTGGGGTTATAGTAAGAGAGTTCCCTGTGTTTCGACTTTCGATTCGAAGCAATTGAAGGCAGTGAGGGTGAGCAAAAGATTTATAGGTAACGGGTTGCGAGGGGATAGCTGAGTCCAATGTCCATGTAGCTGCCAACCTGTCATCTGAGCTTACGCGGTCTCTGTACTTTTTGCTTGCTGGATTTCAATGGGGACAACACAGGTGTCACGTGGAGCTTTGAGATGGTGTGGTGGGGTTCCAAATCAAATATTTGGTGTCCTTAAATTAAACATTAATGAAGATATTTGCATTGCTGCATTTGCGTGGCGTGGGTTGCCGACCTTATTAGTTACTTGTACCATTTACAGTACTTTACGTACATCCATGATGAAGATAACCTGAGAGCCATTCCAACTGTCTTAAAACACTGCCCTATATGGTACCCAAACAGTCTATTAGTCAAGTCACGTGCTTTTTTTTTTCGTTGACTTTTACTCAGTCCTATATTTTAAGATTTAAGAAAAATCAGATGTTTATGACTATGAGTATTTAAATTCTAATTTAATCTCATTTTTGTAAAAATATGGGTTCTCTTAAAAAAAACAAAAAGGTGGGTATTCACCTTCTCACTTTTACACATTCCTCTTTACCCGTCAACCAATAGATATAAAACAAAAATAATTATAATTATAAGCTAACAATTTTTTTTTTTGGTATTCTACATGTTATTAAAAAATAATACACTGTAGTTTTAGTGAATTTTCCATTATTTTGTTTTTCATTATTTTTTTGGAGGAACATTAAAAAAACTTGATATATATTGGGTTTATAAATCTAAGGATATTTTGAAAAAAAAAAAAATTCAATGTAACCCTAAGAGATGAATTAAATATAAAAATCTCATATTTTTTTACAACCTTATTAGATTTCAAATTAGACCAATACATTATCTCTAAATATCCGAATCACCAGTATCACATTTTTAAGAATTTGAATGCCAAAAATAATGTAAATTCTACCAAATTAAACTCGCATCATTTAAATAGTATGTTTGTCATTCTGTGTGTATATATAAAGAAAAATTAAAGTAATTATTTAAAAATAGAAAAAGAAAAATTGAGCCTAAGTTTGGATTGTACTGAAATTATTTTAATATCTGTGTTTGGCATTTTTGTTTGGGTCTCATGCATTATTCACGAAACCCGCAAGTACTGATTTCAAAAAATTTAACTTTAAAACTGAATACTACAATACTATTAATATATTTAAAAATTATTTCATTACAGTATTTTTAATTTTCAATAATAAATATGTTTTTTCCATCACGTAGAGCTTTTAGATGGATAAGAACTTTTTGAAGAATGAAATGATTGATCTCCATCCATCCTCTTCATGAGTTTGTTTAAATTTGCATTGCTGCGTTTGACGGCAGGTGATGTTTGACAGCGGAGCATCCCAACGAACCACACTGTACGATGGATATATATATGGTCCCCTTCTTCCAAACAGTCTGGAAGAGTCAAACCACATGCTTGGTCTTTTTCTTTTTCTTTTTCTTTTTACAGTACGTAAGCATACGTCATTTAAATGAGACATTTATTAATATATATTTATATATTAATTGAATAATATTTATATTTTGATATTTTTTATTTATAAAAAGTTTATGTTTTGCTTTTTAAGATATAAAATTACTATTGATTATGTTTTTGTATTCAAGTTTTGTTAATTTTTTTTTTAATTTTAAAAATTGTAATATAATTAAAGGAAATGTTAAAGAATGTTCTAAGCATATTAGTTTATGAACTATTTTTAAAACTATTTTATAAAAAAAATGATAAAATAATTACAAACTAATAAGACAGTGACACATAGAAGTATCTACCTAGCGTTTTTATAAAATTCAATACGGAGTATCTTCATTTATGTAAAAACTATCAGTATCAAAAAAAATATCATGTTAGAGATAGTCATTATCTCTCTTGACAATGTTAGACTTTAAGTATTGGACATTGAATTTTAGTAATGAATATGTATAGATAATTGTTAATTTCAATAGGGAAAAAAAAGAAGAGTATTCACCATTCATATATGCTTGAGAGATTGAAATTTTTTGTACTTGTACTCTTAAAAAGTACTATCACAAACAAAGTAAAATGAATTAGCATAGTGTATAAGATTCAAAAATAGAATAATTTTGTAAGAATAAATTTTATTCATTAAAATTTTTGGGTCTTAGTTACACTTAAAGACATAAACAATGCATTCTACCAGTTATTTTATTTTATTTTATTTTATTTTTTTAACTAGGTGATGAGCCTTCATTTTTTTTTATACAATAAAATAAATAGATATAATATGTTCTAATATATTTGAGGGCTTTGGGCCATTGCCTAAATGGCCTAAGGGTTGAGTTGCCCTTATCTCTAACTTTATTAAGAAAAACTAAAGGTATTTATCTCTAAAAATTATAAAGTGGAAGATTCATTTTTTTATGAACTTAATATTCAAAATAATTACAAAGATATTGTTGATGATGAAATAGCGTTACATTAACCATAACTTCAACATGTGGTTGTTATTTTATGCTAAAGAGAGTCTAGAGCACAATATAATCTTATGATATTTTTATAACACTCTTAATATAATCTTACAACATGTTTATAACACTCTTATTTTAAGCTATGGTGAGTCTAAATAAATTTTTTAGTTTATTTTATTTTTTTATTGTGAAAATATTATGAGATTTTATTAAGTTCGTAAAAGAACTCAATTCTAATTCCATACTTTAAAAAAATGTATTGGGAAATGAAAAATTAAATTGGACGGCAGAATTCACCCGAGAGGATGCATCTTGCATGTGTCCAAGTTGAACACCTCGAATTCGTCTTGAGAGTTTGACAAATTTATGAACCCCTCTGGTTCTTCTTCTTCTTCTTCTTCTTCTTCTTCTTCTTCTTCTTCCTCCCCTTCTTTAACAATAGGTTGGGATGAGGATGCTCCTAATGTAGGGATGCCCACAAAGAGTGGCTGAGTAAAGGGTGTACCCTCTGGGATTGGGACGCCCTCAGGAACGATAAATCCTTCAAAGGCCACGCTAATATGGGGAAGCCGAGGATTTTTGGCTTTTATTATACACTTGGGAGCTTGGAATCCAAAGGAAATAGGCTTGTACCCAAGGATTATATGAGCTGCTCGTAATTGACCGTCGGCTTCGTTTACATACACCTCAGACCGTAGAATCTTGTCTAGGTTCTTTCTGTTGACTAAACTGAGCCGAGGTACAATAGAACATTTGTCTACAAAACCATTAAAACGGAAGGAAAATTTATTAGAAGCAGAGATAATGTGAAATACAAGGGAAATATCAATCAAAGTGCATAAATTTACAACTAAACCCCCACCTGGTTTTCCCTCTCGAGTTGGACAGGGTAGGCCATCATGCCATTCCCCAGAAAAATTAAAAAATCTTCCTTTAGTCCCTTGTTTGACGTAGGGAGGCATTGAATAAGTCTTACTTTGGGATACCTGGACTTAAGGTAATAACCCTGCCTTTTCAGATGATGGAGGTTGTATATCTAGTTGACATCATGGTGTGTCAGTCCCAGGTTCATTCTCTCGTTTAGAACTTCTATGCACCCTAATACTCTGAACATATTTGGGGCGCATTGTGTGGGGGATAGTTTGAAGAACCTAAGGTAGTTCCTTGTGACGTTACTCATGGGGATGGTCATTCCCCCCTCTATGAAGGTGATCATTGGAATGACCACATCTCCCTCTTTCCTATCGTCTGCCCATTCCCCTTGGGCAGCGTATCTCATGCCCACTATTGGGGGGATTCTGTACTTAGCCCTAAATCTCTCTCTGTCTTCCTCGGATTCAACTAAATGCTTAAACTTACCCATTTTCTAAGAAGTTTCAAAGAGAAATTAACAAGTTTGAAACGAAAATAATATCCGAGAAGAGAAAAGTGTAAGGAAAAGAAAATATAGGGAAAGAAACGAAACTAAGAAGGTTCGAAGAAACTTACAGGTTTGAAAAAAAGGTCCTCGAACGAATTTTTGATATTTGTAGATGCACGAGGAAGTGAGAGAGAGTATCAGGTTCAATGTATGAGCTCTAGAACTGTACGATTGATGGAAGTAGAAAAAGGAATTGATTTGAGAGGTTATTTATATTGATACAGAAGTTGCAAGTGGGAAAATTCCCACTCGTAACCCTAGAAAATTCTCTGCCGTTAGATTCAAATCATACCGTTGAATGTGGGGGATAAAAATGCCGTCAAAATTTAATGAGGGCGCACTCTGGACGCCGAAGCGTCAGGAGCGTGCCTTGAGCAGGTAAAAAGGCACTTGGGAGTTCGTATAGACTGCGTGTAACCATAAACAAAGTGTGATGATGATGTCAAAATCCTTCTTTCCTCCCGAGGAGTGAAAAAGCAAGATTTTGAGGGGCTATTGTAGGGGCCAGATAGCCAGAAGGCACTATTAAAACTGTAGGTATTGGGCTTATGGCCCAGTCCGAGGATGTTAACCAGTCCGAGAATGGTCCTTACAAATATTATTATAGGAATGGTAAAAGAGGAAGAGGTAGGGATTGTATATTATAGTCCAAAAATTGTCCAAAGAGAGAAGTCATATCAGAAATGTGAATCCACAATCAGTAGGAATGTCCTACCTTCCTGAACATCCTACCTGGTTATATCACAGTTAGTAGTCAGACATTGGATAGGAGAAGAGTAGGGGAAGGCAACAAATATCTACCAAAAGCTGCCACCTTCGCATTTAATGCTCTGTACTTAACTCTCTAGCCTCATTAATGTGGAGGTGATACCTGAACATTGCATTTCAGTCTTAAAGCTACTACGTGAAGACTTATGGGAGGAGTTGATGGAACAAGCATCAACACCAACCAAAGCATCAACACCAACCATCTTGCATACACGTGTAAGGTGGAGATGAAAAAGAGAGGAGTATATAAGGGAAGATGGGCAATCAGAATATGGGAGGAGAATTGTGAAGAAGAAACATTGTAGTGTTTAAGAAATAAACTTGTAATTGATAAGAAATAAACTTGTAATTGAACCTGATAGTAATACAAAAAATCAGATATCCTCGGACATTGCCGAGAACGATTTTTCTTCAATACGTGTCTTCTTCTTTTTATTTTCTTATCATTTGGATCCATCTAGCGGCTGTTTGATCAATTACGACCAGTATTTCGACCCACCCTCTAAAATTTATTGTTTTGGGCCTAAGTTCATTCCTACCATGGGCTTGGATTTCAAACTTGGTCCTTACAATATATATATATATGTAGGGACGGACCTTGCAGGTAAGGGCCCAAGGGGGCCTGGGCCCCTTGGCCTAATTTTATTTTATTTTTTTACTTATTATACATTTTAGTTTTGTAGTTGGGCCCTTTTCCAAGACCTTAAGCCCCCTTCTCCCCAATTAGTCTAGCTAGTTTAGCTCAACTAGCAACTATCCAACTCAAAAACTTAACAAAAACAATAAAAATATTCACAATGACGATTGTATTTTAGTATAAAAAAAACTATTTTACCACCAAAGAACCAAAATCGATGTGTTATTGAAGAAATTTAAACTAAATTTTTTTTTGTAACTATAGTAAATTGGTATAAATACCAATTGACTATAGCAAGTTGTTAAAAATAAAATAAAATATTTTATTAAGATTATCTCTTTTTCTTCAATTAAAAAACTCAAATTTTCTCTATTTCTTTATTATTTTAATGAGTTGTTTATATTATTTTATATAAAGTGGTAAAAAAAAATTGAACGTTTAATGTTGGGTTTATTGTAAAGTGAGGTGGTAAAATAGATAAAGTAGTTTTTTTGAGGTGCTAAAAATTAAATTTTTTAGCACCATTACTGTGAATACTCTAACTTAAAAAAAAAAAAAAAAAAACCTAGCTAGCTTAGTATTAAAAAAAACATTATTTTGTTTTGTTTTGTTTTGTTTTTGTTTTTTGTTTTTTGTTTTTTGTTTTTTGTTTTTTTTTTGTCACTATTGGTAGATGATTGTATCTTAATATATTAAAAAATAACGATTTTGTGTATTTGTAATTTTTTTTTTTTTGGTAAAAAGGAATGATATTAAAAACTAAGGAGAAACAACAGAAACAGGACACAGTCTGTTAAAGCACAGACCATTGTTATCTTGTTCAAAGAACACAAAAACGTCCACAGGCGGACTTTCAAAAATTCTAAAATCTAAGTCTTGAGCAGCACCTAACCTTGCAAGAGCATCTACACATTGATTCGACTGGCGGAAGCAATGTTTAAAATGCACATGCTGAAACTTGTTGATAAGCAGCTTGCAATCATCCAAGATGGGTGAGATCACATCATTGACATAACCCGCCTTACAAAACATCTCCACAATGGATTTAGCATCCATTTCTACAATAAGAGAAGGAATCATCAAGTTACTACACAGCAATAAACCATCCCTTAAACCCCATAATTCAGCCACAAAACTGTTTGTGCTCCCTATATGCCTAGAGAACCCAGAAATCCACTCCCCATGACTGTCACGCACAACTCCTCCACAACCAGCCAAGCCCGTACTGCCAGCCGCACACCCATCCGTATTTAACTTGATCCATCCCTCAGGAGGCTTCTCCCAACGACAAGCAACAACCACCCTTGGCACAGGACACCTTGGAGAGCTAGCACAGTGCAGGAACTTAGTGGATAAATTTTCAATTTCATTCAATAGCTTCGGATTCTGAACTTTCCCAGAAAAAACCGTCTGATTCCTACCTTTCCAAATCATCCAAATAGCAAAAGAAAAAAGCATGCTCCAATGATTTCTACCATACAACGCCCTACTGCCCTTACTCCCATTCATAGTTAACCACTCTTGAAGATCACTACTCCAAAAAGCTTGATTCGTGTATCTAACACCCAATTGCAACCACACAGCCCTAACCCGAGCACAATCTCGCAGAGCATGTAAGATTGATTCCTTATCTTCTTGGCAAATAGGGCATAAATCATCAGCCCCCATCCCCTTCCTGACAAGACAACCTTTAACACCAATGCTATCATGCACACATCTCCAAATAAAGGTTTTAATTCTAGGTAAAGTATTGATTCTCCATATCCACCCCGTAGACAGATAAGGTACATAATTAGTATATTCAGCCAATTTATAAGCACTTTTAATATTGTATGAATGCTTGTTTGGAGTTTTTTTTTCCTTATACTCCGCCCACTAAAGGTGTTTTTTCCTATTTATGACACGGAGCTTTCGGATGAATAAAAACTTTTTCGAGTTGGGACCCAAATGAAATGATTGATCTTTATCCTCTGCAACGAGTTTGTTTAAATTTGCATTGCTATGTTTGGACGGCATGTGATGTTTGACAGTAGAGCATCCTAACCAACCAAACAGTATTATGGATTTATATATGGTCCCCTTCTTCCAAACAGTCTGAAACAGTCAAACCACATGCATGATCTCTTTCATTTTCATTTTACCGTAAGCATACGTCATTTTGAATGAGACATTTTTTATATATATTTATATATTAATTGAATAATATTTATATTTTGATATTTTTTATTTAAAAAAATATATGTTTTGCTTTTTAAGATGTAAAATTACTATTGATTAAGTTTTTGTATTCAAGTTCTACTATTTTTTTTTTTAATTTTAAAAATTGTAATATAATTAAAGGAAATGTTAAAGAATATTCTAAGTGCATTGGTTTAGGAATTATTTTTAAAAATATTTTATAGAAAAATGATAAAAATATCATTATGATATAGGGACTTAGTTGCTAATTTCTTGACAACATTGTTACTCTTGCTTGTGACCATTTAAATCTTGTAATAGCAAAATCTACTAACCGAAGCCTTGACATCTTGTAATAGTTATCCAACACATGCATTAGAAGAAAGAATCTAGCATTTTTATAAAATTCGATACGGAGTATTTTTATTTATGTAAAAACTATCGGTATCAGAAAATATATTATGTTAGAGATAGTCATTATCGCTCTTGACAATGTTAGACTTTAAGTATTGGACATTGAATTTTAGTAATGAATTTGTCTGGATAATTATTAATTTTAATAGGGAAAAAAGAGAAGAGTCTATTCACCATTCATATATGTTTGGGAGACTGAAATTTTTTGTTCTCTTAAAAAGTACTATCACAAACAAATTAAAATGTATTAGCATAGTGTATAACATTCAAAAATAGAATAATTTTGTAAGAATAAATTTTATTCATTAAAATTTTTGGGTCTTAGTTACACTTTAAGACATAAACAATGCATTCTACCAGTTATTTTATTTGTTTTTTTTTTTTTAACCAGGTGATGAGCCTTCATTTTTTTTTTATACAATAAAATAAATAGATAAATATGTTCTAATATATTTGGGGGTTTTGGGCCATTGCCTAAATGGCCTAAGGGTTGAGTTGCCCTATCTCTAACTTTATTAAGAAAAACTAAAGGTATTTATCTCTAAAAATTATAAAGTGGAAGATTCATTTTTTTATGAACTTAATATTCAAAATAATTACAAAGATATTGTTGATGATGAAATAGCGTTACATTAACCATAACTTCAACATGTGGTTGTTATTTTATGCTAAAGAGAGTCTAGAGCACAATATAATCTTATGACATTTTTATAACACTCTTAATATAATCTTACAACATGTTTATAACACTCTTATTTTAAGCTATGGTGAGTCTAAATAAATTTTTTAGTTTATTTTATTTTTTTATTGTGAAAATATTATGAGATTTTATTAAGTTGGTAAAAGAACTCAATTCTAATTCCATACTTAAAAAAAATGTATTGGGAAATGAAAAATTAAATTGGACGGCAGAATTCACCCGGGAGGATGCATCCTGCATGTGTCCAACTTAGACAGTTATGCCGCCACATATCCATAACAACTGGTTTGACATAAACAAATGAAACATCCCCTTTGTTTCTAATACTTTTCGGAACAATAAATTGGCTGCTGCCTGCTGAGCTGGCTAAAAATGTTAAACGTGTTCAAATCGACAAACTTATTTCACAGTAAAATCATGGGTCCCCTTAGTTTTGGAAACAAAGAGCGAAATTGCGTTCCTTTCATGTCAACGAAGTAAAAAACATTATTTCACCCTCTCTTTTCCCTCCGACCATTCTTTTGTTTTTAATAGAAAAGGCAATTTTTTTTGAAGATAATGAACAAGACAAGATTTCAGAATATGTAAGTTAGAGGCCACCAACGATCTCAAAAACTGAAGACACTCCTCTCAAACCCAACATTTTGTAAAATACTCACTGGTTTATTTGAACAATACGGTCCAAGATTAACACTCCAGCCACTGAAGCCCACCAACGCTACCTTTATATATATAGCGTCAACCAAGTGACCCCCCAAGAAGAGAGTGAAGGGGTTGGAGAAAGAAATTCCTTCAAAGGGAAATGGTCTCAGAGACAGTGGCTCCAAACCCTTGAGATCCAGCTCACTACCAAAGAGAGCTGCAGAGGATACCAACTCTATGGCTTTTCTCTGCTCGTCACTGTCATCAGATATGTTCTTTTGCTTTGACCAACACTGCATAACTCGCTTCAACTGAACTAGTAAGTAACACTTTTATTAGGCATCTCTGGTTCCAAGTAGCAGGGGTTGTTACAAAGTATGCTCTGTTTGCCTTTTCATGTCATTACTTTTTTTTTTTTTGTTGCGCATCATTATTTTCATTGCACAAGGTAATAATTAAAGAATCGCTTTGGTTGGTTCTCGAATCTGCTTCAGAATACAAAAGTAATTCTGGTGATTTTTGGAATTCTTGAAAAGCTCTAGGACTTTAGGAATTGTGAATTTTCTTTTCAAATGACACCCGGCTTTGTGAGATGTCAACTAACCAACTTCATCTTCATTTTATTTACTGCCACCCGTTCATCATCTCCGGTGAATTTTCAACAGCTAACACAGCGGCACAGCCACTTGTGAATTACAAATTATATACGCAAACACATGGCCTCTTAATTTGTAGTTCTCATATTTTTCTTAAATTCTTTAAACTTTTATAGTATATGGACATTTGTAAAAATATCCGCTAGTTGTTCATTTACATTGAAGAATTCCAATTGTATTTCGCCTTCTTACACCAATTTTCTGATGAAATGATGATGAAGTTTAATATGCTTTGTTCTACTGTGAAATACTGAATTTTTAGTTATAGCAAGGTCTGACGCATTATCATAGTATATGATCGCTACAAATAATTTGAGCTTTTTCAACATACTTTTAATCTACGGTCACTAAAAGCCATTGGTAGAAGCCTTAATTTTCTGTGGTTGTACTCAACCGTGGAGTAAAAGCAAGGAAATTAGCATACTTAAAACGGTTGGGATAATTGTTGAGATAAGTGTTAAAAATGAAGGGGCTCCCCATTTCCGGGTGTTTTTCCCTGCTAAGATTTTGGTTTTAACTTTGGCTTGATCACCATTAATTACATGGACCAAAAGTTTGATGGGTCAAGGCCTCAGTGTTGGGATTGATGATTTGGTTTGTCCAATCAATGCCTTTGTAAGGTTGATATAAAGCCATGGTTGTTCTCTAAAAGAAAAGGGTCTAAGAATTTAAAAGTGGATTCTAGTAAAATTGAGATTTACTGGACTAAACTAATGCTAAATTTGGTTCTGGGCTAGAGCTATGGAGGGATTATTTAGCTGTTGAACATATATTTTGTGTTGAGGGGCAAATGCATGATGTCACAATTGAGTGTGACATACTGACACTGTTGGGCTTAGTGATCCGCAGACAGTGATGCCAGGTCATGGAGGTTGAAGTGGAAGTTTAGGGGCAACCACACCATTGTAGTGGGTGGTCTTCCAGTTGAAGTGCTTTGGGATGTTCACTATGGGCAATGCAGTTTTCATGTTCCAAACTAGCCTCTCAGCTGAGAATTTAAGGTCCAGCCACTCTATTTTTGATCCTTCGGTATTAACTTGGTCATACTCTCAGCAATTTAGAGATTCCCAATCACAAGGTCTTGGTTTCTCACTGATTTTGTTTACTTGGAAGACTGAATAGAAATGTATTTTTCACTTTTGAGTGTGAACAAATACTTGTAGCTCCGTTTTGATTATTAAAAAAAATGTGAATTATGGTTCTCCATTATTCCTTCTCATTTTACTTCTCAAGTAATTCATAAGTCAAATAGCATAGAACTGTTACTGGTACTCTTGCTTGCTTTTAATAGTTCAACTAAGAATTCTTGTTTTGAACTAGAATTTGAGACTCCTCTTAAGAATTTGTGGTAATTGTTGGAAAATTTCAACTCACAACTGACCTTTAGGTGTTCATTGGAAATATTAATTGTTTTAATGGATATTCAATATGTTAACGTTGAACTATGATTAATGCCATACATTTATGTCTCCTAAATTCTGTGTGTACTATATTACCCATTAGATAGCCTACAATCGGATTAATATATGTACTATTATATATCTATAGGTATGGCATTAAGTCACAAATTGAACTTGATATTGAATCAGTGTGATCTCTCCACACTCTAAAATCCAAATGAACTAGAATTGTTCTGTTTCTTGTGATTTCTTTTGCATATATTGCAGGCCACATATAACCGGAATTCTTTACTTTACTGTGAAACAAAGAGCGGTGGAACTAGTTTCCTAAGCCACATGTTACGTTAAACCTTGACTTGTTCGTTCAATAGTTGGGAATTGGTGCAAGCTTCCTGGCCTTGTTCTACATTGGTAAGGAATTATATCTCTCCGACCCTTGTTAAAGTATTTGGTCAAAATGGAATTTAATTAATTTGTCTTGACAATTTGAAATTTGTGAAACAGTCTTTGTCTTGCTGCACACAGTAGTTGGTATCTTAAATACTACTTTTTTCTTTAAAATTTATTATAAATAGATTGTCTAATTATAGATTCTTACTTTTTTTTTTATTGCAAGCATACAAGTATTCACCTGTATCTGCTATGGATTCAGTTTCTATTGATAATAATGCCATAGCTCTCTGTTTCTTTGATGAACAAGAAAATGGTTTTGTGTTGGAAAATATGGCTAAATAAACAAGATTTGATTCAACAATATAAACCCTAAAAAATTAGCAATGAAAAAAAATAAATAGATAGATTTAAAAAGATTTCACAAATTAATTATAGAATCACGCAAATTGTGTTGTCCTTAAAATTGTACCACTCAAAGTAGAACTTGGTGCGAATAACTCTCTTGGCTGAACAATCCCTTAAGATTAGATTATAGCAATTTCTTCAAGTTGGACGCACACCCAAGCAAGAAGAACCTAGAACAACCTTATTTGTCTTTTCTTAAATGCTGAAATTTCTATGGTGAAGAGCAGAGAAACAAAAGCAAAACAGAGGGAGAGAAGCTGTGGAGTGCAGCTGGAAAAAGAAAAGGACGATTAAGGCCCCGTTCGTTTGGAGTGAAAATAGGGAGGATGGAAAATAAAGAGAGGAAAATAGGGTGAAAAATGTTGTTTTCCACTGTTCGTTTGGGGAAGGAAAATAGGAAGGATAGAAAACTTGAGAAAAAGTTTTCTTTCCGGGCCCACATTTTTTTTCCTCCCAAATTGGGAGGAAAACTTGGGGAGAAAAGTACTAGTGTAGCATTTTTCCACAAATGCCCTCCTCAGGTTCTCTTCTCTCTCTCTCTCTCTCTCTCTCTCTCTCTCTCTCTCTCTTTTTCAACTTGATGTTCTGTGTGTGTGTGTTTTTTTTTTGTCCTTTTTTTTTCCAACTGACATGCTCTTATGTTTTTTTTCCTTTTTTTTTTCCAAAGTGACGTGCTTTTTTTTTTTTTTTTTTCAACGTGACATTCTCTTCTTTTTTTTTTTTTTTTCAACGAGACCTGATCTATTGTCCCCATTTTACTCCTCATTAATCTTCTTTTTTTTTTCTTGTTGATTTTTTGGTTTTTTTTTTTCCGTATGACATTAATTTTTACATTATAATAATAAAAAAATAATAAAAATTTATATATATGATGTGATAAATTTTATATTATTTAATGGGTACAAATAAATCTATTTCTTACATAATATGTTACAAGGGCATAATAGTCAATTTATATAAATTACATTTTCCATCCTTCCTTTTTTCTCTCCAACCAAACAAAAGAGTTTTCCACCCTCTTACTTTTCCACCCCTTCAACCGAACACACAAGAGGGAAAACTAAATATTTTTCATCCTCCCATTTTTCTATTCTCCCACAATTTTCTATCCTCCCACTTTTCCACTCCTTCAACCGAACGGACCCTAAAAGAAAATGAGGGCTGAAGGGATTTATAAGCTAAAGGTAAAGTAGGAATAGTGGGCTGGTTCCAATGGTCGGTGTGCATGCCCGTTGGGCAACTTATTAAATGCTCAACGGGCTACTTAGGTAGAGACCAATGGGCTAAGCCGAAATGGCTAGAAGGAAAAGAAATTTCAGTGGTGAAGAGCAGAACAGAGGGAGAGAGCTATCGAGTGTAGCTAGAAAAAGAAAAGGATGATTAAAAGAAAATGAGAGCTGAAGGGTTTTATAAGCCAAAGGTAAAGAATGAATAGTGGGCTGGCTCCAATGGTCACTTTGCATGCCTAACAGGTAGCTTATTAAATGCCCAATGGGCTGCTTGGGTAGAGACCAATGGGGCTGAAGGGTTTTATAAGCCAAAAGTAAAGAAGGAATAGTGGGCTGGCTCCAACGGTCATTGTGCATGCCTAACAGGCTAAAGCCAAAATGGCTAGAAGGAAAAGAAAGAAAAAAGGATATAGTCGAAGGGTTTTATAAGCCAAAGGTAAAGAAGGAATAGTGGACTGGTTCCAATGGTCATTGTGCATGCCCAACGAAGAAATAGAGACAAGCCCAAACCCAACCCATGCCCAACTCTAACACCTAAGGTGGATGATGGCTTATAAACACATAACATGGTTCACTCCTAATTAATGTGGGACACAAAGCACAATGCTAAGTGTTTGAAACACAACCCACTCCAACATTTTGTACCTAGATAGAATTAGTAGGCAAAAGTACTCTTACAATCAACAATTGAGCATGCCCAATCATTATCTGTATATCCCTCAAGCTTATTGTCTTTTTCTTTCACATACCTGATACCAAGGTTCTTTGTACCTTGTAGACACTGTAGAATTTGTTTTGCTACTGTGAGGTGGAACTTGCATGATTCATTCATAAATCTGGAGATGAGATTGACTGGATGTACAATATCTAGACTTGCACTTTTCAATTAAATTAATTAAGCTTCCAACCAAACTTCGATAGTTTCTTGCATCCACTTTTTCTATGCTATCATTTGAGTGTAGCTTCTCGTTCAATGCTGTTCAATGCCATTAGGGTGGACACAGGCAGTGGTTTACTATTGTTCATATGGAACCTTTTGAGTAGGTCTTCTAGAGCTCCAATGTGTTGTTCCTCCCAATGGATGCGAATATGTGATTTCTTCATTCATGATTTTTATTCAAATTGCTTCTTTTGCAACTTCTCCAAAATAAAAAACGTTGCTTGTTTTTACTTTTTCAAGCTATTTTCATATGCACTTCTTGCATGTTAAAAAGGCCATTTTTGTGCTCTTATTAACCACTGATGTTTCTCTATTACCTTTTTTTACATAATCTCAATCAACATTTACTTTCCACACATTTCTTGGGGTTTGGATAATGATTTTCTCGCACACAATTTATTTCTTACATTTTCTATGTATATTCACTTTTCTCACACCTATTTTTATGTTTTAAAATAACTATATTAGTGTATATAATTGTGGATATGAGTGCGTGAAAAAAACTGTGAGAAAATATTTACCGCATTCCTTATTGCCAACTATAGATAGATTATGCTAAAAATAGCTTAGGTAGCTTAGATGAAATATATGACTGCTAGTTTAACTGTTTAAGTACTCTCTAGCGAAGAGTAAGCTACTATGACCAATGATTATCTCTCGAAAAGAAAGTGTAAGCTAATGTGACCAGAAGCCCCTTGCAGCATGTTTTCATTTTGAGTCTTTAAGAAAAGCTTTGCTGGTTCATGTATAATGGTACTTTTTAGATACTTCATCTCTGTCATTTGGGTGAATAACTGAATACACAACGTTAAATTATGTTCTGGTGCTCAATATATAAATAGTTTCACGGAAAAAAAAAGTTTCACTCGATGAGGAAAGAGTATATTTTGCTCTCAATAAGTTCATCTGTAGCTTGAGTTCCTGATAACTTGTGTGAAATGTTGTAGCAGGGATGGGTGGTTCCAAAGCTCCCTAAAAAATCCAAGGTTATGATTAAGGTCAAATGCAATGTTTGCTATTGACTGTGAGAAGCTTCTTTGTGAATATAACACTGAGCTTTGTGTTGTAGTTTGTAAGACTATAA
Organism: Quercus glauca; assembly: GCA_023736055.1. Taxonomy (NCBI): domain Eukaryota; kingdom Viridiplantae; phylum Streptophyta; class Magnoliopsida; order Fagales; family Fagaceae; genus Quercus; species Quercus glauca. The sequence goes on along the minus strand of CM043320.1, from coordinate 43,835,370 downwards.
AGATGAAGGAAAGAAAAGATGTGAGAACACAGAGAGAGAAATTGAGAGAGAAAATGTGAGAAATTTTCTCTAATTGATGTTATGAATGAATTTGTACACAATATAGAGTTATATACAGTTATCCTTAATCTCTGAACCTAAACTCCCAAAACAAAGCATAACTAACTAAACCAAACTATAAAGAAATTAGTCACTGCACGTGTAAAGATTAGTTACAACACACGTGTGATACAACCTGAATTAAATTAACATCTAAACTACTTGTAGTTGAGCTACTGATCTAAACTACTTGCAGCCGTTGTGTTGTTTTATCTTTCTTCCCTTTCTTCTTATTCTTTGCCCTCTGATCCTTGACTGCCTGATATTCCCCCTCAAGATGAGACTCAGTGATGTGTATGTTTAATACACTCATCTTGGAAATTAAGAACCTTAACTGTTGATTGCTAAGTGCTTTGGTAAACAAGTCTGCTAGCTGTGTATGTGTAGGAGTAAGGAACAAAAGGATCACCTTTTCTTGCACCTTATCTCTAACCAAATGACAGTCTACTTCTATGTACTTTGTCCTCTCATGGAAGACTAGATTCTCACCAATATAAATTGCTGCCTGATTGTTCAGAAAAGCATGCCAGGTTGTGGGTGATTAACTTCTAAATCTTTCAATAAAGCTAGCAACCAAGTCATTTCACAAACTGTCAAAGCCATTGCTCTATACTCAGCTTCAGCTGAGGATCTAAAAACTATGGATTATTTCTTAGATTTCCATGAAACCAATGAATCTCCTAAGAACACATAAAACGCTGTAGTGGATCTTCTAGTGTTTACACAAGAGGCCTAATCTACAATTGTGTAAGCTTTTAAATGTAAATCTGATTTTGATGATAGGAGAATGCCTTGAACAAGACACCCTTTGATGTACTGCAATACTTTGTAGGCCGCATCAAGATGTGGTTTTCTAGGCTTAGCCATGAATTGGCTTAGTTTGTGGACTGGATATGTGATGTTTGGTCTTGTTATAGTTAGATATAGCAACCTTCCAACTAACCTTCTATAAACACCAGGATCAAGCAATAAATCTCCTTGATACTTACTTAACTTCAAGTTTTGCTCCATTAGCACTTTGCTGGGCTTACAACCTGTCATACCAGCATCTTTAAGAACCCCTAGTGCATATTTTCTTTGGCACAATGAAGTCCCCTTTTCTGATCTAGCCACCTCAAGACCAAGAAAAATATGTCAAATTACTAAGATCTTTCAGCTTAAACTCATGATTCAAAGAGCTTTTGAGATCTTCAACTACCTGAATATCATTACTTGCAATAAGGATGTCATCAATATAAACTAGCAATGCTATGAAAGTTTGATTAAACTTCTTAGTGAACAAAGAGTAATCAGATTTTGATTGCTTGAATCCATACTTCAAAATGGTTGTAGAAAACTTGGAGTACCACTGCCTTGATGCCTGCTTGAGACCATACAAAGACTTGTTAAGCTTGCAAACTAGATTCTCCCCCTTGCTATGAAAGCCTTGAGGCAACTGCATATATACCTCTTCATAAAGGTCACCATTAAGAAAAGCATTGTCCACATCAAGCTAAACCAAATGCCAACCTCTCACAGCAGAAATAGCAAGAAAAGTTTTGACAGTGGTGAGTTTAGCAACAGGAGAATAGGTGTCAGTGAAGTCCAAACCAGCTTGTTGAGTAAAACCCTTGGTAACAAGCCTAGCTTTGTATTTGTCCAAGGAGCCATCAGCATTATATTTAACCCAATAAACCCATTTACACCCTATAGCCCATTTATGAGTAGGTAATGGAGTAATGGTCGAAGTCTGATGTGCTTCCAAAGCAGTAATTTCAGATGCCATAGCATCCTGCCAGTTAGGATCCTTGCCGGTCTCTTGGTAAGATGTAGGCTTAGGAATGGCAGAAATGAGAGAACAAAAATGGGCATAATTGGAGGACAATTTGGAGGAATTAAGGTAAGTGGATAAGGGATAGTATATACCTGACATGTTGGCAGAAAGATGAAATGAGGTTACCACTGACAATTGTGCTCCACTTAAAATCATTCAAGTATGCAGGTTGTTTAGACACCCTGGAAGACTTCCTTAAAGGAGCAGATGGTACAATGGTGGAAGGAATGACAGGTGGGATAGATGGAGATGGATTAAGGGTTGTTGAATCTGCAGAATTTTCAACAGGTAAATCTGCAGAAGCTTGAACAGAATGGGAAGAATTATCTAAAGGAAGATTAGGACTAGAAAGAATATCAAGATTAGAATAACTATCAAGATTATGAACCTGTGGAAATGAAGCAGAAGAATTAGAAGTATGAAAATCAAACAAGGAAGTAGTTGGTTGAGCCACTGAAGGAAAAAGATGAGTTAAAGGTATGCTAGAGTGAGAACAGAAAGAATGAGAAGGTGAAATAAAAGGAAACACAGTTTCAAAAAAATGAACATCCCTAGATACAAAAATCCTTTTGGTAGTTAAATCAAGTAACTTGTAACCTTTTGTGAGCGTCCTTTTTTGGACAGTGTGCAGGCCTAAGTTGAAGCAAAGACCCTAAGCCTTTTAGTTGTTGTTTAAAGGGACTGGGCTTGGTTTACCGCAGCTAAATGGGCTGTTTACAAACCAAGTGGTACACAGAGTAAGAATCCTACAATACCTACATACTAGCAGGCAAGAATACATACGTTTTGAATAGGAAGAAATAGTATAGGAACAATGCAATAAAGAGAAAGACAAAATAATTGTTAAGGATCCTTAAAACATTGTGAAATATTTCATTATTTTCATTAGTTGTAAATTACAATGTGCTCACTAAGATGTGTCACAAGGTCCAAATAAGTTCAAAAATTACAGACTTAGATGGCTATCCAAGCCTCTAAGACTTGCAAGATTTGAATCCCTTTGAATCCAAGTATGTTCTATAGTGGCTGTTTTGGGATACCGGGCGATATTCCTCTTTCTTTTTACTACTTTTTTTGAGTTTTTAACAAAGTTTTCTCAATGATTCTGTTCTGATTCACTCTTGCTGACCTCCCCCCTAATGTTGGTCGCTTCTTCCTTTTATAGTGTCATTCTAGGGTTCCTAGGTACCACTGATTCCCCCCCTCTGTTCCCCTAGGTACCAGCATCTATATCGTGCTAGCCACTTTCGATGGCTGGTCCCTTTCTTATTTTCTCATAGTTTCCTTCTTCTGATGCCTTTTCCCCAAAAGCTCCTTGCTAACTTTCCTTTCTGGGGTATCCCTAGAGAGCTGACTTCTAATCTCTCTTCCTTCAAGGCTTCTACACCTCACATTTTCAAGTTCAGCTTTATTTGGCTACCTTTCCTTTTGTCATTTTTCCTCAGTGAGCTGATTCCATCTCTGTCAGGTTGAAAGTTTTCCCAACTACTTCCCTTCGTGGTTCTTCCTTCTGGGTTCCCCGAGATACTAGCCCTTTGTTCATGAATTGTTTAGTCCTGAGCTATCTGATTCCTTTTTGCATTGTTGGGTGGCTAATAAAGATGTATCTTTTCTTTGTTTCTTATGTTTTCTGGACACTTCTTTTGAGCTGTCTTAATCTTATCCTAGCTTTGCTGCATGTCCCAAGGACCCCGGGCTTCTGGTAGTCCTTGGGTATCCCGGTCCAATTCTTATCACTGGACTCCCTTTTAATTTTCTAATTTTGACAGGCTAGGCTTGTTTCCTTCTTTCCTTCGTTTCATGGGCCCTAAGACCTTTCCTTTCGTGAGTTCTGGGCTTTAAATCTTTTTTGTAATGGACTTGGGCCTACCATCCTTTTCTCTTGTGATGAGTTCAATCCTTTTATATGGGGTTCACTTATTGTGCTATTTTGGGCCTTGGTGCTATAACTTTTTAGACCTTAACACGTTTAACACCAAAGGGGTAACCAAGAAAAACACAAGAAGAGGATCTTGGGTCAAATTTAGACCTGCTATAGGACAAAGTAGAGGCAAAACAAAGGGAATTAAAGACTTTCAAATAAGCATAGGAAGGAGGTTTACCATAGCGTTTTTCAAAAGGAGTTTTGTGGTTCAAGATTTTAGAAGGAAACCTATTGATAATGTGGACAATAGTTAACACACACTCACCCCAATAAGAAATAGGAACATTAGATTGAACCTTCAATGCCCTTGCAATGTTGAAAATGTGCTAGTGTTTCCTCTCCACAACTGAGTTTTATTTTGGAGTGGCAACACATAAATGTTGGTGGATAATGCCATGGTTGGCGTAAAAATCCTTTAAGAAAAGCTCAGGAGCACTGTCAGTTCTAATGATCTTAATATTGGCATGAAATTGTGTATTAATCATGTTATAAAATGAAATCAACAAAGATCTAGTATCAGATTTTGATTTCATGAGATAAATCCAAGTGGATCTTGGGGCATCATCCATAATGGTAAGAAAGTATCTGAAACCATCATGAGTGAACTTGGCAAAGGATACCCAAACATCACAATGGATCAAATCAAAAGCATTATCTGAAAGTATCTGAAACCATCATGAGTGAACATGGCAAAGGGTACCCAAACATCATAATGGAAGTCTTTTCTATTTTGCAATTGGACAAAGAACACAGTTTTTATTACTATGGAAAGTATGTACATCAAGAATATAACTGTGTAAAGCATGAAGCTTATTATTAGAGACAAGACCTAACCTCATATGCTAAAGATATGGCTTAGTAACACTAGAAGTTGACACAGAATCTGACACAGAATTAACAAAAGATTGAAAAACAGACTTAAGAGTTGAAGAAGCTTCTGAAATAGACTTGCAAGATGATGTAATGTGTAAGAAGTACAAATTGTCATGCAATTCACCCACTCCAATCATTTTCCAACAAGTAAGGTCCTGTATAAAGCACAAATTTGAGAGAAAAACAAGACAACATGGTAAAGTTTTGGTTAATTGGCTGATAGAGATCAGATTGAAAGTGAAAGAGGGAACACATAGTACATTTTCAAGTTTCAAGCTAGGTTGAAGTAACTTGAATTGTACGTATATGTGTAACAATGACCTTTTCACCATTAGGCAATTGAACAAATGTTGAAATGAAACTAGTGATATGTGTAAACAAAGATAAGGAATGGACTATGTGGTCTGTGGCCCCAGTATCAAGAATTCATACATCATTACCATAAGCAGTTTTATTGATAGGATTAACAGCAAAAATTGAATGATACAAATCTAAGGAAATAGAATCTGACAAAGCATTACACACATTACCTGAAAGAGTAGAATTGGCTGAGTGTAAGGCATCACTAGCACCACCAAATGTGGATGCATAAGAGCTGAGCATTGAAATCAGTTGCTCATATTGCTCTGAAGTGAAAGGGAAAGAATTGACCTGTTGAACACCAGAATTGCTAGAATTGCCTTGATCATCTTCAACCAAGACTTGATTGGCCATTGCCACTCTACCTTTTTGCTTGTAACCAAGAGGAAAACCTACTAATTTGTAGCATTTCTCCATAATATGACCAAACTTCCCATAGTGACTACATACAGGCCTCCCTTTTGCATTGTTTCCTTTGATATTCTTGTTGTTGTTCCCTGGAAATGAATTTCCTAGATTGAACCCTTGATTCTTGACTGCAAGAGCAGTTGATTCAACTGAAGAAGCAACAGTAAAACCCAAACACCTTTGCCTTTCCTCTTGAATCACTAAGGAAAATGCCTTATCAATGGAAGGACTAGGCTTCATCATGACGATTTGTGTTTTGACTTGAGAATAAGAATCATTCAAGCATTTAGGAACTACATAAGAGAATCTTGATGCTGAAAGGCTGTGATTTTATCATTCACACCACAGGTGTACTTACCACATAAGCAATATGGTAAAGGCCTAAAATTCAATAGTTGATCCCAAGCAGCTTGAAGATTAGTGAAGAAACCTGTTACTGTAGCAGCACCTTGCATCATAGTTGAGATTTGCTTCTGAAGTTGAGAGATCCTTGATCCATTGGCTTGAGAGAATCATTTCTTGAGAGTATTCCACACTTTGAATGCAGTGTCTCTATAAATCACACTAGTAGTAAGATGAGGAGAAACTGAATTCAAGATTCAAGAGGATATCATTGAATTGCATTTGGACCAAACTTGCTTCTCTAGTGGTGTGACTGCCATTGAAGTGTTGACAGAACCATCAACAAATCCAAGCTTGCTTTTGGCATCCAAAGCCATTCTCATTGCTCTGGACCACATAGGGTAGTTATCCTCAGTTAATGGTTGAGTAACCAAAATTGCACCTGGTGTTTCACCATGATGCAAGAAAAATGGACTTCGTGGATCTTCCATTCGAGTCAATTCTTGCTAAGAGGAGGAAGATGAACTAGTCTGAGTAGCCTGAGTATTCGACGCCATTGATGAAGGCTTGAGCTCTGATACTATGTAAGAATGTAAAGATGAACGAAAGCAAAGATGTGAGAACACAGAGAGAGAAATTGAGAGAGAAAAGATGAAAAATTTTCTCTAATTGATGTAATGAATGAATCTGTACACAATATAGAGTTATATACAGTTATCCCTAATCTCTGAACCTAAACTCCCAAAACAGAGCATAACTAACTAAACCAAACTATAAGGATATTAGTTACTGCACGTGTAAATATTAGTTACAACACACGTGTGATACAACCTGAATTAAATTAACATCTAAACTACTTGTAGTTTAGCTACTGATCTAAACTACTTGCAGCTGTTGTGTCATTTTATCCTTCTTCCCTTTCTTTTTATTCTTTGCCCTCTGATCCTTGACTGCTTGATAGTTCGCAATTTATAGGTACTCATTAATTTGGCTTGTGTTCAGTCTCTTCTTCATAGTTCATAGAATAGTAATTCCATTGTTCCGCCTCTCTATTCCCTGAATACTGCTAGGATCACATAAAGTTGTACAACTTAATGTGGTCCTAGCATTTCTCCTATTCCCTGGGGAAGAGAATGCTTCTCTCTTTGGTCAGCTGCATTTGTCAAGATAATGTAACAGCAAGATCAACAAGATCAGAAGATCAAAACGACCAGTAGCTTAGTGTTGAGACCTGACACGACTTGTAGCTCATAGCGTCAGTTGGTGATAGAGTTAGTTAGCCTAGGGGGACACGCGTAACTAACCTATTGGACCATTGCAAATTCTGTTATAGGCAGAGAGGATTGGCACCATTCTGTTAGAGTTTGGTATAGCCTAATCTTGTACAAATATCCTAAATCCCTTGTAATCTATTCAGTTAGTAAATACACAGCAATTCTTCTATTAGATTCTCATATATTCTCTCTAGAACTTTCTCTAGAAATTCCTTTCTTTTCATTACGTACTTGTGATATGTTAAAGTGACGGATATAAATTCATTCAAAATTTAAGATCTTGATTCTTAATATCTATTCTTGGCCCCCCTTCACAAAAGTTTTACAAATTGACCCATAAAAACCAAAAAAAAATATGACCGTTTCTCATGCTCAGTTGCTCCAAGAACACCAAGATAAACTTTTAGATAAACCAAAATACCAACGAACAATTTACAAATCTAGATTATTACGAAAACCTTTAGACAAACCCAAATTACCAACAAACGAATAACTTATATATGGTCTACAACAATAACAAAAAATACTAATAAAACAATTATAAATCACAAATTCCTAACCAAGTAAATCACAAAACCCCAAATTTTTTTACCTAAAACTCTTAAGTCATGAGCTCTCCGTCTCTCCCAACACTCCACGGTCTCCACCGTTCTTCCTCAGTTCCTTGGGTCCATTAGTGACTCCACAATCGGCTAGGGTATGGTTTCTTGATCTTTGTCTTCTCCAATTTGATCCCTCTGTCTTTACTCTTTAGACGTATTATTTGCTTTGATGAGTTTCTCTTTTTATTATTATTATTTTTTTTAATTTATTGTTGGCCTTGTGGTGTTTAGACTTGTCTTTGATCCATATATGTGATAAGCAATTAAAATTTTTAGAGTAAAATACTATTTTGGTCTTTAAATTTTATTAAAAGTTTGTTTTTCGTCTCTAAACTTAAAAAAAAAAAAAAAAAAAAAAAAAAAAAAAAATTCGTCCCTAAACTTTGTAAAAAGTTTTTTGAATAGTATAAAGACAAAAATAAAGATGAAAAAATAACTTTTTCAATAGTTTAGGGATGAAAAACAAACTTCTAGTATAGTTTAAAGACATAAATAAAATATTTTCAATAGTTTAGGTACAAAAAATAAACTTCTTAAAATTTAGAGATGAAAAACAAACTTTTGATAAAGTTTAGAAACCAAAATAGTATTTTACCCTAAAAATTTTATTTGTGGCTATTGCTAACAGATGGAAAACATTTATTATGTATTTATTTAGTATATCTTGCCCGTTATCATTTGATTGATTGAGAGCTGTAATCATTATCATTAGATTTTTAGACATGCAGCTTTTGAAATATCTTTTCTCTTATTCATTTAATTAGCCAATATTTTAGTGGATGAATTGATTTAGTGGTTGACATGGGTTTAAACTTTGAACTATTACTCTATATATATATATATATATATATATATATATATATTTAACATTATAAAAGGTTGGGTATAGAATAATGTGAAAATAATAAAGCTGAATTTTTATGTATTTAGGCGAAATTATAATGTTGGTCCCTCAAGTTTATTCTATGTGCACAATTGGTCCCTTAAGTTTGAAATAAACACAGTTGATCCCTCAAGTTTTAATACAAAATTGTACTAGTCCTTTTACTAACTACCGTTAGTGGTGTTACTTACATGGCTAACAGAACAATGATTTATCATTTTTTCAATGATGTGGCATTTTTTTTATTAAAAAATTACAAAATGCGAAAGTGGGTCAGAATGTGAAACCCAGCTTTGATTTCTTCCCATACACAATAGACAAACGCAACTGAGGGAAGGAAGCCAGGCCAAGAACCAGTGCCTCCACCAACAGCATTAAAAACCAGAAATCCTTGGAGGCCAGTGCAATTGTCGTTAAGCTTTTGATACGGTCCAAGCACGGATCAACAATCCCCTTGCCAATTGAGGTGGGTCAAGCTGGTAAGAATGCGAAGTTGGGTCAGGATGTTCATTCTGTGCCTGATTCGCTGATGCTGGAAATGATGTTGTTGTTTGGGTCCACTTCTTCTTCGCCTTCGTGTGAATTTGTGGCCAATTCGGGTTCATGTAGAGGATGGTGGCAGTGGTGGTGGGGTTAGAGTGGCGGATCAAGATTTTTTTTTTTTTGATAAACGGTAAATCAGAAACTTCGTATTGAGGAAATAGTTTTGTTTTAGATGCTGTAATTAAAATGGCACCAAAAAAAAAAAAGAAAAAAAAGAAAAGAAAAGAAAAACTTTGACAAGTGTGAAATGCTTACTAGAATAGTGGCCACGGGCAAAGTTGTTGGCAGCATCTCACGTGTAAATTTATTTGATAATTTTTTAATAAAAGAAATGCCATGTCATTAAAAAAAAGTCAAGTCATTGATCTGTTAACCACATAAGTAACACCACTAACAACAGTTAATAAAAGAACTAATACAACTCAGTTTTAAAACTTGAGGGACTAATTGTGCTCACTTCAAACTTGAGGGACCAATTGCGCACATAGGGTAAACTTAAGTAGGAATGGCAATTTAGATCCTATCCGCGGATACCCGGCCCGACCCGACCCTAATGGGTCGGATTTTACCCGGCCCGATAAAGAATAGGGTCAGGTATGAGTTTTAAAAAAAAAAACTCGAAGTGGGTCCAGGTCGGGTTCGGGTTTTATCATAAAAAACCCGAAACCCGACCCGGTTAAGATCCAGTTATATTATATATAAAATTACTAAATTACCCTTATATATATATATATAGTTAAAACCCTAAACTTTTGATTCCTCTCCTCATTTCAGCCTCTCACGCCTCTCATCTCTTTAGCCCTCTCACTCACTGCCTCTCATCTCTTCATCTCTTAGCAATCTCACACGTACGGCCACAAGCCGTATGTATAGCGTGATGAACATCATGAACTCATTAGACAAGAGCTAGCGGGACTCTCATTTCCGACAGATGGAAGTACCGATACCAGAAGAGCTAACCGTCCTCGCTGTTTCGACAGATTTAAGAAGGGAAGGATGCAGTTTCATCCTCGCCGTTCCCGTTTCTCTCAAGTCTCAACTCCGTTTCGTCCTCGCCGTTGCCGATCTCGCACTGTCTCCATTTTTTTTTTCTTTTTTCTTCTTTTTTTTTCTTTTTTTTCTGGGTTCAGTTCGCCTCAATCATGTGAATTTGTGTTTGTGTTTATGATTTCTGAAAGGGAAAAATGAAAATCATAGATCTGAAATTTGCGTTTGGATTGTGATTTTGAAAGGGAAAATGTAGATCTGAAATTTGTGTTTGTGATTTCTGTGATTGTGATTATGATTGTGTTTGGATCTGAAATTTTTTTTTTTTTTCTTTTGGTTGGGCCACGAATTGGGCCCAATCCTTTAACGGGGCCCGCGGGGCCCGGAAAAAAAATCCACTTAGTTAACGGGCCGGGTCTGGGCCATGGGTCTAGACCCACAGGTCGGGTTCGGTTATAGAAAAACCCAGCCCGAACCTGACCCGTTGCCATTCCTAAACTTAAGAAACTAATATTGTAGTTTCGCCTATTTATAATATTAATTATATAATTATAATAGTTATGATGTCATTGTTTCGACTATCTATTCCATCCCTTTTAGAACAAAAAAAACCAAGAACTACTCATTTTCGATTCTTTGTCCAATCCAATTTTAAAACTAGAATAAATTTTTATAATTACTTTGACTTTATTTTTTTAGGGTAGTACGACTTTTATTTAATTTGTAGATTATGGGAAAGTGTAAAAGAAAAAAAAATGAAAATCAATAATGATGTTGTCACCTTGCCTCCTCTAACGTTGATATCCTAATCTGTAAAAATTCTCGAACAAAAGACTTTGGTGCGGTTTGGATTCCGCGTCTGCGTCTGGCGTTTGGCGTTTTGGTTTTTTTTTTTTATTTTTTTTTTCCAGCCGCTTATGTTGACTCTGGGAGACAAAAAACACTGTGCATAAACAGTGCGTGCACTGTTCATGCACTGTTCACGCAATAAAAAATATTAAAAATGGGTCCCACGATACTATTCACACATTTAAAAATTATTTTGCTACAGTGTTTTCAGTTTTCAGTTTTCAGTTTCAGCAACAATAAGTTCAATCCAAACGGACCCTTTAGCCAAAAAATCTTCAAACAAAAGATCTTGACCGGCCTCCAAATTTGAATCCTGATTATGTACTTTTAAGAGCATTCTCATTGAGCCTTTCAAATGCTAAAAATCCTATATTTTAGCATTTTTGAGACAAAACACCACTCCATTGAACCGGCTGAATCTTAAATTTTTAAGATTCACGCTACAGTGCAATCTCATATTTGAGACCGCACTGTAGCAACAATTGTAAAACAAAAATTATTTTTTACTCCCTCAGGCTCTCTCTCTCTTCTATCTTTCTCTTTCCTCTCTCCACTTCTTTCTTCTCTCTTTGCTTCGCCGATGAGTGTGCCCACTTCTTTCTTCTCTCTTTGCTTCGCCGATGAGTGTGCTCTGCTAATGATTGTGCTCTGCCGATGGTCGTGGGTCGTGAGTCGTGGTCTCATGTGCTCCGGCGATTTTGTGGGTCTGGGTTTGTGGGTCTAAGTTCATGGGTCTGGGTTCGTGGGTCATCGACGTGACTGGGGTTGAGATCGGGGCGGTGGGTTTTGGCTGGGGTTAAGAGCGGGGTGGTGGGTTTTGGTTGGGGTTGAGAACGAGGTGGGTGTGTGGTGACTGAGATGGGTTGCTGTGGCTGAGGCGTGGGTCTTGGGTTTGATGGGTTTTGCTTGCCGTGGCCGCCGTGGGTCTTGGGTTTGTGGGTTCCTCCGCCTCCCTTTCTTCCTCTCACGGTGAGCTTCTCTCTCTCAAGTTTAGTTTAGTTTAGTTTTTGTTGTTGTTGTTGCCGTTTTTTTTTTTTTTTTTTGGTCATGGGATTGATTTTTGAATGGATGCTGATTGTGGTGGCAGTGGGTTGGCCGATCTGGGTTTGCTATTGAATGTTGATGGTTTATGGCGGTGGTGGCTGACATTGGCTAGCCATTGAGAAGGAAGTGGTGGAAAGAGAAAGTGGTAAAAGGAAAATAATATTATTTAAAAGAAGTTGTAAAAAAAATAGAATGTTTGATGTTTAGTGAATTGTAAAATGGTATGTTAAAATAAAAAAAGTAAGATTTTGAGGTGCTAAATGCTAAAATATTTAGCATTCTTGATGAGAATGCTCTAAAGTTTGCTCTTTTAAAGTTTAGAGTAACAACTTGGTTGGTCAACCGTGTAATAACTTGGATGGTCAACCGTGTTTGCTCTTTTAAATTTTAGATTTGTAATTCCGTTTTTGGTAATTACAAATCAGAAACAAACAGACAACGTCGAAATCAGAAATACCCGGGAAGGCTGCGAAGCAAAAGCTGCAAAACGTCTGCCTCCGACATTGGACCCCATTTGACCCTCTTTTTTCTTCAATTCTCTAATTTGCTTAGAATAATTGATAACGATATTTTATTTCTACCAACTAATTTTTTTAATTAAAAAAAACGTATATATAAAAAACTATTTGCATGCAAAATAAATTAATTTCGTATAATTTCCTACTCTAATGACTGAGAAAAAAAAATCTCATTCGACAATTCTACACTACACAACACCTTATTTAATTTATACTATCATATCATGCTAAATGATTCTATTAGAGCAATTACATCAGTCTGATTAATTTTTTTCAACTATTTTACATTAAGAACTTACTTTTTTATTTTATTTTACACAACCATTTTTTAAAAACACCCACATCAATTTATCTATTTTAGGATCTATTCTATTTAAATAATAATATATTTTTTAATTTATTATTACTATTTTAACAGTAATACTATTAATGTAACACTTTAATAATAAAATTTAGGTAGTCAAAGTATGCAAAAAAGTGATGCCAATTATGAATCTAGATCAAAACCAATTACAACATACCACTTAACCTTTATTGCAAAAATAACACTAAAATAATTACACTTATTTCAGTTGGGTTTAAACAAAATTTCAAGTTTAGGGTGTTCAAAATTTTTATTTAAGGGTCAAAAAAAAAAAATTTACAAATAATGGTTTTTTTTTGGGGCCAGGTCAAGGGTTCAAATCAACCTCCTAAGCTGCCTGTAGCACCACCCATGCTTCCACTTAGAGCCAGAGGAAGAAAACATACCTCCGAAACTGGGTATATTTTCTCTATTATCTCTATTACGAGGTGGGGTCATTGGCGTTGTCAGGCCAATCCATCAGCCATTGTTCAAGTTCCTTTGTGGTAATCCCATCCAAAAGCTCATTCTCTTCGTCCATGCTCTCTGCCACGTCATTCACAATCTGTGTATCACTCTCTGCCATCATCTCCACATTAACATTTGGATTAACCTCCTGAGCTTGTTCATCATGCTGATCATCTCTTTCGACCTCATAGTCTGCCAATGGGAAATTAAGCTTGGCTCTAGGTCCACGGAACTTGATGGCAGCCTTATCGTAAGCCCTGGCAGCCTCCTCTGCGGTCTCGAAGGTGCCAAGCCACACCCGCTTCGCTTCCCACGGGTTTCGAATCTCAGACGCCCATTTCCCCCACGGCCTCTGCCTCACTCCCCTATATCTCTTCTCATTGTCATCCTTCTTCTTCTTCTTCTTCTTCCTAGTGTCGCTGGCCCCACTGGTTGAAGGCAATGATGATGCGGCAGTACTACTACCCTGGAGTGCTTCTAGTATTTGAAGCTGTTGTGGGGTGTGAGTATCAACCCCATCGGTGATCACGTGCTTGAAAGCTGACACCAAAATGTCGTGCTCTTCCTCCTTTGTTACTCGAATATGGTGCATATTTGCATGAATGTAATTAATACGATCCTATAAGCGGTTTTTGGACAAATTGAGCTTTGTATGACGAGAATTAATGCAGATTGGAAGTTGGCACGTTGCCTTGTGTTTCAGCATTCGAATGCGGAGGAGGTGGCAAGTGAATTTGGTCTATATATTATATATAGAGGGTTGGGTCATGGGTGGGAAGGGGAGCTCATGTGGCTGCCACGTCGTACGCAGTGCTTACGCGGAGGTCGATCATTTCGCCTGAATTTTTTAATACGATACGTGCCAGGCTTTTTATCCTGTATGGCACGTGCATGGAGCTCGTAGGAGAGGATCTAATTGTTCCACGTGGCTGTTGGGTTCAAAATATCTAAATACCATCTTGCACTGGCTGGATTGTGCAATGGTAGGGTAAGGGATGTTGAGTTGATTGGTTACGTACGCAGTGACGCGATGGCGAGCGGGAATTCCAAAATCCAAATGATACATATATTTGGCTAGCTAGCTAGTTGCTTCTGCACAAGTGAACTTAATTCCCAATTTTTTTTTTATTATAATTTTCCATATTTGGCTAGCATTTCCCTCTGTTTCGAGGGTGGTTTCTCAAAAAAAAAAAAAAATTATATATATATATATATATACATTTGGCTAGTATTACGGTTTGTTTAGATACAGTTAAAAATTTAAAATTGAAAACTAAAAATATTATAGTAAAATAATTTTTAAATGTATAAATAGTATCATGAGATCAATTTTTAATAAATAAAATTATTAAAAAGTTGAATATGTAAGTCTGTAAACAGTACACAAATACACTGTTTACCGTAAAAAAAAGTTAACAACTGTGGGCTGAATACCAAAAAAAAAAAAAAAAAAAAAAAAAAAAAAAAAAAAAGAAAAGAAAAGAAAGAGAAAAACGCGGAACAAAAAGGCAAACGCCACAATAATTGCCAAAACAGCATGCTTTTTTAAGTAGTACATCTACTATAATACTGATCGGCACACAAAATAATGATCCATAGCGCTGTCATAATGTGACAGCATTCGCATTTATTATTGAATGAGGTGACAGCGTTCGCATTTGCTTTGGAAAATATCAGGCCTGTGCAAATTAAGTAGCGCATTTTTATTTCAAACATGCCTAAGCCAAAAAAAATCATTAACGGTAGATAATTATCAATCAATTAGCAAAAATGTTTTTAATTATGGTGTTTTCTAGGAGCATACACAGGCTTATGCAAAGAAAAAAAATCACTTTTATCATAATTCTAAAATGTTCAACTATAGAAAAATAAATTGTAAATCTTTTGTAAATGATAATTTACTTCGTACTTACTGTTGACAGCTTCAATAAATTGTAATAAATGATATGGTTTTAGAACAATTATTATGTAAAATAGAATAAGAGTCCAATATGCATTAAAACACCCATATTGACTTATCTACATAGTAGCAATGTTATTTAGCTATAGTGCTTCTCTAGAAGTATTTTTAGAACATTATAGTTTAGGTAAATCATTATTTTTTTTCTCTCTCTCTCTTACAAATGCTTGAGAGATGTCACTAAGATTTTAATCTTAAATCACTCCGTGGGATAAATAGGAAATCCATTAGATTCTCGTTGCTGGATCTCGGATGCAATTTGGATCTCATCGTTGGATTCTTCAATGTTGTTTAGATGGTAAAGGTGTGGGGGCTAACAGTTTGGGCTAAAGTCATTTCATGGTGGCCGGGGTTCGTGGTTTTGCAGGTGGATATTTATAAAACATATAGACACACCACACATGCTTGTTCTAGAACCGCATATTTTATAAATTCTCTAAATTATTTTATTTGTTAGTGTTTGAGTTATTGTATATTCCTACCAAAAACTTTGTAAACTTTCAATTTGGAACAATTATTAAAATATAAACCCATTTCTCTTCTTTGCATCCATATCACAGTCTATAATATATATTTTTAACAAATGATGCTATTAAAATTGGAGTTTTTTTTTTTTTTTTGGCACTTGTGTGTATTAAGAAAAATTAAGTTATTTAAACTATAAACTAGGAGATTCATTTTATTGTGAATTTAAAATTCAAAATAACATACAACAAATTGATGAAGTTACCACATTTATTTAATCCAAAGGCTCAGTCATTTCTTTTTCTTTTTCATTTTTGAATAGTTAGGGAAGAAGGGATTTAAACTTGAATATTTTCATTGGAAACACTAATAAATATTAACTAAGTGAGCTGTAAGACTCTTAGATTTGTAATGGTCATTATCATATGCTATACTCATACTTTCTTTTTTTTGGCTTAATCAAAGATGCTAAATCCATACTTAAAGATGTGTTAGGGATGGATTTGGGAAACCATTATGTTGTAAAAATTAAATTGACATAACTCACTTGAGAGCATGCATGAGACCAGGTCAAAAAACCATGGATGAAGAAGATAAAGTTTGTATTCTTCTATCGGTGTAGTACACTCAGTACGTAGTGTCAATACTTTTGGAACAACGGCCCGGTTGCTAGGCTGCTGCTGGCTGTTGAAAGGGTCCAAAATGTCCAAACTAAATGCACAACTTTAAACATGTAAAATTGAGCTACGGCCATACTGTCAATTCTAAAATTGGGCTACTGCCATTATGGGCCCGCCACCGACTTCATTTGTGAACAAATTAGAAGTTAGAACGCACACTTCAGTTCACCTTCTCTTTTCCTCTTGACCCTTTCATTCCACGGTATTTCTAGCTTCTCTTTCTTACACTTTCATTCCCAAGTCTCTCGCGCAAAAAGAACTCTCTATTGTCGACTAGTGAGATTTTATTCTGTGACTGTTTGTAGCATTGTAATATCATTAAATTCATCATTTTTTTTAATAGTTTAACTTTTTAGGATATTGAAAAATAGACTATATTTCTCATTTTAAAAAATGTTGAATAACCAATGCATGAAGTCTAAGCTTTGTTTTAATTTAAACTCATTGTAAAATAATTATTACAGTACTATTCAACTTTGTAATAACTAACCAAAAAAATTCCTTGCCCTTATTTAACATTGGCTTGAACCTCCTATCTACTTTTCAAAACATTTTTTTTCACATATATACATCAAAAGAAAAGGTTACGATAGCAAGCCCCTCCCCAGCTAGAGAGCTCCCAGAACAAGGGGGCAGCGATCAACTATCCACTCTCTAGATTCATATTAATCAATATATCTTTTGCGTCTTGCTATTTTGCTAAGTAAGCTTACTCTACCGTGGGGCAACAAAGGCTAGAAGTATTCCTGTCAAAAACAATAGGAACCAGGGACGAATCTATTAATTGACCCCTAAATTAAAAAAAAAAAAAAAAAATTTAGTATATTAATATATACTAATTTTAGCAATTTTATTCAATAAAATTACATTTTTTCCCCTTTAACAACGCCATAAATTCTTTTAAGAGTAATATTATAGTCACACTTTTTTACAACATTTTTACAAACTATTGAGGTAGCAAATTTGTATTAGTTTGCACACTTGCATAACTCTTTACTTATCAATAATCACTCATTACATTAGTAATTTATAAAAAATTTGTAGTTTTCACATTTTTCACCTTTTAAAGGCCATAAAAATTAATAGATTAAATCTAAAACAAAATATACAAGTCTAAAAAAATTAGCCCAATAACAAAAATTACCAATAATAAAACTAAAAAAATTAAGCTCAATCAATCTATTTTACCCAAAACAAACAACTTGGCCATTTAAAAAGTTTTAAACAAAAATTCTTAGTGATAAAGTAGTAGAGTTAAAGGCCGGAGCTGCCGCACACAGCTAGCAGTAGAGCTGCTCCCCTAACTCCAAGTTCTGACTCAATCCTTAATAGAAACTTATCTCTTATCCTCGGAATTAGCCTACAACTCTTAAAAATTTGGCAATATAGCATTTCTTAAAAAATATTAAAAACATCTAAAATCAAGCTAATAAAAGCACTAAACTTAAAGATATTTCGAAAATTACAATTAAAAATCAAAATGAACAAATAGTAAAAATTAGGTTGCAGATTCTGTCCAATTTGAGAGAATGCGCGAGACCATGTCAAACCTTTACAGGTAAGGAAAGCCTCACATATGTCTCAACGAAGTTTTCCATAACAACAAGATGACATGACGACACTACATAAAAAACAGACTTTTGCAGTACTTTTGGTTGCTGAGATAGCTGATGAAAAGGTCCAACATATATATCCAAATGCACAACCTTTTAAATGTCAAAACAGCAAAAATCATTCACGTACGGGTCCCATACTTCTGGTGGCATTGCAATACCAAAATCGAGTTACTGCTACATATTATTGTGTGAACGAAGAAAACGCTTCACCATGTCTTTTTCTCCTACCATTTCATTCCACTCATGTGTTTGTACTTTGTACCATGTAGCCTCTTTGCACATTTCATTCCCCACTCTTTCGCGCAATAGAACTCTATTGTCACCTAGTGACACTTTGTGTTACTGTTAGCAATATTGATAAAATAATTAAATTCAGTGTTTTTAAAAAATTTAACTTTTAGAATAATTGATAATTTATCATAGTATTAAACAGAGTAATCTTTAGTTTGAAAGGTCTCCATTTTGTCTACCATTTAAAAAGATATTGAATAATTCATGCTTTGTATAAAATTGAGCTTTGTATGACGAGAATTAATGCAGATTAGAAGTGAGCACGTTGCCTTGTGTTTCAGCATTCGAATGCGGAGGAGGCGGGCAAGTGATTTTGATCTATATATAAAGGGTTGGGTCATGGGTGGGAAGGAGAGTACATGTGGGTGCCAACTTGTATACAGTGCTTACGCGGAGGTTGATCCTTTTGCCTGAATTTTTGAATATGGCACAGTTAATAAGTCCCACCAACTGTGAAAAGAGAGAAACATAGACCCGTAATAGAGTGTATGTTCTCCTTTATCCTGTATGGAACGTGCATGAAGCTCCCTCATAGAAGAGAATATGATTGTTCCACGTAGCTGTTGGGTCCAAAATAATGAAAATATCCAAATACCATCTTGCACTGGCTGGATTGTGCAAAGGTAGGGTAAGGGATGTTGAGTTGATTGGTTACGTGTGCAGTGACGCGATGGCGAGACAGGAACTCCAAAATCCAAATGATACATATATTTGGCTAGCTAGTTGCTTCTGCACAAAGGAACTTAATTCCCAACTTTTTAAAAAAATTTCCATAAATTGAAAAGCAACCATTACGTGTTTCTCATTTCATACAGACAAACAAACGGCATGCTTTTTTAAGTAGAACATCTACTACTGATCGCCACGTTGTCATAATGTGACAGCATTCGCATTTTATTTTTTTTGAATGAGGTGACAGCGTTCTCATTTGCTTTGCAAAATATTATGCTTGTGCAAATTAAATAGCGCACTTTTTTTTCAAATATGCCTAAGCCAAAAAAATCATCAACAGTAGATTATCAATCAATTAGCAAAAATGTTATTTAATTATGGTGTTTTCTAGGAGCATACACACTGGCTTGTGCAAAGAAAAAATCACTTTTTATCATAATTCTAATATGTTCAACTATAGGAAAATAAATTGTAAATCCATTTGTAAGTGATAATCTACTACTCACCATTGATAGCTTCAATAAATTGTAACAAATGATGTGGTTCTAGAACATCTATTATGTAAAATAGTATAAGAGTCCAATATGCATAAAAACACCCATATTGGCTTATCTACATAGTAGCAATTAATGTTATTTAGCTATAGTCCTTCTCTAAAAATATTTTTAGAACATTATAATATAGGAAAATCATTATTTTATTCTCTCTCTCTTTCTCTCTCTCTCTCTCAAATGCTTGAGAGATGTCGATAAGATTTTCATCTTAGATCACTCCGTGCAATGCACAGGAAATCCATTAGATTCTTGTTGCTAGATCTCGGAAGCAATTTGGATCTCATTGTTGGATTCTTCAGTGTTGTTTAGATGGTAAAGGTGTGGGGGGCTAACAGATTGGGCTAAAGTCATTTCATGTTGGTGGTGTTGGTGGTTTTGCAGGTGGGTATTTAAGCATATACACACACCACACATTCTTGTTCTAGTACCACATATTTTATAAATTCTCTAAATTATTTTATTTGTTAGTGTTTGAGTTTTGTATATTCCCACCAAAAACTCTGTAAACTTTCAATTTGGAACAATTATTAAAATGTAAACCCACTTCTTTTCCTTCTTTGAGTCCATATCACAGTCTATAATATATATTTTTAACAAATGATGCTATTAAAATTGGAGTTTTTTTTTGGCACTTGTGTGTATTAAGAAAAATTAAGTTATTTAAACTACAAACTAGGAGATTCATTTTATTGTGAATTTAAAATTCAAAATAACATACAACACATTGATGAGGTTACCATATTTATTTAATCCTAAGGCTCGGTCATTTTTTTTTTTTTAGATAGTTAGGAGAGAAGGGATTTAAACTTAAATATTTTTGTTTGAAACACTAATAAATGTTAACTAATTGAGCTATAAAGCTCTTAGATTTGTAATGGTCATTATCATATGCTATACTTATACTTTTTTTTTTTCTGGCTTAATCAAAGATGCTAAATCCATACTAAAAGATGTGTTAGGGATGGAATTGGGAAACCATAATGTAGTAACAATTAAATTAAGTGACATAACTCACTTGAGAGCATGCATGAGACGAGGTCAAAACCTTGTATGAAGAAGATAAGAGTGTGTATTATTTTATCAGTGCAGTACACTCGTACGTAGTGTCAGTACTTTTGGAACAACGGCCCAGTTGCTTAGCTCCTACTGGTTGTTGAAAAGGTCCAAAATGTCCAAACCAAATGCACAACCTCATGGATCTCATAGTGGCAATTCAAAAATTGAGCTATTGTCATTCTGGGCACGCCACTGACCTTTATTTGTGAACGAATTAGAACAGACACTTCAACCTCTCTTCCTTTTGACCATTTCATTCTCAAGTTTCTCGCGCAAAAAGGACACTATTATTGACTAGTGAGACTTTATCGTATAACAGTTTATAGTGTTGTAATATCATTAAATTCAGCATTTGTTAATAGTTTAACTTTTTAGGATATTGAAAAATAGACTATATTTCTCATTTTAAAAAATGTTGAATAACCCATGCTTGAAGTCCAAGCTTTGTTTTAATTTAAACTAATTGGAAAATAATTTTTATAGTACTATTCAACTTTGTAATAACTAATTAAAAAAATTTCTTGCCCTAATTTAACATTTGCTTGAACTTCCTATCTACTTTTCAAAACATTTTTTTCACATAAATATATCGAGAGGAAAGGTTACGATAGCAAGCCCCTCCCCAGCCAGAGAGCTCCCAGGACAAGGGAACAGTGGTCAACCATCCACTCTCTAGATTCATATTGATCAATATCTCTTTTGCGTCCTGCTAGTTCGCCAAGTAGGCTTTCTCTACTATGGGGCAACAAAGGCTATAACTATTCTTGCGAAAAATAATAGGAACCAGGGATGAATCTATATATTGACTAAGGGGCAATGGCCCCCCTAAATTTTTTTTTTAAAAAAAAATATTAGTATATTAATAAGTACTAATTTTAGTAATTTTGTTTAATAAAATTACATTTTATCCTCTTAACAATGCCATCAATTTTTTTAAGAGTAATATTATAGTCAAACTTTTTTACAATATTTTTACAAACTATTGAGGTAGCAAATTTGTTTTCATTTGCACACTTGCATCACATTTTACTTATTAATAATCACTCATTACATTAGCAATTTATAAAAATTTTGCAGTTTTCACATTTTTCACCTTTTAAAGGTCATAAAAATTAATAGATTAAAGCTAAAACAAAATATATAAGTCCAAAAAAATTAGCCTAATAACAAAAATTATCAATAATAAAGCTAAAAAAAATTAAGCCCGATCAATCTATTATACCAAAAACAAACAACTTGGCCATTTAAAAAATTTTAAACAAAAATCCTTAATTAATAGTAAAATAATAAAGTCAAAAGCTGGAACTGCTGCACACATCTATAGCAGAACCGCCCTAACTTTAAATCCTAACTCCGTTCTTGACAGGAACTTACCTCTTATCCTAAGAATTGCCTGCAACTCTTACAAAGTTAGCGACATAGCATTTTTTAAAAAAAATTAAAAAAACATCTAAAATCATTAAATCAAGCGAATAAAAACACTAAACTTAAAGATATTTCGAAAATTACAATTAAAAATCAAAATGAACAAACACTAAAAATTAGGTTGCAGATTCCGTCCAATTTGAGAGCATGCGCGAAGACCATGTCAAACCTTTACTGCTTTAGATAAGGTAAGCCTCACATGACGACAAGATGACATGACAAGACACTACACAAAAGTATACTTTTGCAGTACCATTGGTTTCTTAGATACGCAGGAAAATAAATGCAATTGCACTATTGCTTTTGCTGCCATTGCGGGGCTTATCTTTATGTGAAGGCCTTTATGTGAAGCATGTTTCAAAAAGATTAATGAATTTCCTATTTATTTCCTCCTTGCTACAGCTGCATAGTTGGTTACGTCTTCAGAGTCGTAAAGAATCTTAAAAAAATCCAAATGATACCATTAATGAATTGCCTTTTTTTTTTTTTTATAAGAAACATATATTTTCTTCTTCCGTACAGTCATACGGTCAAGCCGCAAGTTTTTTTTTTTTTTTTTTTAAGCACATGCATTTACCTGGTCGCACATTGTTTGTGATGTTGAAGACAAATGAGTATGAAACTGTGATAAGAAAGAGTCTCATTTAAAATAAAAAAAAAAGTTGACAATGCTCACATGTACGATAAAAAAATGTTT
The DNA here is from genome assembly GCA_023736055.1 of Quercus glauca. Taxonomy (NCBI): domain Eukaryota; kingdom Viridiplantae; phylum Streptophyta; class Magnoliopsida; order Fagales; family Fagaceae; genus Quercus; species Quercus glauca. The sequence goes on along the minus strand of CM043320.1, from coordinate 43,812,624 downwards.
TAGATTGTAACATCTTTAAGGTATCTTCAGTAATTTATTAAATTTTAGTATTGTTTAGAGAATACACAATTATTTTTACTTTTTACTTACTTTTTCGGTTATACTTTCTTACGGTCCCTCAATCTTTTCTCTATCTTATTTAAATATTATTTGTTCATTTTTTCTTATACAAAACAATTAATATAGAAGTTGTTAGTCTTTATTAATTTGAAATTTATCAAATTTATGTTGTGCAAAATTTTTTTTTAAATTCTATGTATTTTGAAATTTATCAAACTTAGTGTTGAAATTAGCTCATTAACTTTTTTTCTAAAATATTCATTAACTTTACCCCCATTTGGGATTATTATTTTAGTGAATTTGATTTATTATTATCATTAGTTCATTTTTTAATTCCTTTCAAGTTTAATTAACCCCATTTTTTCCAAGGTTTTTTTTTCTTCAAAATAACACTTATTTTCAAACAATTTAATTAGTTAGCACTTAGCATCGTTTTCAAATTATTTAGAAAACTAACATCTTAAGCCTTTCAAACTCGAGTTCACTGTAGCAACTCGAGTCTTAAAGACTCGATTTTCATAAAAGGGCGTGGAACTTGGGTATTAGAGACTGAACTTGAACTTGGGCCTCCTAAAGATCAATTGCTGAACTTGAACATAGAAAGTGTAGGATAGTAGAAACTTGGGCCTCCTAAAGATCAATTGCTGAACTTGAACATAGAAAGTGTAGGATAGTAGAAACATGAATAACCAACACATATCGTGCTTCTTGGGCAAGGATTTATTATATAATTTAATTCACCCTTCCTCAGTCTAAATATTAAAATTTTCTACAATGGATCTTCCAAATTTGGCCGTGCACTTACACCCTTGCTTGAGGACCCAATTGTGTAATGCCCATACAATCTATCTAAAACATCCCACACCTCGGCTAACATCTCATTTGCCAGTTCTTTATCATACCAAACCAAAACTTTCCACACTTCACTTTCACAAACAACATTAAATTCATTTTACTGATACTTTCCCAATAATTGTCATCTTTCCTCTTCATACTCTCAACCATGTCTTTCAAGAAAGGATCACCACCATTGCCACACATATCATTTATGTTGTTTTAAATCTACACAAATTTATTAAAAAATATATATTAGAAGTGACAAACAAAGAACCTAAAAACCGTAAGCTTAATTATTAGATTTTTTTAGAATTCACCTACCGTTGTGGGGTAGATGAAACTAAATCCGGAGGAGTGTTTGTAGTTGGCTCACTATCGTTGGGCTCATTTGGAGTAGTTGGGTTATATCAAGAAGAATCCGCATCTATCTGCAAAACAATAAATCACAGAAATTAGAAATCACATTCACACACTTCACACAAATTAATATGTTGGAATACCAATAAATTGCATACACTTCACAGTTCACACAATAACAAAAGTTGAAGAAAACCTATCATTGGGGAGTATAAGTTATAACAACAAAAGTAGTTTGAAAAAGGCACCATTCTCTACAAAAGCATGAAGAATTAAAATATATTCTACTAATAAAGTATTTTTAATAAGTAAAAAAACATGGGGTACCAAATTGAACAATTTTTTTAATGAGCAAGAGATATTTTATAATTTTTATTAACAATGATAGTACAATAAAATAATCTTCCCTTAAACCTAATAATGTCAAAAGGTAAGCTGCAGACTATGAGAAAAGCATAACAAATCAACAATTAACCCAATAACCAAAAATAGTTCCCTTTCCACCAAAGTCAAACTTTTAAACCTAAGACAAAAGTTCAACCAGGTCTAAACAAAATGACTATTAGCCTAATAAAGAAGTCATCTTAAACTATTAAATTACCCAACTCACTACTAGGGAAAAATAGTGTCAAACTAAAAATATCATTAACATAAAATAACCAAGTTAGAAAATGTGTGATGTGAAGGAGGAACATAGCTGTGGAGCTGACAAACAAAGAAAGGGAGGATGCATATATCGACCCATAGAACAGGAAGTTTCTTTTTTCATTATTTTCGGTTAACTGGTTATAAGGGTTCCGTTAAGACAGCAGAGTAGGTCAAGTTGGTAACTACAACAACAGAGAAAAATGAGGAGACGGGCAATGGGAGCCTACGTCAGCAGCACAGTCAGCATATAGTTAATTAGTAGTGAATTTGTTATGCCAGCTGTACAAAAAGTTACTTGGTTAAACTGTACAAGAGTTAATCAGAGATGCTGTTACTGAGTTTAGCCATTGGGATTGATTGTATAAATACTGTAGAATCTGTATGAACAATTCAAGCAATGAAGAATGTACTTTTTCAGAAGAATGAAAAATGTACTTGGTTGTTAATTTCCTTCTCTCCCAGCCTTCCTAATTCTTTGAGTAATGTGGCTTAATTGTTGTTAGCTAGTTAGTTATTAGTGTAATGACAATAATATCCCTGTATTCTGTTAGTAGAGAATAACTGAATGATGTATAAATAACTACAAGTTGCAAGGGAACATCAAGAACTAAGAATACAGTCACTTTTGTTAGCCTTCCTATTCTCTCTCTCTCCAGCACCATGGAGGTCAGCTTTCCTTGAACTCAGTTATTCTGTAAACTCCATCACCACGACAACATGGTATTCGTAGAAAGTTGAGAAACTATACAAAACCCAATTACAATTACACGCAAAACACATGTTTAAGCGATCAAAAAGTCAGCTTTTTTTCTTTTCCTCAAGCCCGCCAAAGAAAGAGACATATCTAATTTTTTCTGAGCAACCAAACAAAAAACAGACAGACAGACAGAAAGCTCCAAACTGACTGAAACATGATCTTCCGCCATTATCAATGAAATCATAGCTTCCCTTAAAACCACCTCAGATCAGCATAGCAAAGACCTTCAAGAAATCCACAAAATAACTCGTATCCATACCTCTATCTTGGATGAAATGAGTCAACAAGTAGCTACAATCTTACAGAAGTTGAATTCTGCAGAAGAAGATTAACAAAACCATGAAAACCAACATACCCTTGGAAACCACACAAATCACAACCTAGTTCCTACTCTGTCCTTGAAACTAGAATTCCCAAGATTTTCTGGAGAAGAACCAACTGCTTGGGTTTACAAAGCCAATCAGTACTTCAAGTACAACAAGATACCAGCTAACGAGCAATTACTGTGTGCAGCATAGAGGTAATAAATTTAGCAAGTTTACGTAATTTGGCCTCTGATCTTCTCTTATCATATGACTAAATAAGACCAAAACCTCATTCTGTAAGTTGTGATATCGACAGCCAGTAATTACAGCATTCCAAGACACAACATTTCTTTGAGGCATGACTTCAAAAAGTGACCTCCCAGCTTCAAGATCTCTGCAGTAGCAATACATGCTAATGAGGGCATTTAGTAAAGAAACATCAGAGGCAATCCCAGTTTTTATAGCAAAACCATGAATAGCCATTCCTTGCAACAAATCTTTTCTCTCGCTAAAAACAGGAAGAATACTTTTCAGGGTAACCAAATCCAACTCCGTGCTATCTTTATGCATCTGGTGTAGAAGAGCAGTAGCCTTCTCTACATCACCATTGTGTACATACCCAAATATCAAAGTATTCCATGATACAACATTTCTTACAGACATCGTGTTAAATAACTGAACAGAAGAGGAGAAAGCTGATGACAATCAGAATAAAAGGCCAATAGTGCGGTTTGTCACCTTAAGGTCTGAGGCAAGTTGCTTTCTAACACTAAACGTATGGGCAAACTTGCCCAGCAAAACAGCATGTAGCTTGGAGCAGGCAGAAAGAACACTAACAATGGAGACTGCATCTGGGTTGCATCTAGCCAACTGCATTTCACGAATTGTGGCCAAATTTGCGTACCATTGCCCAGTATGCACATACCCAGAAACCACAGAATTCCATGACAGGAGATTTCTATTGGACATCTGATCAAAAAGTATGTACGCTGAATTGACATTGAATATATAGATACAAGTGCTGTTAACACAGGAAGTTGATACCCTGACACATGCTTTATAACACATGCATGAAGGGATTCACCAAACTAAAGACTATTGGAGTTCTCACATGATGGGATGATGGACACAAAAGTGACCAAATTAGGCTGCAAGCCAGCACGGATCATTTGCCGGAACATCTCAAAGGCTTCAAAATTGTTTTGCCTCTGTGTATATGCAGATATCATAGCATTCCAAATAGTAACATTCTTTTCCAGAATAAAATCAAACAAACTTTTAGCAGCCGATAAATCCATGTCAATAGCATACATTGAAATTAAAGCAGGCACCAAAAAATTATTTGAAAAATATCCAGATTTGACAGCAAATCCATGAAGACATTTACCAATATTTAAACATCCCAAACGAGGGCAGACAGGAATTACGCTGGCAAAAGTGCTGACATTGGGCTTCAAACCCATCAAAAGAATCTGCCTGAAAACCTCCAAGGCTTCCTGATCAAACCCATTTGAAGAATAACCAGCAATCAATGCATTCCAACAAACCAAGTCTGGTTGTGGAATTCTATCAATCAGCTTACACGCGTTCCCCATAGAACCAGACTTCGCATACAAATCAATCAAAGCAGTCTGTATAACTAAATTTTGCTCAAACCCAGTTCTCAAAACAACACAATGAACCTCCTTTCCTGTCCATAATGCATTCAGAGCCTAACACGCCTTGATGACAAATGGAAAAGTGTAATCATCAGAAGGGCAACCTGAAACCGAACAACTGAGATAGAGAAATAAGACTTCTTTATATAGACAATTATTGCATAGACACCTGATCATCAAATTCTGCAAGACCAAGCTCGGCTTTTCAATTCGTCGGAATAAAGAGAGAGCTAAATCTGGAGAGCCCAGATGAAAGTAAGAACTAAGGAATTCTCCTATGATAAACTCGTGCTGAACTGGACCCTTCACGATTAGAACTGACATCATAGGCTTCATGTCTTCTACGTTTCGGACTTTCGGCAAAGCCTTATCAGACGAAGACATTCGGTTCCTATGGGATTGCTTGCATTTGCATAATGTAAAGGAAAGTTGTTCACGGATCGTTTAGCTCTTAAACGAGAAGTTTTGAGGGAGATAAAGGGTGGCAAAGAATCTGAAAGAGGGTGACGATAGATTTGGAAGAGCGAGTACAGAAAGAAAACTCAATGGAATAAGGGTCAAAACCAAGTTCACCTCTGCTGTCAATCATGGCATATGTTTTCTGGGTTTCCTGCCATTTACTGTCCTTACCAACTGATACCTAAACATTTGTAATTTGCACTCACGGAATGGAAGAGTGGCCGCCAAAGTAACAATGTGAACTGTGGATTGTGGAGCGTGGAGTGTGTGAGTTAGTTTTATTTTTCTTTCCTAGTTTTTTTTTTTTTTGGGTCCATCTAGAGGCCCGTTGGAGTTCCTGGTTATACAGGGTGAGCTAAAATCTATCCATTTCTTTTTCTTTTTCTTTTTTTTTTTTTTGGCAAAAGTGATAGAATCCATTTCTTCTTTGAATCCTTCTCTCTTGAGAAACGTTGCATTCCATTTCCATCTATATATATTTTTAGGTAATGCTCCTATCTCTTTTTATATATCAAGAGGGATTTTACAAATGGAACACTGACTTTTTTTTTATTTATGGATAGAACATTGACAATTGGTCCATGCTTCCAAGTTCCAAGTTGGCTCTTTATCAAATAGAAAGTAAAAAATAGACAAAAATGCAAAATTGTCTCTCTAACTTTCAGTATTTATCATTTCAGTCCTCTAACTTTCAGTTTTGTCATTTCAGTCCTCTAACTTTCAATTGTTGTCAATTTGGTACTTCGTTAAACTCCAGTTATGTCCTGCCTGTTAATTGAGCCAAAACGACGTCGTTTTGGCTTCTATTTTTTTTTTAATAAATTTCGAAATTAAAAGAAAATTAAAAAAAAAACTGATATTAAAAAAAAAAAAACATTTAGGGGAACGACGACCCCTTACCTAAAAGATTTCGAAATTAAAAGAAAATTAAAAAAAAAAACTGATATTAAAAAAAAAAAAAACATTTAGGGGAACGACGACCCCTTACCTAAAAGATGAAAACATTGCCAATGAATTCTAATAGAGAGAGAGAGCTGAAAATAACACCACACAACTCAGCTAAACAAAACCACATCCTAGCTAAATTAGTCCAATTTTTTGCCTCCAAGCTTCTATGAATTTTTCAACGTTTGATGCTCCTATAAATGTAAATTTTAATACTCAACAGAAAAAGTCTCCAAACACACAGCAATTCATTGTTTTGCTACCACTTATACCCAAAAAAAAAAGAAAAAAGAAAAAAAACACTAAAAAAACTGGGTTTTCATCACTTGCCCAAAACTTGGCTGGAGCTGGAGCTACGGAGTACACCCTAGAACATCACAATGTTAGAAATCCATCACCTTCATCAGAACTCCATCACTGATTCAGTCTCTCAAACCGATTCATAATATTTCTTCAAATCGGTCTCTCATACTCGGTCTCAAACAGTCAAACCGAATCAGTCTCTCTCTCTCAGTTCGACTCAGTTTCTCTCTCAAACAAACTCGGTCTCTCTCTCTCTTAAACTGCCGACCAACTTTATCTTTTCCCCAAATTCTCTAAGTTAGGGATTTGGTTGTGGAACGACGATTTGGGTGTGGAACCTTGGTTCACCTAAATGTTTTCTTCTTTTTTTAATATTAATTTTTTTTAATTTTATTTTAATTTCAAAATTTATTATAAAAAAAAAGGCCAAAACGACGTCGTTTTGGCTCAAATAACGGCAGGACATAATTGAGGTTTAACGGAGTACCAAATTGACAACAATTGAAAGTTAGAGGACTGAAATGACAAAACTGAAAGTTAGATGACTGAAATGAAAAAGACTAAAAATTAAAAGGTCAATTTTGCATTTTTGCCTAAAAAAAAATCCAAGCACGACCTTCTTTTATCCATTATATAAGCACCTATCTAGGTTGAGGGGTTTTGTTTTGGGTATTTGGGTTTAACATGGTTTGAGGTAATTGGGACTTAGAAATCTAGCGTGAAATTAGATTTGTGTACATACACATGTCATGTAAAATTTTATGGGGAAAATGGGTTTTTGCCCTTATTTTTTTTAAATATCTAGCATAGTGTCTCTGTTTTGAAACTATTTAGCAGAATACCCCTGTTTTTGAAACTCGATTTTAACAAAATCGATTTCTATATAAGACTCAATATTCTCAAAATCGAGTTATATGTAATGTTGATTTTCACTTAAATTTTCAAAAAAAAATTAAGTGGTAAAATATGCATAGAACTCAACATTGCTAATGTCGAGTTCTACCTATAACTCGATTTTTTTTTTTAATCGAGTTTCAAAACAAGGACACGGTACTTAATAGTTTCAAAATAGGGACATTATACTAGATATTTTTAAAAATAAGGGCAAAAGCCCATTTTCCCCGAATTTTACTTTAAAAAGGTAGGGACAGCTGTTTTTGTTTGTTTTTTCTTAGTTACTTACATGCGATTTAGTAGAAGTTGTGTAATTGAATTAATCATCTATTGAATGGATATGAATTGGGACAAGGAGTAAAGTAACGTTGAGAAAATTTGTATCCCGAATTAACCATCTTTGTGTTGTATATGCATGTAAGGTATCTATTACAATCTCTTATCAAGATTGTTAGATTCATTTACTTTGTGTGGTTATAAAAGATAGCATAGATGAAAGTTACAAAGGTTAATGGACATTCCATAGGAAAAGGATATGGGGGTTGTAGAAGGCATTCAATTCCAAATAAGAACCATGCCAACCAATTTAAGAGGTTACCATCACTCCAAAGAGTACTGTAGGATGAACAAGGACAAGAATTCACCAACACGACAAAAGACTTGGAATCAGGAGAGCCTAGGCCATCACGACACAACACAGGATTTAAATCAACCATTACTTAGCTAACTTGTCAAATATTGATAAAGCCTCTATGCAAAAAGGAGGAATTTAAAAAAGGGAAATTTATTTTTTCCAAAACCCCCCATTTGATTTCTCCATAAAACATTAAAAAATAAAAAATAAATAAAAAAAACCTACAATTTTGGACATAACACTAAACCCCATATGTCTTGTTTTATGTGTAAACTGTTAATTGTGTTGCACTTAACTCTATTAAGGTTATTGAGTGTAAAACAAGACAAAAACTGCTTACATTTTTTTATGTGACAATTTGGACCTACATTTTCACATAAAACAATAGCACATAGGTGTTTGTGTTCTGCTCAAAAACTTTAAGAGGCTCCATATTTTAGGAAAAACCCACATGCAGTTTTGTGTGTGTGTGTGTGTGTGTGTAAAGAGAGAGAGAGAGAGAGAGAGAGAGAGAGAGAGAGAGAGAGAGAGAGAGAGAGACCGACCATGCAAATGCTAGAGTTTTCTCGAGCTTCAACCAATATCTGAGCTTTTGGTTGTCTTTGGCTGTCACAAACAACGCTAGTGTCAACTTTGCATCAAACAAGTGAGGATTGAGACCATACCCAAAACCAATCGCTCTAGTGAAACATATATCACATTGCTTGCTCCATTTTTATGGATTTCATGAGTATTAAATCAAATTTAAAAAAAAAAAAAAATATATATATATATATATATATATATATATATATATATATATATATATATATATATATATATATATATAATACATGATCTCAAAGGTTCTCTTGAACTCTCAAATTATTATGCATAAGTACTAAACTAATTACCATATCTTGTCTTTGATTAATAAAATAATAGTATACACAGCTACAGTAATCATGTATATATACTTGGTTACTGTAGCAAATGTGTAAATATACAAAGTTTTAAAGGGACTTATGTGAGAAGTTTTGTGGTTTAATTGTGTAAAATTTATCTCTTTTTCTATTATACAAGAGCTGGTATGGATGCTCTTACGGGAGGAAGTATACTCTGTTTCGGGTGTATGCTTCGTCCCACTCAGTAATGGCTCCATGATTTTTTTTAGTGAGATCAATAGTGTCAAAATTAAGAATAGTCCGAAGAGAAGGCTTATTTATTTATTTTGTTTAACGAATAAGCAATTTTAACAGTAATACTACTGACGCAACACTTTCATAATAAAATTTAGTTGGTAAGTTGTTAAAGGTATGTAAAAAACTGATATCAATTATGAGTCTAGATCAAAACCAATTACAACATATTACTTAACCTTTATTATAAAATTACTGTAAAAGTAGCACTAAGATAATTATATTCAAACTTATTTCAACTTGGTTTAAACAAAATTCAGGTACAGAGTGTTCAAATATTTTATTTAGGAGTCAAAAAAATACAATTTAAATACAATTTTTTTATTTTTTATTTTTGGCCAGATCAGGGGTTCAAATGAACCCCTTGAGCTGGCTGTAATACCGCTCATGCTCCCACTCAAAGCTGAGTGAGAGGAAACATACATTTGAAACTAAGTGTATTTTCTCTATTGCGGGGTGGGGTCATTGGCGTTGTCAGGCCAATCCATCATCCATTGTTCAAGTTCCTTTATGGTAATCCCATCCAAAAGCTCATTCTCTTCGTGACTGCTCTCTGCCACGTCTTTCACAATCTGTGTATCACTCTCTGCCATCATCTCCACTTTAACATTTGGATTAACCTCCTGAGCTTGTTCACCATGCTGATCATCTCTTTCAACCTCATAGTTTGACAATGGGAAATTAAGCTTGGCTCTAGGTCCACGGAACTTGATGGCAGCCTTATCGTAAGCCCTGGCAGCCTCCTCTGCGGTCTCGAAGGTGCCAAGCCACACCCGCTTCGCTTCCCACGGGTTTCGAATCTCAGACGCCCATTTCCCCCACGGCCTCTGCCTCACTCCCCTATATCTCTTCTCATTGTCATCCTTCTTCTTCTTCTTCTTCCTAGTGTCGCTGGCCCCACTGGTTGAAGGCAATGATGATGCGGCAGTACTACTACCCTGGAGTGCTTCTAGTATTTGAAGCTGTTGTGGGGTGTGAGTATCAACCCCATCGGTGATCACGTGCTTGAAAGCTGACACCAAAATGTCGTGCTCTTCTTCCTTTGTTACTCGAATATGATGCATATTTGCATGAATATAATTAATACGAACCTATAAGTGGTTTTTGGACAAATTGAGCTTTGTATGACGAAAATTAATGCAAATTGGAGGTGGACACGTTGCCTTGGGTTTCAGCATTCGAATGCGGAGGAGGTGGGCAAGTGATTTTGGTCTATATATAGAGGGTTGGGTCATGGGTGGGAAGGGGAGTACTGTGCTTACGCGGAGGTCGATCGTGTTGCCTGAATTTTTTAGTATGGCATAGCTGGTAGGTCCCACCAGCTCACAGCTGAGAGAAACATAGACCCACAGAGTGTATTTTCTTCTTTATCCTGTATGGCTCCTTTTATCCCGTATGGCACTTGCACGATGCTCTCTCATAGAAGAGGATATGACTGTTCCACGTGGCTGTGGGGTCCAAAATATCAAAATATCATCTTGCACTGGCTGGATTATGCAAAGGAAGGGTAAGGGATGTTGCGTTGATTGGTTACGTACGAAGTGACGCGATGGCAGCTGGAACTCCAAAATCCAAATGATACATATATATATTTGGCTAGCTAGTTGCTTCTGGCTTCTGCACAAAGGAATTTCCCAAATTTTTTAAAAAATTTTCCTTAAATTGAAATGCAACCATTACATGTTTCTCATTTCATACAGGCAAACAAACAGAATGCTTTTTTAGAAATTTGTAACAAATGATGTGGTTCTAGAACAACAATATATGATCGATATTTAGTGTTGTCATAATGTGATAACTTCAATAAATTGTAACAAATGATGTGGTTCTAGAACATCTATCATGTAAAATAGCATAAGAGTCCAATATGCATAAAAACACCCATATTGGCTTATCTACATAGTAGCAATTAATGTTTTTTAGCTATAGTCCTTCTCTAAAAATATTTTTAGAACATTATAGTTTAGGTAAATCATTATTTTATTCTCTCTCTCTTTCTCTCTCTCTCTCTCAAATGCTTGAGAGATGTCTCTAAGATTTTCATCTTAGATCACTCCATGCGATGCATAGGAAATCCATTAGATTCTCGTTGCTGGATCTCGGATGCAATTTGGATCTCATCGTTGGATTCTTCAGTGTTGTTTAGATGGTAAAGGAGTGGGGGCTAACAGTTTGGGCTAAAGACAATATTTCATGGTGATGGTGTTGGTGGTTTTGTAGGTGGGTATTTAAACATATAGACATACCAAACATACTTGTTCTAGTACCACATATATTATAAATTCTCTAAATTATTTTATTTGTTAGTGTTTGAGTCATTGTATATTCCCACCAAAAACACTGTAAACTTTCAATTTGGAACAATTATTAAAATATAAACCCACTTCTTTTCCTTCTTTGCGTCCATATCACAGTCTATAATATATATTTTTAACAAATGATGCTATTAAAATTGGAGTTTTTTTTTTTTGGGCACTTGTGTGTATTAAGAAAAAATAAGTTATTTAAACTACAAACTAGGAGATTCATTTTATTGTGAATTTAAAATTCAAAATAACATACAACACATTGATGAGGTTACCATATTTATTTAATCCTAAGGCTTGGTCATTTTCGCCCACTGTATGCAGATTCTTAATAGGAACTTTGTTCTTAATAGGAACTTACCTCTTATTGTAAAAATTGCCCACAACTCTTAAAAAGTTAACGACATAGCAATTCTTAAAAAATATTAAAAACATCTAAAATCAAGCGAATAAAACCACTAAACTTAAAGATATTTCGAAAATTACAATTAAAAATCAAAATGAACCAATACTAAAAATTAGTATGCAGATTCTGTCCAATTTGAGAGCATGCGCGAGACCATGTCAAACCTTTACCGCTTTAGATAACGTAAGCCTCACATGACAACAAGATATAGACTTTTGCAGTACAATTGGTTGCCGAGATACGGAGGAAGAAAAATGCAATTGCACTATTCCTTTTGCTGTCATTGTTGGGTCTATCTTTGTGTGAAGGCATTTATGTGAAAAAGAGGATACATGTTTCGAAAACATTAATGGATTTTCTCCTTGCTGCAACTTCATAGTTGGTTACGTCGTGACTCTTGAGAGTCGTAAGGAATCTTAAAAAATCCAAATGATACATATTACTTTTTTTTTTAAGAAACATATATTTTCTTCTTCCGTACAGTCATACAGTCAAGCCGCAAGCTTTTTTTTAAGCACATGCATTTACCTGGTCGGCACAACAAAACATTGTTTGTGATGTTGAAGACAAATGAGTATGAAACTGTACGATAAGAAAGAGTCCCATTTAAAAAAGAAAAAAAGAAAAAGTCTACATTGCCCACATGTATGGTAAAAAAATGTTTTAGATTGCAACCCAGTAATCTTTCAATTCTATTACTATTTAGAGAGTAAATAGTTTTTTTTACTTTTTAATTATTTATTTTTTCTGTTACACTTTTTTACAGGCTTTTTATCTTTTATTTTATTTTATCTTATTTAAATATTTTTTTTTATTTTTTTTCAACTTTCTTTATTCTTTTATAATATTTTTATAATCTTAATTTATTCACTCCTAACATATATATTTTTTTAAATATCCCAATAGTAAAAATTTATTATTATTTTTTTATGGATTTTGTGAAGCACTTACAAAACAATATAGTAAGTTGTTAGTTTTTATTAAATTTGAATTTGAAATTTATCAAATTTACGTTGTGCAAATTTTTTTAAAATTTTATGTGTTTTGAAATTTATCAAACTTAGTCTTGAAATTAGCTCATTAACTTTTTTCTAAAAAATTCATTAACTTTACCCCCATTTGGGATTGTTGTTGTTGTTGTTATTATTATTATTTTAGTGAATTTGATTTATTATTATTGTAAGGACCAGATTTGAATTCCTAATCCAAAAAATAGATGGACTAAGGCCCAAAAAGTTCAAAACAATGAATTTGTAGAGAATGGGTTAGAAAACTGGGTTTTAGTGAATCAAACAACAAATAAGGTAGACCTTGATAACAATGGGATGAAGATATACAAGTTTAAACTAAAGAAAATTGTCCTCGGCAAAGTCCGAGGAGACTAGTCCTTATATATTTCTCTCAAGTTTGATTACAAGTTTGGTTCTTGATTGCTACAATGTTTCTCTCTTGATTTTTCGATCTCCTGCATTTGGGGGTCTCCACTCTCATTTATACTATGTCTCTTTTTTCATCTTTACCCTACACGTGGACAGCTAATGGCTTATGCTGATCCTTGTCCCATCAGCCTCCTCCAGAAGTCTTTGGAGGTGGTTGTAAGGCTGAAAAAGTACTGTCCAGATATTACTTCCTCATTAATGCGACCAGAGAATTAGCTACAAAGTAGTCAATGCGGTGGTAGCGACTTTCCCTTAGATATTTTTGAGTTCCCATTCTTCTTGTACGTTTATGATGCACGTCCTTATTACTGGAGTTTCCTGGAAGGCCACCTTGATTATTACTATACACATTTGAGCTGTGCTTAGCTTATCCGAGGAGATATTCCTTCTCAGACCACCTTCCCATTTGTATCTCACTCATGGGATTCTAAGCTTGACCTGTTTACTACCATTTATTTGTCCTCGGATCACTACGCACTCGGCCAGAGCCCAAGGCCCAATATATGAGTTGGGCCCTTAACCCTACAATAGGCACTCAAAACTCTGATTTTTTTCCTCTTATCCGAGGAGAAAAGCGGGGTTTTGATTTTTTAAGAATTAACACTATTTTCTCCTTTGATTTACACACATAGGAGTGCCGTTTTGAGCGCCCCATAATTGTCACTAATGCTTCGGAGCCCGCAAGGCGTCAATAATTGTTCCAGGCAGCGCTTTGTCCCCCACATCCAACGGTTGATATTTCTCCTTGGATTTTGAGTGGGATAACTCCCACTCAATTTCGCCCACTGTATAAGGCACTTGGGGAAATCAGTTTCCTCATTTCACAAGTCCTCAAGCTTTTTCAGAGACTCCTAACTCTCAAATCTTCAACTCTTCTTAAACCTTCAAGATTTCTAGATCCTCTCCCTTTAAAATTTAAACCTTTGAGAAGCACTGGAGGCACCACAAGTGTTGATTTCCATAAGTTTCTTCTTTTCCTAGGTTCATATCTTCTCTGCCAGTCTCCTCGGCTTTCCAATTCATATTCTTTCCCTTGAAACTTCATTCATTTCCTTTTAGTTTGTACAAATGGGTAGGTTTAAGCACCTTGTAGACTCCCCTGCAAAAATAGAGGCCTTTAAGGCCAAATATCACATACCACAGGAAGTTGCGTTGTGGTACTGTGCTCCAGACCAACTATTAACACATAGAGAAAAGGGAGAAGTCATTATCCCTATGATAGCTTTTATAGAAGGAGGAATGACACTCCCTATAGGTAGAATAACTCAAAACTACCTCATTAACCATAGGTTGTGTCCCCATCAGTGTGCACCCAACCTCTTTAGGGTCTTAGGCAGCGTCGATGCTCTAAACGAGCATCTAGGTTTGGGGCTCACCTGGCATGATGTGGTCCATATGTACAAGTGCCACTCACTCGCTGACGCGGGGTTTTACCTCAAGTCCAGATCGCCTATCGTTAGGCTCGTCTCATACCTTCCTAAATCTAATAAGGGTATGAAAGACGACTATCTGATAGCTTCAAGAGTGTGGCATGATGGCCTTCATGCCCCATCCGAGAGGGAGAGCCAGGTGGGATACCTTAGAGTTAGGTTCCTTAGCAAGAGATTTATATCTTTTGACCCTAACTATTTTATTATTTTTCTTTCGTTTTGCTTTCTCTGATGACGGATTTTAACTCTCTAACCATGTTTTGCTCCTCGGCTATTTTTGCGAACAAGAGGCACGTAGCGCTCAGGCTCAGTCTAACCAACGTTGCAGCTTTCAAATATTTGATAAGGTTCGAGATCTTCGTAAGTGCGAATAGGCAGTTGCGAGCCATCCACTTGATCTTAGACTTTGAGCCCATCTCGGAGATATATCAAAAAATAGGCCACGCCATAAGAGCAGGTGACCCGCGGCTGGCTCGGATTGACGTGTCAATCCCAAATTTCCTAGCCCAAGAAGACCTTCCACCAGTCGTACTGCCACTTCAACAGGTTCTGACTGAAGCAGCAGCAACATCAAGGGAGGAGATTGCCTTTTCACGCTTATCACTCGAGGAGGAGATAGACAAATTTTACTTTGAAGAAGAGGAGACTCAAAGGGCTCAAGTAGTTCACATCTCGGACACCAGGGACGAGCCTGATAGGCACTCAGGTATTCATGCCTCAATTCTGGTGATTGCCCGCCCAGATAGCACCTTCAAAGAAGAGGAAGATGAGATGGCATTGAACCGGGAGAACAAGGGCCTAAAATAGCTCATGGCCACAAGAAACAAGGGGTCAACTTCAAAAGAAGTCCCCAAGTTCCAAGATCCTCCTATTTTTCCTCCTCCTCCCCTTCTACCCCAAACTAACCTCAGACTGCACACTATTCCAAATCTAAAGAATAAGAGATTAGTGCAGGAGCTTGAGGAAGGGGAGGTGGCCCCTCAGAAGGGCACTAAACAACAAAAAATGGCCAAAGACCCCAGGGACAAGAGGGCCACTTTTGTGGACAGCAGAGAGGAGCAAATTGGGGCCGAGGTGCGCCTTCCGCATCGCACCTAGTCTCCTCGGCTAGAGGTGGATGGGGTTGCCATCCCTTGGAACGCCTCTGTCAGGGATTTCCAAAAAGGTCATTCTACCCATATAGCTGAAGCCCAGAAGCAGCCATTTCTTCTACATCCCGGGACATGGACGCTGTGAGGAAGATGAGGCAGCCAGACCTCTTTATGTCCCTAAAAAGGGACCTTGCCATGGTAAGCTCACAGCCACACACTTTTTATTTATTTAAGTACTAATACGTTTTTTCTCTCTCTATTGTTCACATGGGGTTGCTATATTGTTTTTGTGCAGATCACCTAAGAGGTTTTTGTGATCGAGGAATAGGTCAAGGAGGCCCGAAGCGATGTTAAGAACGAGGTCCACCTCTGCCTTGAGACTGAAAAGGCCTTAGGGGCTGCGAAGGAGGAAAACAAGGAGCTGCTCTCCAAGTTAACTACTGAGGAGAGGGAAAGAAAGAGTGCTGAGGCAGGATTAAAAAATGCCCAGACTTAAGCTGAGGACCAGCGCAAGTTGCTTTATCAAACTGAGATAGAGCTGGCCACTTCAAGGCAACTTATGTTGTAGCTGAAGGCAGATATGCAGAAGGCTAAAGAGGCAGCTCAGTTGACCAAGGAGGTAGCAGAGGCTGAAAAGCAAGCATCCTACACCCTTGGCGTGGAAGAAACGCAAGCCAGGCTCACTGAGGAGCTAACTGAGGTATGCAGGGATTACTGCATGGTAACATAGGCAGAAACTCTCAACCTTGCAGGAGTCCTTGCAAACTTGGAGTGGAGGCAACTAGGGAATGTATACTACCACCCCGAGATTCGTGAAATCCCGGTTGCCCTCCTATCTCCCTCTGCCACTGCTCCTGAGTCTTCAGAGTAGCCTCTGACTGCCCAGGCTACTCTCCCCCTCCCTGAGGCTTCAAAAGGACCCAGCCAAGCTGGTGATCAAGGCCAAGGGGGTTGAGGGGGCCAAAGACAAAGGTAAGAGCAAGGAGACTAAGCCCTCTTCAAAGGCCAAGGATGCTGCTAAGGCCAAAGCAAAGGAGACAGAGGCCAAGACCAAAGAAATTGCTCCTCAAGCCAAGGATGTTCCTGCCTCCCAGCTGAACCAAAAAGAAGACCCCACCAAGGCCAAGAAGTAGCACTTAGGACTTATCTTCTTTTTCTTTTTCTTTTTTTTTTCCTTTTTTTTTTTTTGTAGTGGCATTCTGTCACTGTATATAATGTACTCCCTCTTCTGTTTAATGAAAATGTTTTCCTTTTTATCTCTTGTACCTTTACTTTATGTGCTTTGAAGCTTATTACTATTACAAATAGCATTGAACTATTGTTACTCCATCTTTAATAAAAACTAACAATAGTACAATGCTAACAATTTAGGTAATTTGATCAAGTACCAGCAATAAAGAGGTTTACCACATACTTGTATTGAGAATTGAACCTTCTGCAATGAAGGCTAAAATTAATGGAGATAAATATATATGTGGGTACCTATGAACCGAGGAGGAAGGTGTAGGGTCATATTGATGGGCCGAGGAAGAAGGCCCGAAGAGGAATAGGAAAAGCCAAGTCTCGAGCCGAACGCAACACTAGTGGGGGCCTAAGGGACAGCAACGCCCGAGGAACCAGCCAGATCCATTAGAGTACCGCACCAAGCGCCGAAGGAGAAACCATAGAGCTGAAGGAGGTGGAGGTCAGTAGTAGACAGGGAGCCACCAAGGCAGTAGCTTCCTGTCACATCAGTATTAAATGGCACACACCAATTCTGTCAGCCGCATTAAATGAGGAGGTGACTTGAACAGTGTTGGCCACAGCTACATCAGCTACCGCTACCACCTGCTTTAGAGAGAGAAGGAGACAGGTGTTGGAAAGGGGGCGAAAGTTAAGTAAAGATGGACAGGGAGGATGAGATGGCGACGGGTTATAAATAGAGGGAGAGAGGGTAGTCCAAGAGGGGGGAAAAATAAGTGGCTCGTGTGCAGACTCCATGCTTGTTGTGCTATTCCATCTCTTATAAATTTTATTGGCTAGGACTAAAGTTGAAACAAGATCATCCTATTGTGTTTGGTGGGCTTCGCATACTAGACTTTTCGGTCCTTAGAATTGGCACCGTCTGTGGGAACAGCAAGCGCCTGCGGGTCTGTCTCGAGTGGTGATGGCGAGCGAAGGTCGGGGCCAGGAAGGGTCGGTTGGATCTCGAAAGGAGAACCCCTTCATTAATATGGAGCGTAGGAGGGATAGGAGGCGGGCCCCCAGTACGGCAGGAAGGTCATGCCACACTAGGCGAGTCGAGCGAAATCATCCCCAGAATGAGGGTCAAGCCTCGCGTGGGCAAGAAACACGGGCATTGCAACGAGAGATTGATCGCTTGCGCAGTAAGCTCAGACGAAGAAAATGCAACAGGAGGAGCTTGTCCCCCGCATCGAGTGAGGACTCAAGAGGAAGCTCAGACCAACTGTACCGGCGCAGGTCCAGGACCCCACCCAGTGAAACCTTCTCAGCCTCCTCATGTTGGGAAGGGCCGAACAAGGGCTACCATAGGCGTGGAAGGATATACTCCCATAACGCCAGGGGAAACGATGCTATGAGTGAAGTCCTACGACAAATCCCCAATTCCCCTTTTGTCAGGAGGATCAACAAGGCTAAGCTCCCTCACCGTTTCTCCCAGCCAACATTCACCTTATACAACGGCAGAACAGACCCAGTAAAGCATGTCAGTCACTTCAATCAGAAGATGGCCGTCCACGCTAGCAACGAAGCGCTCATGTGTAAGGTTTTCCTTGCTAGCCTCGGGCATGTGGCCATGCGATGGTTCAACGCGTTGGCTGAGGGATCAATAAGGTCTTTTCCGGAGCTGACCAGAGCATTCGGTGTCAGGTTCATAACCTGTAGCAGGGCCCCCAGTCCGTTGGATGACATGCTGTCCATGGCTATGAGAGAGGGGGAGACCCTCAAGTCCTATACAGACCGGTATTGGAAAATGTACAATGAAGTGGATGGGGATTTCGAAGACGTCGCAATTAGGACCTTCAAAGTCAGCCTCCCGACCGAACTTGACCTGAGGAAATCACTAATGATGAAGTCCGTTTTGAACATGCGCCAACTGATGGACCGCATAGAGACATATAAGAGGTTAGAGGAGGACCAAATGTAAGGAAAAGGCAAAGCTAAAGCATACCCTGAGAAAAGAGATTCCCGGGGAGGAGGATACCATAATGATCGACCACGAAGGGACTTCCCCGGCCGCCCGGCCTCTGAAGGAGTTCGCACGGTCAACTCGCTATTCAAAGAGCCAATGCACCAGGTACTAGAAAAGATAAAGGGCGAGTCATTTTTCAAATGGCCGAACAGAATAGGTAGGGATCCATCCAAGAGAAACCAAAGCCTCTATTGCCACTATCATCGGGACAAGGGCCACGCGACAGAGGATTGTAGGACATTGCGAGATCACCTAAATCAATTGGCAAAGGTTGGAAAACTTGGCCACTTCTTGCATCAGCCTACGGAGCAGACCGAGCACGAAAATGATCATCCATGCCCAGCCTTGGGCACCATTAACATGATTTTGGCCAGACCAAGATGTAGCACTAGGCCAAACCCTCAGGTCCTGTCCGTGGTGGGAAATCCCCACCCGAAGGTTGGAGAATGGCACCACAAAAGACCGAGAATAGTGATCCCCGACCTGAGCTTCTCCAAAGAGGACAAACGGGGAACTCAACAACCACATGATGACGCTCTGGTAGTCACTGTGAGAATCGGGGGCTACGACGTTAAAAGGGTACTGGTTGATAAAGGAAGCCAAGCTGAAGTGATGTACCCCGACATATACCGAGGGCTAGGACTAAAGCCCGAAGACCTGGATACATGTTACTCTCCGCTTATGGGTTTCGATGGCAAAATGGTGGTCCCTCGAGGAAAGATTAAGCTGACCGTACAAATTGACGGTGTTGAAGTCCAAGTGGATTTCATAGTAGTAGAGGCATTTTTCCCGTACACAGCCATTCTCGGCAGACCCTGGCTACGCGCCATAGGAGTTGTCCCTTCAACCCTGCATCTCAAGATCAAATATCCTACTCGTGAGGGAGTGGGGGAGCTGGTGGGGGAACTGGTGGGGGATCAAGCCATGGCCCGGCGATGCCTGGTGACAGTAGTGACGCGGGATTTGTCTGGTCCAGCCTTCGATGACAAGAGCGCGATCCAATAGCAGTTAAAGGGGGCTACCCACAGGCGGCCAACTGAGGCGCCGAAGGAGGCATCTAAGGAATTGGAGAAAGTACTGATAGGAGCCAGCGAGGAGCAGTATTTCTAGATAGGATCGCAGTTGCACCTCAGGGAGAAATCAGGGTTGGTAGAATTCTTGAAGGCAAACATGGACGTGTTCACCTAGGACGCCAGCGATATCCCTAGGATCAGCCCTGTGCTGGTGTGCCACCATTTGAATGTGAACCCTAAAGCGACGCCACGTAAGCAGCCTCTTCGGCAGTCATCTGATATTTATGCTGAGGCAGTCAGGGCGGAAGTGAGCAGGTTGAAGTAAGCTAGAGCAATCAAGAAAATCTTTTATCCCGAATGGCTGGCCAATACTGTAGTAGTGAAGAAGAAAAGTGGGAAGTGGCCGGTGTGCGTGGATTTCACGGACCTTAATAAAGCCTGCCTAAAAGACCCCTTTCCCATTCCCAGGATAGATCAATTAGTGGATGCCACAATAAGACATTCGCGAATGAGTTTTCTGGATGCATTCTAGGGCTATCATCAGATACCACTGTCCTTGACCGACCAAAAGAAAACGGCTTTTCGTTCCCCCACTAGTAACTTCCATTATCGAGTGATGCCCTTCGGCCTCAAAAACGCCGGCTCGACGTACCAGAGAATGATTACTCAGATGTCTAAAAAACAACTCGGGAGAAACATGGAGGCATATATAGAAGATATGGTGGTCAAAAGTAAAAAGGCCGAGAACCACCTTAATGATCTGGCAGAAACCTTCGCGATGCTCAGGGAGCACAAGTTACGGCTCAATGCGTCCAAATGCTCTTTTGGGGTAAGCTTAGGAAAATTCTTGGGGTACATGATTACTCAACGGGGGATTGAAGTCAACACGGAGCAGATCAAGGCCATCAACAGCCTGCACCCCCCTCCCCCCCCCCCCCCCCCGAAACCCAAAGGAAGTACAAAAATTGGCCGGAATGACAACGGCACTAAGCAGGTTCATCTTTCGGTCCGTGGACAAATGTCGCCCTTTTTTCCAACTACTGCATAAATGGAAGGATTTCTAGTGGACCGAGGAATGCGCTCGGGCATTCAAGGACCTCAAAGCATACTTGTCCAACCTGCCAATCCTATCTCGACCCGACAAGGAGGAAGTACTTTATGCCTATCTGGCGGTGACGACGCACTCCGTTAGCTTCGTCTTAATTAGAAATGAGGACGAAGCCCAGAAGCCTGTCTATTACGTCAGCAAATCCTTTCTAGAGGTGGAGACGCGTTATCTCCCTTTAGAGAAAGCAGTGCTAACCATTGTGCATGCATCCAAAAAGCTTCCCCATTATTTCCAAGCCCACATGGTGGCAGTGCTCACTCAGTTGCCGTTGCAGGCCTTGCTAAGGAAATTCGATTACATGGGCAGGATTGCCAAATGGGCACCAAAGTTGGGGGCTTACAATGTTAGGTACCTACCCCGCACGGCAATAAAGGGGCAAGTATTGGCAGACTTCATAGCGGAGTTCGCTGAAGGTGTCAGTGAGGAGGAGCGCATAGCCGCGAACCTAATGGTCTCATCAACTACCATCGCCTCTGTATGGAAGGTTTATGCAGACGGGGCCTCTAATCGAAAAGGAGCTAGGGTAGGGATAGTGCTAATAACGCCCGAGAAGCTAATAATAGAGAAATTGTTGCGACTAGGCTTCCCGCCTACCAACAATGAGGTCGAGTACGAAGCCCTGCTGGCAGGAATAAACTTGGTAAAACTGCTCGGGGGGAAGGACAGTAAAGGTGTATTCAGACTCTAGGTTAATTGTTGGCCAGGTCAATGGGGAGTTCGAGGCTCGAGATGAAAGAAGTGCACGGAGTCATTTCAATGATTTCAGATTGGAGCAAATCCCGAGGGGGCAGAACTCGCATGCCGACTCCTTAGCCACGCTGGCCACTTCACTGGAGTCAAACCTGCCTCGGGTCGTTTTGATAGAGGAAGTCAGCACCCCTTCTCTCACGGAGACACCCTTGGTAGGGGTGTGCAGTGTCCATGTGGGCCCAAGCTGGATGGACCCCATTGTGACCTTTTTGAAAGGTGGGCCCCTGCCCAAGAATAAAAATGAAATGGAGAAGATACGCAGAACTGCGCCCCGTTATTGGCTGTCTGAGCAGCAGAAACTATATAAGCGCTCGTACTCGAAACCATATCTGCTGTGCGTGCACCCGAAGGCCGTGGAACCCTTGCTCGAGGAACTGCATGAGGGCATTTGCGGAAGCCACACTGGCGAGAGATCCCTCTCACACAGGGCCCTTACACAGGGATATTGGTGGCCCAACATGTGACAAACCTCCCAGGACTTTGTCAAGCGATATGATCAGTGCCAGAGGTTTGCCCCTAACATACACTAACTGGGAGGAATCCTGAATCCTCTATCCAGCCCCTGGCCCTTCACCCAGTGGGGCTTTGACATAGTAGGTCCATTTCCTCGAGCCCTGGGGAACCAGAGGTGGCTCTTCGTTGGCACAGACTACTTCACCAAGTGGGTGGAGGTCGAGCCCCTCACCAACATTAGAGACGCGGACGCCATGAAATTCGTCTGGAAGAATATCGTCACCAGATTTAGGGTATCATACACCCTGATATCGGATAATGGGCTTCAGTTCGATAGCAAATCGTTCAAGAGATACTGTGGAGAGCTGGGAATTAGGAATGGGTACTTCACGCCAGCGTACCCCCAAGGGAATGGGCAAGCCGAGGCCACCAACAAGGTCATAGTTGCCAAGCTCAAAAAGAGGTTAGACGACGCCAAAGGAAGATGGGTTAAAGAGCTGCCCTACATGCTATGGCCCTATCGAACCACGCCTTGGAGGTCAATAGGGGAGACCCCGTTCTCATTGATGTATGGTTCAAAGGCGGTAATCCCTCTAGAGGCCGGATTCCCAACTTTGAGAATAGACCAGTTCAGCACCGAGGGAAACCGTCAGTTACTCCTGGACAACCTGGACTTGGCCGAAGAAAAACGGGAAGTGGAAACGGTGAAAATGGCCTACTACCAGCAGAAGCTCAGGCGGCAATATGATAAAGGGATCAAGCTCAGGCCCTTGGCCCCGAGAGACTTGGTTTTGAGAAAGGTAGTAGGAACGACCAAACTCCCAGCTTGGGGCAAACTAGGCCCCAACTGGGAAGGACCATATAAAATCACTGCTGTAGCTGGAACTGGGGCCTATCGACTGGAGGACCTAGAGGGAATTGTAATCCCTCGCCCTTGGAATGTAAATAATTTGCGACGTTATTACTTTTAATAGAAATCACAACTGTTGCATCCCGCTCTACTATGTGGAAAATTCTAAGTGTTAAACAGAAACTAGGACTTACCTAGCTCCTCGGCCACAAGCTTAGGGTAAATTGACATTGCAAAAATAATCTAAGTGTTAAACAGAACCTAGGACTTGCTTGACTCCTCGGCCACAAGCTTAGGGTAAATTAACATTGCGAAAATATTCTAAGTGTTAAACAGAACCTAGGACTTGCCTGGCTCCTCGGCCACAAGCTTAGGGTAAATTAACATTGCGAAAATATTCTAAGTGTTAAACAGAACCTAGGACTTGCTTGACTCCTCGGCCACAAGCTTAGGGTAAATTAACATTGCGAAAATATTCTAAGTGTTAAACAGAACCTAGGACTTGCCTGGCTCTTCGGCCATAAGTTTAGGGTAAATTAATATTGCGAAAATATTCTAAGTGTTAAACAGAACCTAGGACTTGCCTGACTCTTCGGCCACAAGCTTAGGGTAAATTAATATTACAAAAATATTCTAAGTGTTAAACAGAATTTAGGACTTGCCTGGTTCCTCAGCCACAAGCTTAGAGTAAATTAACATTGCAAAAATATTCTAAGTGTTAAACAGAATTTAGGACTTGCCTGACTCCTCGGCCACAAGTTTAGGGTAAATTAACATTGCAAAAATATTCTAAGTGTTAAACAGAACCTAGGACTTGCCTGACTCCTCGGCCACAAGCTTAGGGTAAATTAGCATTGCAAAAATATTTTAAGTGTTAAACAGAACCTAGGACTTGCCTAGCTCTTCGGCCACAAGCTTAGGGTAAATTAACATTACAAAAACATTCTAAGTGTTAAACAAAACCTAGGACTTACCTGACTCCTCGGCCACAAGTTTTGGATAAATTAACATTGCGAAAATATTTTAAGTGTTAAACAGAACCTAGGATTTGCCTAGCTCCTCGGCCACAAGCTTAGGGTAAATTACCATTGCGAAAATATGCTAAGTGTTAAACAGAACCTAGGACTTGCCTGACTCCTCGGCCACAAGCTTAGGGTAAATTAGCATTGCAAAAATATTTTAAGTGTTAAACAGAACCTAGGACTTGCCTAGCTCTTCGGCCACAAGCTTAGGGTAAATTAACATTACAAAAATATTCTAAGTGTTAAACAAAACCTAGGACTTACCTGACTCCTCGGCCACAAGTTTTGGATAAATTAACATTGCGAAAATATTTTAAGTGTTAAACAGAACCTAGGATTTGCCTAGCTCCTCGGCCACAAGCTTAGGGTAAATTACCATTGCGAAAATATGCTAAGTGTTAAACAGAACCTAGGACTTGCCTGACTCCTCGGCCATAAGCTTAGGGTAAATTGACATTGTAAAAATATTCTAAGTGTTAAACAGAGCCTAGGACTTGCTTGGCTCCTCAACCACAAGCTTAAGGTAAATTAATATTACAAAAATATTTTAAGTGTTAAACAGAGCCTAGGGTTTACCTGGCTCTTCGACCACAAGCTTAGGGTAAATTTGGACGCAAAAAAAAAAAAAAAAAAAAAAAAAAAAAGAAGAAGAAGAAGAAGGAGAGAGAGTTGGGGGAGCAATGTACGATTCACACATAAATAAAATTGGTGTCCTCAAAAATCTTAAGTGTTCATTACAAAAGCTGGTTACAAAAGGAGAGGGGAGGGGTGCTACATGGACGATGCCCCATTTACAAAAATTGCTACATGCATGTTGCCCTATTACAAATATATTTTCCACAAGGAGGATGTCTTCCTAAAAAAAGGCTAAATCTGGGGCTCCTTGTCATTGGCACTCTTCTCTTTCTTATCCTTCTTCTTCTTTGAAGGCACCCCCTCAGGTACCACCTTCTCAGCCTCCAGGTCCACTACGTCCTCTTGAGGCGGTAACCCTTTGGACGATACAGGAGAAGAAAACGGATCCTGGAGCTCGGCAGAGGCGGGAGGAACGGAACTTCGATCCACTGGGGGGCTAGGGGCCGAAGGGGCCAAGCACAGAGTCAGGGGATAGTACACCTTGTCGGGAGCGCGTAGCTCTGATTTAGGACTAACGCTTGCTGCAATCAAAGCCTCCCCCCACACCTCTTAGTAGAAGGCGCAAGCAACATCGCGAAGCTGGGCAGTGAGGTTTGCAGTGGTCTTATTCATGCCCGCATCGTAGGCTTCTTGCTCGGCCAGTGCTTTCTCGGCGTCCTTGGCCGCTAACAGCTAGTTTGCCTGTTTTAGCTCCACCGCTGTAAGTGCCAGGGTGCTTTCGGCTTTCCTCTGAGCTTCCAAGGCATCTGAGGCCTGCCTCTCATAACCCTTCAGGGTGGACTTAGCGTTGCGGTAGGCCTTATCTGCCTCGAATAGCTGGGAAAGGGTCTCCTTCAATTTTCTCTCCGCCTCGACCCTAGCCTTCTCTGCATTTTCATAGGTCTTTTCAGACTTCCTGGCCACGTCTAAAGAGTGATCAACCCACTCTTCCACCATAAAGGCAGTCTGAACGGCCTGCAAGAAGGGAAAACAAAGGAAGTTAAGTGAGTAATTAGTCAAAAAATAAAAACACTTGACAGATAAAGAAGTTGGCCTAGATACCTTGGCTAGATCCTGCTTCAAGGCGAGGAAGACCTCTCTTTTCCTGAAGGATTTCAGCTCCTCCATGTCCTCGGGAAGGCACAATACCCTCTTCAAGCATTCAGCTACCAGGCTTGAGCTACCCTTTGAGGGATCCCATAAGTTGGCGTCATCCAGCACAGGAGCGCCCGAGCTAAGGGTGAAAGCAAGCCTCTAGGCGGAAGCTTTCTTGGCCTGGTCCCCGCCGCTCTCCTTCGAGGACATTGCAGGAACGGGCCTCTTCCTCGTCTAACCTTTACCAGCTTGGGGCTCCTTAACTAGGGGCTCGGATATCTCCCCTTACTTGGACACGTCCACCCCCTTCCCCCCTAGGCCGTGTTTCTGTTTCTTATCTGCCACATCGGCCCGGGACGTTCGAGCAGCGGCAGGGTTGGTGGGCGAGGAGGTACGGTCGCCGCCGAGGAGGATCCCCCAAAATGGGCCAACAACAACGCTAAGAGGTCAAAGGTCCTTTCTTCGAAGCCCATAGCCACTGATGATTGGGCTTGAGAAATGCTCGGAGCGTCAGAACGATAAAAAACTTCAAAGTCTCTGTCTGTCACTTCTCGGACAGAAGGGGATGTGGATGCCTCCGCCTCTTCGTTGGATGGCAGTGGAGGTTCCTAGGAGTACAGGAGCTCAGCAGCTAGAGGTGCATGGAGCTGGGCGTCTTGTATCCCCTCGAGAGGTGGTCCTGCTAGCAAGAACCCTGGGACGGCAACGTCTATCATAGTCAAACGCGGATCACGGGCCTTGATAACGTTCTTCGGACTCTAGAAACGTTTGGTTAAAGGTGTGTAGCCAAGGATGACGTGCGCAGCCCGGAGTTGCCCATCTCGATGAAGGAATATCTTGGACTTCAGAATTCGGTTCAGGTCGGAAAAATTCATCAGATGTTTGGCCGGGGCTGTGTGATACTCGTTTGCCATAAGAGAGCACGGTTATTGTTAGCAAAGGGATATTTAAAAAAAAAAAAAAAAAACTGTTGCAGAAAAGGAAGCTCCTCTAAAAAGCCTAAAACGGTAACCCAGGTCCTCAGGAGTGCTATGGTTCCCCTTCCTGGGTGGGACAATGCCGCCCATCGTGCCACTCGCTCGAAACGAGAAGGTAGTCTTCATGCATGCCCTTGCTCGAATCGGGTAGGCAGGAGATTAACTTAACCGCGGGGACCCTACTTTTCATGTAGTATTTGGTTTTTTCCCCCTTCTGACAATTATAGACCCAGTTCACATCATGCCATGTAAGGTGGGTCCCCATTCTACGATTAATGGCCTCTACACACCCAAGGATTCTAAAGATGTTGGGGGAACATTGGGTCGGGGTTGACCTATAGTTTATGAGGTAGTCCCTAGTCACTGGGCCCATGGGAAGTTCCATCCCACCTTCGATAAAGGCGATCATGGGAATTACCACGAACTCAAGAGGCTAGTCCAAAACCAACCATTCACCCTCCTCGCAATGCCTAAATTCTACATTGTCGGGAATCCTAGCCTCCTCGATGCCTACTAACCTAGCATACCTACCCATGGATTGCAAGAGAACAAGAAGGGACAAAGTACAAAACTTGAAAAAGAACAAAGCACAAGGAAAGCCAACACATCTACTGTGGAAAGTAAAGAACGCTCCTCGGGAGTAGTTTTCTCTTCGCCAAAGTAAAAACGCCAAAATGCCAGAAATGAACCTCAGCCAGCCTTGGTCGCTCCTTTTATAGGAGTAAAAAAAGTGGGCGGCAAAATTCCCACCCAAAAGTGAGGAGAGATGAAGGCCGTACGATCCCCATCAAACCATTGAACGTGTGCAGACAGGCGGCCGCCTGGAGCTATAAATGAGGGTTCGCAGATTTCGAAGCGTCAAGGATGTGTGAATGACAGGTGAAAGGGCACTGACTCGTGTGAACGCTTGCAGCACGTGCGTTACCCATTTGCAAATCTAAAACTTCACTTTTGCCTCAAGCGAAAAGATGGAAGTTTTAGGGGGCTATTGTGGGTACCTATGAACCGAGGAGGAAGGTGTAGGGTCATATTGATGGGCCGAGGAAGAAGGCTCGAAGAGAAATAGGAAAAACCAGGTCTTGAGCCGAGCACAACACTGGTGGGGGCCCAAGGGACAACAGCGCCCGAGGAACGAGCCAGATCCATTAGAGTACCGCACCAAGCGCTAAAGGAGAAACCGCAGAGCTGAAGGAGGTGGAGGTTAATGGCAGACAAGGAGCCGCCAAGGCAGTGGCTTCCTATCACATCAGTATTAAATGGCGCACACCAGCTCTGTCAGCCGCATTAAATGAGGAGGTAACTTGAATAGTGTTGGCCACAGCTACATTAGCTACCACTACCACCTGCTTCAGAGAGAGAAGGAGAGAGGTGTTGGAAAGGAGGCGAAAGTCAAGTAAAGATGGACAGAGAGGACGAGATGGCGACGGGTTATAAATAGAGAGAGAGAGGGTAGTCCAAGAGGGGGGAAAAAATAAGTGGCTCGTGTGCAGACTCCATGCTTGTTGTGCTATTCCATCTCTTATAAATTTTATTGGCTAGGACCAAAGTTGAAACAAGATCATCCCATCATATTTGGTGGGCTTCGCATACTAGACTTTCCGGTCCTTACAATATACTTTGTAAAAAATAAAAGGGGCAGACAACCTTCATTCTACTCATCACTTAGATAAGTAAATAAGGACTTCAACTTACTCAAAGCCATAAATCCAAGGAGTTGGGTATAATCCTGGATCTATTTTGACACTTAGTAAAAGACCAATAGATATCACAA
This sequence comes from Quercus glauca, assembly GCA_023736055.1. Lineage (NCBI taxonomy): Eukaryota > Viridiplantae > Streptophyta > Magnoliopsida > Fagales > Fagaceae > Quercus > Quercus glauca. Next base: position 43,784,073 of record CM043320.1, on the reverse strand, counting down.
TGTTAATTTTCCCCAAGTATGTGATCCGAGGGACCAGTTATGACTAGGGTTTTGTTTACCACTTATAAAGATGTCATTGAGTGTTAATTTTTCCAAAGTATGTGATTCGAGAAACCAGGCATGACTGTGGTTCTGTTTAACACTTATAAAGATGCCATTGAGTGTTAAATTTCCTAAAGTATGTGGTTCGAGGAACCAGGCATGACTAAAGTTCTGTTTAACACTTATAAAGATGCCATTAAGTGTTAATTTTTTCAAAGTATGTGGTCCGAGGAACCAGGCATGACTAAGATTCTGTTTAACACTTATAAAGAAAATAATGGGAAGTACGATGTATTTACACAGTAAATGAGCATATGACAAAGGAAAATTTCATTAATAATAATACGTTTTCAAGTTGTTTACATTCCAAGGGTGTGGTATACATGTTCATCTAGATCTTCGAAAAAAATATGCTCATATACCAGCCACCGAGGTGATGCGATATGGCCCCTCCTAGTTGGGCCTTAGCTTTCCCCATGCTGGGTTCTTTGCAGTACCTAGAACCTTTCTCAGCACCAAGTCACCAGGCGCTAACGGTCTCAGCTTCACATTGGCATCATAACCTTGCTTGAGCTTGTGTTGGTAATATGCCAATTGGACCATTGCATTTTCTCTCATTTCTTCAATAAAATCTAAGCTCTTTTCTAGCAATCCATTGTTATCGCTCGGATTGAAAGAACTTGTCCTCAACGTTGGGAAGCCAGTCTCTAAGGGAATAACCGCTTCGGCTCCATAAGTCATTGAAAATGGAGTCTCCCCTCTTGATCTGCGAGGTGTGGTTCGGTATGTCTAGAGGACATGCGACAGCTCTTCCACCCATTTTTCCTTCACATCATCCAACCTCTTCTTAAGTCCATTCACTATGACCTTATTAACAGTCTCGGCTTATCCATTCATTTGGGGATAAGCTGGAGTAGAATATCTATTCGTAATTCCCAGGTCACAATAGTATCTCCTGAAAGATTTGCTATCAAATTAAAGGCCATTGTCTGAGATGAGGATATGAGGGACCCCGAACCGTGTGACAATATTTTTCCAAACAAATTTCTTGGCATCTACATCCCTGATATTCGCCAAGGGTTCAGTCTCGACCCACTTAGTGAAAAGTCCGTGCCGACTAGCAAGTATCTCTTATTTCCTACTGCCTTGGGAAAATGACCTACAATGTCTAAGCCTCATTGAGCGAATGGCCAAGGGTTGGACAAATGATTAAGGACTCCTCCCGGTTAGTGTTTGTTTGGTGTGAATCTTTGACAATGGTCACACTTCTTTACATACTCTTGTGCCTCCTTTTGCATGTTTGGCCACTAATAGCCCTGAGTGATGGCTCTGTGAGACAAAGATCTGTTTCCGGTGTGGCTCTCACAAATCCCTTCATATAACTCCTCAAGGAGTAATTCTGATGCCTCGGGGTGTATGCATAGCAGGTATGGCCCAGAAAATGAGCGTTTGTATAATTTTTGGTCTTCGGATAGTCAGAACCGAGGAGCCTTTTTGCGTACCTTGTCAGCTTCTGATTTCTCCTCGGGCAGGATATCCTCCTTCAAAAATAGTACCAGGGGTTCCATCTAGCTAGGCCCCACTTTAACTTGATGAACATGGACCACTTCTCTTTTCACCTCTGTAGGCTTGTACAAGTCCTCTACAAGAATGATCCGAGGTAAGTTCTGTGCCGAGGAGGTTGCAAGTGTGGATAGAGAATCAGCATGTGTGTTTCCACTTCTAGGGATATGCAATAAGTTGAAAGATTTAAACCCTTACTGTAAATGCCTAACTTGACTCAAGTACCCTTGCATTCTCTCATCTCTAGCTTGTAACTCTCCCTTCACTTGGCCACCGACCAATCTTGAGTCTGAGAACATCTATACTACCTTTTTGCCCATTCTTTGAACCATGGCTATTCTCGTCAGTAAAGCCTCATATTTAGCCTCATTATTTGTGGTCGAGAATCCCAACCTTAATGATTTCTCAAGAGTGATTTTTTTAAGAGATATCAGGACTAGCCCCACTCCGAATTCCTTGTGGTTCACTGCACCATTAACGTAGACCTTCCAAGATAAGGGTTCTTGTACAGAGATTACTCCAACCAATTTTCCATCCATGTTCTACTCCTCTACCCTCTCTTCTAATGGAGTTTCAACAAACTCAGCTACCATGTCGGCAAGGACCTGACCCTTGACAAAGGTGCGAGGCATGTATTTGATATCAAAAGCCCCTAGAATCATGCCCCACTTTGCAATTTTTCTTGTGTCATCAGCACTCTGAAGTAAAGATCTGAGTGGAAGCTGGCTCAAGACAACAACTGTGTGTGACTGGAAATAGTGGGGGAGTTTACGTGTAGCATGCACTACTGCCAGGATGGCCCTCTCCAGTGACAAGTAACGGACCTCGGCCTTATGTAGTGACTTACTCACATAATAAACCAGCCTTTGTACACCATTATCAACCCGTATTAGCACCAAACTTACTACATGGAATGCCACTACAATGTAGGGAAACAAAACCTCATCCACCTCAGGTCTGGACATAATGGGAGGCTGAGACAGATATTCTTTCAACTGCTGAAAGGCCAAGACACACTCCTTGGTCCATTCAAATCCTTTCCACTTGTTCAATAACTGGAAGAAAAGCCTGCACCTGTCTGCTGAGTCCTGACCGAGAGATGAATCGGTTTAGAGCAGCAGTCATCCTTGTTAGCTTCTGAACCTCATTGGGATTCCGAGGTGGCTGTAAGTTATTGATTGTCTTAATTTGGTCAGGGTTGACTTCAATTTCGCAGTGTGTGACCATGTAGCCTAAGAACTTCCCTGATCCGACACCAAAAGAACACTTGGTTGCATTTAATCGCAGCTTGTATCTCCTCAAGATTTTGAAGATATTCCAGAGGTCATTAATGTGCTCAGATTTCGACTTGCTCTTAACCACCATGTTATCTATATAGACTTCAATGTATTTTCCTAACTGTGGTTCAAACATCTTGGTCATCATCCTCTAGTAGGTAGCCCCTGCATTCTTTAAACCAAAGGGCATCACCTTGTAATGGTCATTCCCGATAGGAGTAACAAAAGCTGTCCTCTCTTGATCGTCCAAGGCCAAAGGTATCTGGTGGTAGCCTTGAAAAGTATCCAAAAAGCTCATCCGAGGATGACTTGCAATGGCATCTACTAGTTAGTCGATCCAAGGCATAGGGAAAGGGTCTTTTGGGCATGCTTTGTTCAAATCTGTGAAGTTTACACATACCCACCACTTTCCATTTTTCTTCATCACAACCACAAAATTGGCCAACCATTCAGAGTAGAACACTTCCTTAATAGCCTCAGCCTGCTCAAGCTTCATCACCTCGTCTTTAACAGTGTCAAAATGATCTTTAGATGAGCGCCGAGGTGGTTGCTTTCTAGGGATGACAGATGGATTAATGTTCAAATAATGGCAGATGAAGCTCGAATCCACCCCCGGAGCTTTGTAAGCATTCCAAGCGAATATATCAACATTCTTCTTGAGAAATTCCACCAATTCCTCCTTCTTTTAAGGTGGTAGCTGAGCTCCAACCTGAAAAAACTTCTTCGGATCATCACCTACAGCAAATTTCTCTAAATCCTCACATTTAGCCTTCTCGGCTGGCCCCTTCACAAGTAATACCAGAGACTTTGATTGCTATAAGCCTCCCTCAATAGAGGCCAAGGACTCAGCCGTAGGCTGATGTAAAATTGTAGACATGAGGCACTGTCTAGCTACGGACTGACTCCATACCAGCTCCTCAATCCAATCCCTTGATGGATACTTCACTTTCTGATGCAGAGTTGAAGAAACAGCCCCTAGGGTATAAAGCTAGGGTCTGGCCACGATGGCCGTGTAGGGGGAGTACGCATCCACCACAATGAAGTCCACTTCAACTACCTCTGATCCTGCCTGTACGGGTAACCTAATCTGGCCCTTTGGGATGACAACTTTCCCATCAAAACTTACTAGAGGTGAATCGTAGGCTGTCAGATCTTTAGGCTTTAAGTTTAGTCCTCTATACAAGTCAAGGTACATAATCTCTGCAGAACTGCCCTGATCTACCATTACTTTCCTCACATCATACCCCCATATTCTGAGAGTGACCACCAAAGCGTCATCATGTGGTTGGATGGTTCTAATCTTGTCTTCGTCTGAGAAACTCAGCGACAGTCGGATCTCCACTCCAGCTTTCTTCAGCATGGGGTTAGAGTCCTTGACTGGTAGCCTAGCTACAAACATTACCCTGGAAGGGTGAGAACCAATTCTCAACAAAATAACATTGATTGTACCTAACGGGGGCCTCAAAGGAGCATTCCCCTGAGCCCCTGACCTTGATTGGTCCCCTTGTTCGTTGGGTCGGTACAGAAATTGCTGCAACCTTCCCTTTCTGACCAGTTGCTCTAAATTGCTCCATAGTGTTCTGCAGTCTTATGTGGTATATCCCCGCTCTTGGTGGTACTGGCAATGAAGGCTCTGGTTGCGCCTCAAAGGGTCTCCACTCATCTTGTTCAGCCATTTGAAGTATGGCTTGTTTTTTATCTTCTCCAAAACTTAATGCACCGATTCTCGGAACACAGTGTTAACCACTTGAGGAGCTGCAAGCTCAGACTGCCCAGCAAAATCCCTCTAGGGTCTGTTATTGCTATAGCAGTCCGACCTGAAATCTCTCCTCTCTTGAGGGATAACCTTACCCTTTCCCTTACCTTGCTGCTGGTCCTCCTCAACCCTCTTATACTTATCAATCCGATCTATGAGATGGAGTAAATTGGTAACAGGTTTCCCTGTCAAAGACTTTCTTAAGCCATGCTCAGCAAGTAGGCCGAGCTTGAAAGTGCTGATGGCTATATCGTCAAAATTATCATCTATCTCGTTGAACATCTTCCAATATCTATCCGAATATGTCTTCAAGGTTTATCCTTCTCTTATGGACAGAGACAACAAAGAAGCTAAAGGCCGAGGAACCCTGTTGCATGTTATAAAGCGAGATCCAAACGCCCGAGTAGGTTCCTTGAAGGAATCAATGGAACATGCCCTTAGACCATCAAACCACCTCATCTCCACAAGCCCCAAGCTAGATGGGAATACCTTGTAAATCAAGGCCTTGTTCTTGGAGTGTACAGTCATCCTTTGATTGAAGTGGCTAACATGCTCCACAGGGTCTGTTCTACCATTGTACATGATAAATGTAGGCTGAGTGAATCGCCGAAGAAGTCTCTCTCTCTCAATCCTGCGCATGAAAGGTGACCTGAAAATTTGGTTAAATGCTTTACTCATAGCATCGTTTCCTAGGCCTCTTGAAGATGAATTTATGTTTCTACACTCATGGTAGTAGTCTTCATCGTACGAGAAAGACTCACTAGGAGGAGTCCTCAATCTACGCCTATAGCTACCATCCTCCTCACCGTCGGAAGAGAAGTTAGAATTGGAAGGAGTTCGCCTTTTTCGTTAATGGCGTAAGCTTCTCTTCAGGTGATCAATCTCCAGTTGCATGACTTTGGTATTTTTCTCATGGGAGAGATGGCTTTTACCCTGAGATTGGCTCTTACTGGTATGGGTAGTATGTTCACTTCCCTTCCGGTCCCTTTTCCGTTCAAGATCACGGAAGTGATCTTGACGCTAAGACCCCAAAGACTCTGCCTGGTATGGACCTGAACATACCATCATTGAAAGTTGGGTTCACTATAACCAGTAATTCCCACATACGACGCCAATTGTAAGGTCCATATTTGAATTTCTAGCCCAAAAGATAGATGGACTAAGGCCCAAAAAGCTCAAAACAATAAATTTGTAGAGAATGAGTTAGAAAATTGGGTTTTAATGAATCAAACAATAAATAAGGTAGACCTTGATGACAATGGGATGAAGATATACAAGTTTAAACTAAAGAAAATTGTCCTCGGCAAAGTTTGAGGAAACTAGTCTTTATATATTTCTCTCAAGTTTGATTATAAGTTTGGTTCCTGATTGCTACAATGTTTCTCTCTTGATTTTTCGATTCCCTTCCTTTGGGAGTCTCCACTCTCATTTATACTACGTCTCTTCTTTCATCTTTACCCTACACGTGGACAGCTAATGGCTTATGCTGATCCTTGTCCCATCAGCCTCCTCTAGAAGTCTTTGGGGGTGGTTATAAGGTTGAAAAAGTACTGTTCAGAAATCACTTCCTCATTATTGCGGCCAAAGAGTTAGTTACAGAGCATTCAATGTGGTGGTAGTAGTTTTTCCTTAGATATTTTTGAGTTCCCATCCTTCTTGTACGTTTATGATGCACGTCTCTATCACTGGAGTTTCCTAGAAGGCCACCTTGATTATTAGGATAAACATTTGAGCTTTGCTTAGCTTATCCGAAGAGGTATTCCTTCTCGGACCACCTTCCCATTTGTATCTCACTCATGGAATTATAAGCTTGACTCGTCTACTACCATTTATTTGTCCTCAGATCACCACGCTCTCGGTCAAAGCTCAAGGCCCAATAAATGAGTTGGGCCCTTAACCCTACAATTATCATTAGCTCATTTTTTAATTCCTTTCAAATTTAATTAACCCCATTTTTCCAAGATTTTTTTTTTTTTTTCAAAATAAGACTTATTTTCAAACAATTTCATTAGTTAGCACTTAGCATCGTTTTCAAATGGTTCAGTCCAAGCCGAGGGGTTTGGTTTAGGGAGATCTGGGTTTGTGGGTTCAGTTCGAGCTTGGGTTTGTGGGTTTCGCCACTTGAGTTCATCAGTTTTGTTGCTTGGGTTCGTGGGTTTGCCGCTGGGTTCGCCGTTGGGTCCATCGCTTGTGTTTGTGTTTTTGTTGTTTCTTTATTTGTGCATGGTTAAATAAAATTTCCATTCCATAGAGTATGTAAGCTTATTCAACCAAAGATTAGGTGGATTTTTTTTTTTTAATTTCTCACCACACACCTCTTGCACTATTTTGCAACCCCACAGACCAATGACCACCACAGACCAAAGTTTATTATATGAAAAATCTCATCTGAGAGAGAGAGAGAGAGAGAGAGAGAGAGAGAGTCGTTTTCCACCGTTGCTTGTCCTCTTCCACCACCAACAACATGCAGCCCAGATTGGTCTCTCTTCTCTCTTTTTTCTTTTTTTACTTTTATTGTTTTGATTTCATTTGGTTTATGAGAAAAATTGTTTTTGTGTTTGGATGTGTTATGCGTTTTGTAGCCATTGAGATAAAAAAGAGAGAGAGTGAGGAAGAAAGAGAAATGAAGGAAAGATGAAAAAACCATTTTTTATTCAACAAGGTAATTATTTTATGAGAGAATAATATTTGGAGTTGTTACAGTAATTGCTACAATACTCTCTTCTTCAAGAGAGCTACTGTAGCAACTCTAAAAAAAAAAAAAATAAATAAATAAAAATTAGAGTTAGAGAAGCTATTGGAAGATGTTCTTTGTGTGTTTGCTTTCCAAAATTGGCTTTACAGAGCCTATTGGTGATGCTCTTAAAGCCTATTAAAATCAGTTATTTATGCATTAAAAATTAATTTTCATAGATTATAATCTAAGGTATAAAAAGACAAATTACATTATCAAATTCAATTTCAAAGCTTTCATCTTCATCTTTTGCCTCCTAAAGATCAATTGCTGAACTTGAACATAGAAAGTGTAGGATATTTTTTTTATTATTAATTTTTTTTTTGTTGCAAAAATAAGAACCAAAACTGTCTTTTGGAGACTACGAATTTGAAAATGATCTATGCGACCCCAGTACTAAAAGCAGACTCAAATGCAATAGTAGAAACATGAATAACCAACACATATCGTGCTTGTTGTGCAAGGATTTATTATATGATTGAATTCACCCTTCCTTTGTCTAAATATTAAAATTTTCCTACAATGGATCTTCCAAATTTGGCCGGGCACTTACGCCCTTGCTTGAGGACCCAATTGTGTAATGCCCATACAATCTATCTAAAACATCCCACACCTCGGCTAACATCTCATTTGCCAGTTCCTTATCATACCAAACCAAAACTTTACACACTTCACTTTCACAAACAACATTAAATTAATTTTATTGATACTTTCCCAATAATTGTCATCTTTCCTCTTCATACTCTCAACCATGTCTTTCAAGAAAGGATCACCACCATTGCCACACATATCATTTATGTTGTTTTAAATCTACACAAATTTATTAAAATATATATATTAGAAGTGACAAACAAAGAACCTAAAAACCGTAAGCTCAATTATTAGATTTTTTTAGAATTCACCTGCAGTTGTGGGGTAGATGAAACTGAATCTGGAGGAGTGTTTGTAGTTGGCTCACTATCGCTGGGCTCATTTGGAGTAGTTGGGCTATATCAAGAAGAATCCGCATCTATCTGCAAAACAATAAATCGCACAAATTAGAAATCACATTCACACACTTAACACAAATTAATATGTTGGAATACCAATAAACAGCATACACTTCACAGTTCACACAATAACAAAAGTTGAAGAAAACCTATCATTTGGGAGTATAAGTTATAACAACAGAAGTAGTTTGAAAAAGGCACCATTCTCTACAAAAGCATGAAGAATTAAAATATATTCTACGAATAAAGTATTTTTAATAAGTAAAAAAACATGGGGTACCTAATTGAACATTTTTTTTTTTTTTTTATGAGTAAGAGATATTTTATAATTTTTATTAACAATGATAGTACAATAAAATAATCTTCCCTTAAACCTAATCATGTCAAAAGGTAAGCTGCAGACTATGAGAAAAGCATAACAAATTAACAATTAACCCAATAACCAAAAATTGTTCCCATTCCGCCAAAGTCAAACTTTTAAACCTAAGAGAAAAGTTAAACCAGGTCTAAACAAAATGACTATTAGCCTAATAAAGAAGTCATCTTAACTATGAAATTACCCAACTCACTACTAAGGAAAAATAGTGTCAAACTAAAAATATCATTAACATAAAATAACCAAGTTAGAAAATGTGTGATGTGAGGGAGGAACGCGGCTGTGGAGCCAACAAACAAAGAAAGGGAGGATGCATAATCGACCCATAGAACAGGAAGTTTTTTCATTATTTTCGATTGACTGATTATAGGGTTTCTGTTAGGACAATAGGGAAAATGAGGAACTGGACAATGGGAGCCTCCGTCAGCAGCACAGTCAGCATATAGTTAGTTAGTAGTGAATCTGTTATGCCAGCTGTACAAAAAGTTAGTTGGTTGAACTATACAAGAGTTAATTAGGGATAATCTGTTACTGAGTTTAGCCATTAGGATTGATTGTACAAATACTGTAGAATCTGTATGAACAATTCAAGCAATGAAGAATGTACTTGGTTGTTAATTTCCTTCTCTGACAACCTTCCTAATTCTTTGAGTAATGTGGCTTAATTGCTGTTAGTTAGTTAGTTATTAGTGTAATGACAATAATACCCCTGTATTCTGTTAGTAGAGAATAACTGAAAGATGTATAAATAACTACAATTCGTAATACAGTCTCTTTTGTTAGCCTTCCTATTCTCTCTCTCTCTCTCTCTCTCTCTCTCTCTCTCTCTCTCTAAATCTCCCCAGCACCACGGAGGTTAGCTTTCCTTGAACTCAGCTATTCCCTTTCAAAATTTTGCGATGACAGAATCTTATCATTTGGTGTCAGAGCAGGTAAATCCTGTAATCCCTAACTCCCACCATGACTGAAACACGATCTTCCACAATTATCAATGAAACCATAGCTTCCCCTAAAACCACCTCAAATCAGCACAGCAAAGACCTTCAAGAAATCCATAAAATAACTCGTATCCATTCCTCTATCTTGGATGAAATGAGTCAACAACTAACTACAATCTTACAGAAGTTGAATTCTGCAGAAGAAGATTAACAAAACGATGAAAACCAACGTACCCCTGGAAACCACACAAATCACAACCTAGTTCCTACTCTCTCCTTGAAACTAGAATTCCCAAGATTTTCTGGAGAAGAACCAACTCCTTGGGTTTACAAAGCCAATCAGTACTTCAAGTACAACAAGATACCAGCTAATGAGCAATTACTAATAGCTTCCTTCCACATGGATGGTGGGTGAAGCTTTGGTTTGGTTTCTTGTTCACTCATGGTCAGCATTGCAAAGAAGTTAATCTTATCTTTTGTGGTCAGATGTTGGAACTCCTAAAACAACTTCTTATATAATTTTGATGCCTTAATCATGAGTAGTTACTAATATCCACAAGAACAAACAAATTTTTAACTATAGTAATGTACATATTGATTAATAATGTAACACATCCTCTTAATCAATGCTTAACCTAACAAATAGATAACACCATAATTACCACTTACCAGTAATAAGTATAGCATAAAAACCGCTAAAACAACAATAAATTACTAATTTAGCATAAAAACCACATCCTTCAACCCAAAAATAAACCCCCCCAAAAAAATGGATAGGCCTGGTTCAGACTTCTGAGGTTCAAATATACCAAACACAAATGAGCTAATACACTAAATCATGAACATAAATATTTAAAAAAAAAAAAAAAAAGCACTCAAACATCAGCATAACAGAAAAACCTAAGCTATGAAATACCAATCACCAAATTAAGAGATAGATTTTAACTTAGATAAAACATCTCTAATACCATGTTAGAAAATATGTGACATATTTTTAAAACCATTATAAAGCATATGAGAAAATATGAAAATTAACAAGGCATAGAGATTAAGAACGAGAAAAGAGAGATAGAACACAGGGGACGTGGTTCAGCCTTAAAACATCTACATTCACAGTGGAAAGTTCTTGATGGCTACATCTTTACTTTTAAACTTTGTATTACAATGAACCAATCAAAGGGTTATTTATAGAAGGCTAAATCCTAAAATTACATGACTTTGACTACAAGTAGGACTAGGATTACTAAGCTTGCACTCAAAAAATTATTAGAATTAGTGAATTACTTTACTTGTACACCAAGTAGGATTAGATACAACGTAATTGGACTAAATTTATATAAAAGACTTTGGCCTTGATATCTCTAACAATGGAAAATATCAAGATATATCACTAAAAGTTGTGAACCAATGATAGATTATTGGATTCACCTAATATATATATATATATAAAACCGTAACTTAGAAGTTCATCTAGAGAGAGAGAAAGGGTAATAAATACCCTTTCGAGCTGGCAATAGATTAATCGTTGGCCACCCCCTCTAATGGTCAGTTTAATTGGTTTGGTTGGCATAATGAATAATACCCTTAGAAATTATGGTGGTGTTATTAAAGCCAACACAGTACTACAGACCCAAACTTATTTATTAAACACTACAAGAGAACTCATATTAACAATGGTTATTATATGGAAAAATGAAAACAAAGTGGGAAAATGGAAGAGAACAAGGAGGCGCAAATAATACCTTGCAAGGAAATTCAATGCTTTGCAACAATAATTGCCACATCAGAACAAACTTACCCATAACAACTATTGCTACAACAGATGAGATGACAAGGACATGTTATGAAACATCCCGTCCAAGTCCAGATGCTTGCTTGTAATGAGACATTCCCAAAGCCTTTTAGAACACTGATATTGCTGCTGAGTTGGCTGAATATCCATCATTTCCAAATGCATATCCTTAGAAATGTCAAACTGTAAAACCATGGTTGCTTTGGTTTGTTAGCAATGGCATAATTTGACTCATGCCCTACTTTGAGACCACAAACTCTAAGTGAACAAAGCAATCACTTCATTTTTTCTTTTCCTTCGATCATTCCAGTCCATTATCATATATGTAGATTTTTTGCTATTTTCACTCTCCTGCATCTCGCAAAACAATTCAACTGCCAAATAGTGAGACTCATATGGCTGGTATGTTATACTTAAGCCCACACTCCATGATATTGACCACTTCTGGGCCGGCAAGAACTCATCTAGTGAGCCTTCACACCATGACACTGATACTAGTGTTTCCATTTGAGGAACCAACAGTAAATAGGGATCAAAAGAATCCTACCCATCTGGGTTCTCAGACCAAATACCCAACTTAATTGGTATAGGAGACCCAATTTGGGATTTAGTTGACCATCAAAACATTATAGATTTGGAATCTCCCTTTGTACTGAACCTGTTGCTAGCAGCATTGGACCATTATGAGCTACAAGATTTCTTGGAGCTTCTGTATCATATCACTTCGTGATATTATGTATGAATCTTTCTAGCTTAATCAACCCACAATAATTCAGGACAATGCCTCATCTTGAAGTCCATTTCCCACAATTAGACTAAATTCATTTAGTTTTCTCAACTTTCTTCATTCCATATCAGACCTCACTCTTTTGGCATCTGTCCACCTTCCAGCTGCTGCATAGATATTGTAAAGCATCACATATGACCTGGAATTTTCAGGGTCCATTTCTAAGAGCATCCCACCAATCTTCTCTCCAAGTTCAACATTACCATGGATTCTGCAAGCACCCAACAAAGACTCAAGCAGGCTTACAGAAGGTTTACAAGGCAGTCCTTTAACAATTTCATACGCTTCATTCAAGTGACTTGTTCTCCCAAGAAGGTCAACCATGCAAGAATAGTGCTCCATTTTTTGGTGATATTCCATATTCTAGCATAGAGTTGAATGCCATATGGCCTTGCTCAACTAAGCCAGAATGGCTGCAAGCTGAGAAAATATTCAAATAAATAACATTATCAGGTCTCATCCCTGAAAGTTCCATCTGGGACAAAAGGTCTAGGGCAGCTTCACCATCCCCATGCAATCCACACCCATTTATCATTACACTCCAAGATATAGCATCCTTTTCAACCAACCCATCAAACAGTTTCTCTGCTTTTAAAATGTAGCCACATCTTGCATACAAATCTATTAATGCATTACAGATGACCACGTATCTGTCAAAGCCCATGCATATTAGGTAAGCCAGTACAGAATGAGTAAGATTGATGCTATTTATTTGAACACAAGCTGAAATTAAACTCAGAACTGTAATTTTGTCGGGCTTCTGTCCCAGTTGAAGCAAATCACAAAAGAATGCAACTGCTTTTATGGCATTTTTTGTTTGAACATGTACAGACATAATAGCATTCCACAAAGAAATATCCCCCTTTTTCCCCATTTGGAATACCAATAGACATAAATTTATATTTTCAAATCTGGCGTACATGAATATAAGAGATGAAACAAGAGGGGTTTCTTTAAGAACTCCTGTTTTAATCGCAAAAGCATGTATAGACTTACCCTGCAACTGCGTGCAGCATAGAGGTAATAAATTTAGCAAGGTTACGTAATTTGGCCTCTGATCTTCTCTTATCATATGACTAAATAAGACCAAAACCTCATTTTGTAAGTTGTGATATCGGCAGCCAGTAATAAGAGCATTCCAAGACACAACATTTCTTTGAGGCATGACTTCAAAAAGTGACCTCCCAACTTCAAGATCTCTGCAGTAGCAATACATGGTAATGAGGGTATTTAGTAAAGAAACATCAAAGGCAATCCCAGTTTTTATAGCAAAACCATGAATAGCCATTCCTTGCAACAAATCTTTTCTCTCGCTAAAAACAGGAAGAATACTTATATATCAGGGTAACCAAATCCCACTCCGTGCCATCTTTATACATCTGGTGAAGAGGAGAAGTAGCCTTCTCTGCATCACCATTGTGTACATACCCAGATTTCAAAGTATTCCATGATACAACATTTCTTACAAACATCGTGTTAAATAACTGAACAGAAGAGGAGAGCTGATGAGGATCAGAATAAAAGGCCAATACTGCGTTTGTCACCTTAAGGTCTGAGGCAAGTTGCTTTCTAACACTAAACGCATGGGTAGACTTGCCCAGCAAAACAGCCTGTAGCTTGGAGTAGGCAGAAAGAACACTAATAATGGAGACTGCATCTGGATTGCATCAAGTTAACTGCATTTCACAAAATGTGGCCAAACTTGCATACCATTGCCCATTATGCACATACCCAGAGACCATAGAATTCCATGACAGGAGATTTCTATTGGACATCAAAAAGTAAGTACGCTAAATTGACATCTCCAAGCTTTGAATACATAGATACAAGGGCTGTTAACACAGGATGTTGATACCCTGACCCATGCTTTATAACACATGCATGAAGGGATTCACCAAACCAAAGGCTATTGGAGTTCTCACATGATGGGATGATGGACACAAAAGTGACCAAATTAGGCTGCAAGCTAGCACAGATCATTTGCCGGAACATCTCAAAGGCATCAAAATTGTTTTGCCTTTGTGTATATGCAGATATCATAGCATTCCAATTAGTAACATTCTTTTCCAGTATATAATCAAACAAACTTCTAGTAGTCAATAAATCCATGTCAATAGCATACATTGAAATTAAAGCAGGCACCAAAAAATTATTTGAAAAATATACAGATTTGACAGCAAATCCATGAAGACATTTACCAATATTTAAACATCCCAAACGAGAGCAAACAGGAATTATGCTGGCAACAGTACTAACATTGGGCTTCAAACCCATCACAAGAATCTGCCTGAAAACCTCCAAGGCTTCCTGATCAAACCCATTTGAAGAATAACCAGCAATCAATGCATTCCAACAAACCAAGTCTTGTTGTGGAATTCTATCAATCAGCTTACATGCGTTCCCCATATAACCAGACTTCGCATACAAATCAATCAAAGCAGTCTGTATAACTAAATTTTGCTCAAACCCAGTTCTCAAAACAACATAATGAACCTCCTTTCCTGTCCATAATGCATTCAGAGCCGAACACGCCTTGATGACAAATGGAAAAGTGTAATTATCAGAAGGGCAATCTGAAACCCAACAATGCAAATAGAGAAATAAGACTTCTTTATATAGACAATTATTGCATAGACACCTGATCATCAAATTCTGCAAGACCAAGCTCGGTTTTTCAATTCGTTGAAATAAAGAGAGAGCTAAGTCTGGAGCACCCAGATGAAAGCAAGAACTAAGGAATTCTCCTATGATAAACTCGTGCTGAACTGGACCCTTAACGATTAGAACTGACATCATAGGCTTCAAGTCTTCTACGTTTCGGCAAAGCCTTATCAGACGAAGACACTCGGTTGCTATGGGATTGCTTGCATTTGCATAATGTAAAGGAAAGTTGTTGACGGATCGTTGCATATGTTTTCTGGGTTTCCCGCCATTTAGGCCTTGTTTGGTTTGGAAATAACTCAAAACTCAGTTCTCAAAACTCTTTTCTCATCACTCATATCTCATATCTGTAATCTTATTTTTCTCTTAACTCTATCCCAATTGTGTTTGGCTCAAAAACTTAGGTGTAGTTTTCAAAAATGGTGGAGCCTACAAGTTGACTTTGGTCAGAACGGTAACCCGCGTGAATAACCACCGCACAAAACATAGCAACCGCTACTAAGCTAAATCCAGCAACCACCACCAAGTTAAACCCAACAACCACCGATCCCAACTCTCAACCCACCGATCGCAACCCATAACCCACCGATCCCAACTCTCAACCCACCGATCGCAACCCATAACCCACCGATCCCAACGCTTAAAAACCCAATCCACTGCAACCACTGTACAAAACACCAATCGGAACCCACAAACCCACCGCGATAGATCGGCCCTTTCTCTCCCTCTCCTATGTCAGATCGATGAAGAAGAAATAATATTTATGTGAGGAGTGTTGAATTGGGTGAATCTTCCCAATTAGGTGAGTGGTTGGTGTTGCTTCTCTAGAGAGCTGTTCAGTTGAATGGTTAATTTTTGAATCTGATTTTTCCATTATATTACAAGTAGTGTTATTTCTGGATTGTGGCTTTTGTTTGCTAGTTTTCACGTGGGGTAGTGATTTTGAAGAATTAGATATTTGTGTTGACATTTGGTTGTTTACAAACTTTTCATTCCTCTGTAAATATCTTTCTTCATTGGCGGTTCTAATTATTGTCTTATCTGCTTGTTTAACTTTTCTTTTGCAAATTAAATACACATTGTTTGCATAACTTTGGATTTTTTTCTAAAAGTTGTAAACTTAACTTGAGCAAAGTAAGTAAATTCTAGTTAAAAGCTTATAAAATTCTATACTTGTGATATTGAAAATTGGATTTGTGGTGGTATGTTGTGTTGGAGCAAGTGGGTGGCTTGCATGATGTTATAAGGTGGTTTAAATTTATATTGGGAGTGTTTTTAATTTCTTGTAAATGTGAATGGACCTTGTTGATTAGATATGATAAATAGTACTTTAATTGATTTCAATACCTGTAAACACTCTATATTTCTGATGTTTGTGATTGGTTTTGTGGTGGGTTATTGTGTTGGAGCAAGCGGGTGGCTTGCATGGTGTTATAAGGTGGGTTGTGTTGGATTTTTGAGATTGGTGAAAATTGTATGAACCTTTTAAGGAGGGTTAAAGTGTGATGAGTAGATTAGGTACTACTTCATTCATTTCAATTAGTTTGTATATATATGATATGGGAAGTGGATTTTTGAGATTGGTGAAAATTGTATGAACTTTTTGAGAAGGGTTAAAGTGTGATGAGTAGATTTTCACAAATGGAGTATTGGGTTTTACTTAGACTTTGATGTTTTGGCATTTGGGTGTTTGTTTCAAAGTGTGGTTCAATATTTACTTATAATTGTTTGGTTGTTGCTTTCAAGAATTAAGCTTCAAAGATTAATTAGTTGTTTATGGGGGATTTGTTGGTTTCACATTATTTCAAGGTGATCTAATGTAAGGACTATATGCAAAAAACTTGGATAGAAAAGGGTAAAATGAGTAGGTAAAGAGGTGTATTCTTGTTAAGTAATTTTTTTTTCCAAGAAAAGGGTCCTCTTCATTTGTCTTTGAAATGGAAAATGTCCATTTAATGGTGTGCATGGTGTCTTGTCCTCTAAAATAAGTATTCATTCCTTTGTGTAGTAAGAATAGAATATTAAATGGTATGCCACCATGTACACCTTTACATCTGAACACTGAAATGGAAAGTATAAGGGAGTCCTATAATTTGAATGTATATGTCACCAAGAGCCTTGTACTTAGCGGCATTGGCACATTGTCCAGTTCTCTATAGAGGCAGGAGAACTTGAGTTTGAATCTCCCTCCCCCACTTAATGTTAGCACAAAAAAAAAAAAAAAAACTTGAACATATATGTCAGAAATGTTAAACAATGTTAGTTTTGAGAATCTAGTTTCATATTTGATGGTAGATGCTAAGATTTTGTTTGTGGTAATATGTAGGTTTTTGGTCCCTGAGCTCAACAAAGAGATCTTTATGATCAAGCAATGATTCCAATAGTACATGAAGTTTTAGAAGGCTTCAATTGTACCAAGAGAAGCGAGCTAAGGACCAAGAGGCACGAGCTAAGCAAGAGGCATGAGGACATCTTCCATTAGTTCTAATTATATTATGCTATACTTTTTGTATTGTTATAAAATATCTTGAGTTATTGTATGTGTTACAAACAATTATTGTATACTTGTATGGAAGGAATTTGAATTGGATACTTGTTTTATTTTTTACTTATAGAATGTATGTATCTTTTTTTATAAATGTGTTGTTGAAATAAATGTGTTATTCAAATGTGAGGTTTTAATAATGTAATGACAAGTTATAGGTTAATATCAAAGCCATGGAAAAAATAAAAACAAAAAATAAGTTTTAGTGACGAATTTTTTCTTCACAAATATAGCAACAAAAAAAATTTTTAGTGATGAAAATTTCGTCACTAAATATAGCAAAATTTTGTAAGAAATGGTTTTAGTGACAAAAATTTTCGTCACTATATGTGCCGGGATTTTCTTAAAAATAATTTTAGTGATGAATTTTTTCGTCACTATATGTACCCGAACATAGTTTTAGTGACGAAATTATTCGTCACTAAATATGATTTAGTAAACTAAAGTGTTTTTAGTGACGAAATATTTTCGTCACTAAATAGTGTTTTTAGTGAGGAAAATATTTAGTGACGAAACGTTTTCGTCACTAAAAGTTTTTTTTTTTTTAAAAATCAAATTGGACTTTAGTGACAAAATTTTTCGTCACCAGGACTTTTAGTGATGAGGCTACAGTGACGAAATGAGTTTCGTCACTAAAAGTCCAATTTCGTCACTAAAGGTCCTTAGTGACGAAAAACTAGACTTTTAGTGACGAATTTTTTCGTCACTGAAAATACATTTTGTTGTAGTGTGGGCAGGCCGAGGCTGTCAACAAGGTCATAGTCAATGGGCTCAAGAAGAAACTGGATGACGCTAAGGGAAAATGGGTAGAAGAGCTACCGCACATCTTATGGACCTATCGGACTACACCCTGGCGGTCAACAAGGGAGACACCTTTTGCCATGATCTATGGGGCTGAGGCCGTTATCCCACTAGAAGCAAACTTCCTAACGCTGAGGATGAGCTTTTTCTGCTCGGACAGTAATGATGAGCTACTAGGAAAGAGCCTAGATCTGATTGATGAACAAAGGGAAAAGGCAATGATCCAACTGGCCTACTACCACCAAAAGCTTAAGCAGGGATATGATGTCAATGTGAAGTTAAGACTACTAGCATTAGGGGACCTAGTGTTGAGGAAAATTGTGGGCGCTGCCAAGAACCCATCCTATGGGAAGCTAGGACCCAACTAGGAGGGACCATACCGAATCACCTCAGTGGCGGGAATAGGTGCGTACTACTTAGAAGATTTAGATAAAAAACCTGTACCTCGTTCATGGAATGTAAATAACCTGTGAAGGTATTATTATTAATGAAAGTGTCTTTGTCAATTCAAATTCTAAGTCTGTCGTGATTGCATGCTTCTTACCCTGACAACCATCCAAGTGCTAGACAGAACCAAGGTTTTTGCATGGTCCTCGGACTCAAACCTATGGGAAAATTAGTTGCTTCAAAATGATAAGTGTTAGACAGAATCAAGGCCTTGCATAGTCCTCGGACTCAAGCCTATGGGGAAACTAACTACTTCGATAAATCCTATAAGTGCTAGACAGAACCAAGGTCTTGCATGGTCCTCAAACTCAAACCTATAGGGAAACTAGTTACTTCAAAATGATAAGTGTTAGACAGAACCAAGGCCTTGCATGGTCCTCAGACTCAAGCCTATGGGGAAACTAACTACTTCAATAAATCCTATAAATGTTAGACAGAACCAAGGTCTTGTTTCGTCCTCGGACTCAAGCATATGGGAAAACTAACTACTTTGATAAATCCTATAAGTGCTAGACAGAACCAAGGTTTTGCATGGTCCTCGGACTCAAACCTATGGGGAAACTAGTTACTTCAAAATGATAAGTGTTAGAAAGAACCAAGGCCTTGCATGGTTCTCGGACTCAAGCCTATAGGGAAACTAACTACTTTGATAAATCCTATAAGTGCTAGACAGAAACAAAGTCTTGCATGGTCCTCGGACTCAAACCTATAGGGAAACTAGTTACTTCAAAATGATAAGTGTTAGACAGAACCAAGGCCTTGCATGATCCTCGGACTCAAGCCAATGGGGAAACTAACTATTTCGATAAATCTCATAAGTGTTGGACAGAACCAAGGTCTTGTATGGTCTTCGGACTCAAACCTATGGGGAAACTAGTTACTTCAAGAATCAAGTGCTAGATAGAACCAGGGCCTTGCATAGTTCTCGGACTCAAGCCTATGGGGAAACTAGTTACTTCGGAAGATAAGTGTTAGACAGAACCAAGGCCTTGCATGGTTCTCGAACTCAAGCCCTTGGGGAAACTAACTACTTCAACAAATTCTATAAGTATTCGGCAAGCAAGGGAAAACAAAACGTGCGCTACATTAAGTTCATAAAAGATACACAACGAGAGTCATATTACAACGTCTAAAAAAAAAAAAAAAAAGATAGACAAGGCAAAAGTGCCATTACATTATTCCAAAAAAAATAAAAGGGAGATAAGACAAAGGCGCCAAGGGGCCTACTTCTTCAGCCTAATCGTCTTCCCCCCTGTGGGTAGCTGATTTGTGGTAGCCTCAAGGTCCTCTGAGCCCTGACTTAGAGGAATAATCTGCAAGGGCGTCGCAGAGGGTGCTGTCTACCCGGCAAGAGGGGCCTGGGCATCGGCTGAGGGATTTATGGCCTCCTGGAATGCTTCCCCATTGGGACCTTTGGCTGTTTTAGTCACCCTGGGAGGACGAGCTTCCACGGCAGGCTCGTCGGAGGTTATAGTAACCACCTCGGTAGTGACCATAGCCTCCTCGGCTTCTTCATTAGTGACAGTATCAGTCCCCTCAACGGCCACCTCGACCTCAGAGCTAGAGGGCGCAGCCTCGCGAATGGCAAGGGGATAGTACACATTCTCCACCTTCCACAGGTCGAACAAGGCCTCAACCCCAGCTTGTTTAAGGGCCTCACTCCAAACTTGGGAGCAGTAGAGCCTGTATACCCAGGGACTTGAGCTCTAAGAGCAGCCTCCGTCTCGGCCACCCCAGCTGTATAGGCTGCCTCCTCAGCTTCTTCCTTGGAAGCCTGAGCCTTCACCCTGCCAAAGTCCACCTCAGCTTTATCCCTTAGAGCCTCTTCTCTGGCCCACTCAGCCGCCTTTTTGGCCCCATCAGCATCGGCCGCCTGCTTTTTCAGATCAACGATCAGCTCATTTGCGATCTTCAGCTGCTCCTCCACCTCAATCAGACGCCTCGTCTGGTTTTGGGCTTGCCTTTGGGCACCAACTAGGCCTGATTCAGCGCTGTCTCGAGCCCAGGTTACTTCCTTTAGCTCCTCTCAGGCTTTCGCGAGATCAGCCTCGGAGGCCTTAAGGGTCCGACTAGCCCCTATGCGCTTGTTACGTTCTGCATCAAGGGTTTTGTCTTGTTTGATGGAGGCCTCCTCTAACTTGAAAGTAGCCTAAACAGCCTGCCAATTGAAACAAATGCACAAGTAAGTAGGAAACAAAAAAAAAAAAAAAAAGAAAGAAAATTAAAGTCAGAAGAATCATAAGTGCTGAGAGTCTTACCATTCCCAAGTATTGCTTGAGGCTAAGGAAGACCTCTTTACTCCTCAAAGCTTCCAACTCAGCCATGTTCGCAGGGAGTAGCAGGGACCTTTCCAGCGTATCGGCTACAAGTGTGCCTTCACCCCCTTGGAAGTTCCTAAGAGAGGTATCGTCCATCAGAGGCCCCCCATGGAGCATTGGGACTAGGAGCTAAGCATGAGCCTCGGGACGGGCGGCGACCTGCTTGTCCTGACCTTGAGACCCTATCTTTAGTTTCTTGGAGGGTCGCCGAGTGTTACCCTCCTCCTGGGAAGAGTGGGACTTGGCCCCTCCCATAGGCCTTTTACCCTTGTCCTTCCTTTACTTAGGATTAGAGGGCTCGGGCCTAGATGGCGAACTCGGTCGAGATGGAGGAAAAGGAAGCCTGGGTTGGGTGGAAGTTGACCTAGTCTGGGCAGGCTGAAACTTAGGTGGAGGAGGAGGAAGCTTAGGCTGAGGCTTCCCCGGCTGGCCTTCAAGTAGGTCAAGTAAGTTGGACTGGGTTTTCCTCTTGAAGCCCATCTCGGCCCGAGGAGAGTCCCCTGCTGACAGAAAGTCTGCTTTAGCCAGGCTCTGGTCACCCAAGTCACTAGAGGGATCCTTGGGCAGGTGAACTTGTTCGAACACGCCAAAGTTGTCCTCGGCCGGACCCGAACCGGTACTTTCTTCCTCTGTTTGTTCACCTTCCCCCTCAGCCTCTGCAGCTCGGCGGGATGTAGAGAAGCCTGCCAACGGAGCACCCTCTGGAGTAGGGGACCCCTCCGGGATCAAGAAACCGTCCTCGACTACGGTAATTCTCCGGAGCCGAGGATCATTTGCCCTGATCACACACTTTGGCACCGCGAACAACTTCTGAATAGGGTCGTACCTTAGGATCCTATGAGCAGCCCTAACTTGGTTGTCGGCCTCGTTCACGAAGATCTTCGCCTTTAGCACGGTCTCCAAGTCCTCCTTCTTGACTAAACCAAAATAACACTCGAAAGCGTGTGGATCTACAGAGGCGAAAACACACTACTATTAGCAACCAAACAAAGTAGGCAACAAAAATTCAAAAAAGTAATACCCTCTTCTACTCTGAGTGCCCCACCTAGCGTGCCCTCCACTGTGGGACAATGAAGGCCATCGTGCCACTCTCCGGACACGATGAGAAAGTCCTTATCCAGTCCCTTGCTAGACGAGGGGAGGCACTAGATAAACCGTACTTTATCCTCCCCTGTCTTCATGTAGTAGGACTTGCCTTTCAGGAGCTGGAGGATGTAGCACCAGTTCACGTCATGATGGGTTAGCCTCAGCCCCATTTTCTCATTTAGGACATCTACACAGCCCAGAATCCTAAACATATTACCGCCACATTGAGTGGGGGCGAGCCGGAAATGCCTAAGGTAACTCATCATCACTTGACCCATGGGGGTTCGCATACCACCCTCTAAGAAGGCGATTATGGGAATCACCACCTCTCATTTTTCCCTCCTAAGTCTCCACTCCCCCTCTTCACAGTACCTTAGACTTACGGTATTGGGTATTCTATAATCAGCGACGAATTTCTCCATCGCCTCTTCAGACTCAACCAATTTCTTGAACCTACCCATCCCTAAAGACAACTAAGAGACACGAAGAAAGAAGTCTAGAATAGGGGAGAGCGCAATTTGGAGAGAGAGAAGAAGACTTACAGAAATGAGGAAAAGCTCATCGGGCAGGCTTTTTGTGCTGAAGGAAGTCGCAAGTTCTGTTGGAGATGTGACCAAATTCAAAGTATGTGTGCAAGGTCTCTTGGATGCGAAAGTAAATAGGCGGATCAATTCAAATGGGTATTTATACCCCCAATAAAAAATAACAACCATACAAGTTTTCCCGCCCATATAGTCAAGAGGATCACCACCGTTAAGTTATCATCACATCGTTGAACGTGGGGAGCATAGGGTCGCCCGAATTTGATGTGAGTGCACTCCGCATACCAAGGCGTCAAAAATGTGTCTTGGACAGGCGAAAAGGCACTGATACTCATGGAGGACAAGACTTGACAAGCCGCGGTAGAGGCCTGAGGACGTCAAAATCCTCATCTTCGTCCGAGGAGCCTGACAGCAGGATTTTGAGGGGCTATTGTGGGGCCAGAGAATTTAGCAACCCCGACCCACTCTATGCTAAGCCCAAGGACAATCATGTCCTCAGCCCGCATGGACCATTGACAGGAAGAGCAAAGTACCTTCAGAGGTAACCTTCCAGAGCAATCTAAGTCAGAGGCATATACAATGGGTTGGCTATGGAAGCATGGTGGAGGAGCAATCCCAGGAGGAACTGTCACCTCCACATTAAATGCCCACAACTAACATTCTGGCCGCATTAATAGAGAAGTGACCCCTGAATAGTGCTGCCTTAGCTGCTACCACCCACAGGAAGGATGGGAAGGTTGCTGATGGGACAGACACTCAAGTGATGACTTGCATGATCAACAAATGGAGGGTTAAGATTAACCAGAAGGGGAAATAAAATGTAACAAGTCCTCCAGAAAGGGGGACGGCAGTTTTAGGAGAGAAAAAGGACCGTAGCCCTTGTATAATCTTGGTAACCTTCTACTAAAGAAGAAATAAGGAATATACGACCCCAGAGAATGGCCGAGGAGCCTAGTCTCATGTTTTAGTGTGTGTTCTTGCCATACAATCCATGCATTACCATGCTTAATTGTTATAATCTTCACTAGGGCCTAGTTCTTTGACTTGCACTTTACAAATTCATTGTATTGGGCCAGCTGAGCTTGAGTCCACTCATTCCCAAGGAATAGTGCTCGAACCAGGTCCCTACAGTAAGCATAGACACAGGTGGACCTATGTGGTGGATTATAAGTACATTAAAATTATTAACATAGATTGTGACACTATATTAAACTTTCAAAAAGATTAAAAATATTACTTCGATTAAAATTCTATTTCAAAGAGTTATTAGAAATTTCATTATTTACTTTAAATTACTTTAATTTTTTGTATTAAAGAAAAAAAAGGTTGGGACTTAACTCTTACACATCGTGCTTGCGCCATATGGCCAACGTAAATGTACAGGTTGTATGCATTTTTGCCATGTAGTGCGCTATAATACTTTAAAACTATCAATGTAATTTTGGCAACACTTTGTTCTAAATCAAACTCTATTACTAAAGATTCATAATTTATTTGCATTGTATGGCTCAAAATAAGTGTCACTTATTGAACTGAGTTCTTACAACTTATGGCACACCATAGATCTTTAAACTTGTAAACATAGTTTTCTGTAAATTAAACTTTATTACTAAATTTTTAAGAAATTCAGAAGTACTTTGATTAAAACTAAATTACCAAAGTTTCAAGAAATCTAAAAAGAAGTTTCATTATTATTTTTAATTTATTTTAATAATGTATTATAAAAATAGGTTTTGATAAAAGCTTTGTCTTACATGAGATGTGTTATAATCCTAGTGTTCCACATGGATTAAGTGTAAACTTAATCATGTGTTTACAAGTTCTTGGTCACTCTTCCCTTGCAAGCCGGTGTTCAAGGGTGAGTTCTACTTATGGGTTTGTAACATTTAGTATCAGAGCTAGGTTCCACGTCAAGTAATCGGATGTAGCTCATTGAGTATGGGATCAAATAAGTTGCGAGTTTGTGGTCGGATCTTGAAGGAGGTGACCTAGAGGCTAGATTAAAATTACTGGTAGATGAGTGGAGTCACCAAAAAGAGAAAGGGCTACCATTGGGTCAATGTCACTAGAGTGAGCCGTCGTGGATGTCAGCTGTGGGGCGTGGTATTATGTTATGATCTTAGTGTCCCACATAGATTAAGTGTAAGCTAAATCATGTATTTATAAGCTCTTAGGCACCCTCTCCTTGTAAGCCGGTTTTCAAGGATGAATTCTACTCATGGGTTTGTAACAAGATGTGTTCAACATGTAACTTAAAGTATTTTCTATAATTTTTCAATTTCAATTTCAATTATATTATCGAAATATTTTTTAATTTATCTTTTTTTATTTTTAATTGTATATTAATCTGTACATATATCGCACAGCGACACTATATATCATTGTGCTAGTATATATTTAAAATTTAAATCCCTAAGTTCTTCATGTGTTGGATCTCTTGCAGTGATATTGTCAAATTATTATGACCTGCCATTCAATGATATTCTGGATTGGCATAAATTTGCTGTCATACTTAAGGAGCATGATGTGTATCAGCTTAAGCATATTCTAAGGACATACCTGATGCTGAATTTGTTGCACTTCACAAGAACTTAGTTAACGTATTGCCTTTCTATCTCAAGTCAAAAATTCTAAGTGGTTTATCTGATTTATACTACTTTTCAATTTTCATATAGTCAATCTGCTTCTACGCTGTATATATTGTTTGTGTGTACGTATGTATGTGTGCTTTGTCGGCTTCAAGTTCCGTAGGTGAACAACTCACTACTGTATTAAGTCTTATTTCAATGGTCTTTTCAGTTTATTAAAAAAAAAGAAAAAAAAAAGGGAAAATAAAGTAAACTACTTGATAAGAATTTCTTTTATGGATTGTCTTCTATCAGGTTTAGAGGCATTTCCAGTGGAACTCTCCACCCATCAGATATGATGCATTCCATATGGTCATGTATGAGCTTTGGTTGCGCCACAATGTCATCAAATACTGATTCAATTATATTTCCAGTATGCTATATGTACATTTGCTGGCTAGTAATCCAAACTGTTTGTAAATTATCATGTGCAGCTCTCTCACATTCCCTAGTAGTCTTAGAAAGAGAGGAATTAACATTAGTAGAATGGTGGCGTTTATGTAGGTGTAGTGGGGAGTCGGTGGATCATTTGTTACTTCATTATGATTTTGCCAATGTGATGTAAGACTATTTATTTTCGTTTTTTGGAGTTAATTGGGTACTCTAGTGTAGAGTATTTGATTTATTGATTGGGGTGGAGGAATTGGTTCCGTAAATGCTTGTCCACTGTGTTCCTTTGTGTTTGATGTGGCTTTTGTGTCAGGAGAGGAATTCTCATCCCTTTGACGATGTGAAAATTTTGGAAGAAAAATTGAGGATTTTATTTCTGAGATTACCATTTGAATGATCGACTGTCTTGAGTTTTAGTGACAGTAGCATTGTCATTCAGTTCGCTAATTCGATATCTTTTAATTGTAATATTTTGGATACAATTCTTTATACTGTGTTATATATTGTCCATGAGATAGTTTAAAATCATGTGCTAAAAAATAAATAAAAATAAAAATAAATAAAAAATAAAAAATCGTCATGGAGAGTAAAGTTACTAATGTTTTAAGGGTAATTTGTTTTGTTCTTTATGTTTGGTTGTTCCCCTTAGAGCCCTACCTTTTTTATACATGTCCTTGTTTGTTAATTTCTTGTTTATTTATTTATTTATTTATTTATTAAAGATAACTCGGACTACTTTAGCCTTAGACCAGTCCAATTATAAAGGGCGTGGGTTGGGTTTTAAGGATGGGACTTTGGTTGATATGTGTGATATCCTTTGTGTTTCTCTTTTTGAGAGAATGGAGAATTTGAATAATTTATTTGAAATTTAAAAAAGTTTAGTTGTACAAGAAAAAAATTTGAAAAACAAATCACAGTACTATAACACAATTTCAAATAATATGGACTAGCTTATAAAGAAATAGTATCAATCAAACACACCAAAAATGATAAAATAATATCTTGGTAAATATAGAAAGATGAAAAATAATTTTATAAAATATTTAATTTTTAAAGAGAACAAATTATACATTATACCACAATCATAAAATAATTATTTATTCACACCCATTGTGTAGGTGGAGGTCTGCAACTAGCAGGAAGCTATCCCCTTTATTCTGCTCTCCAAATTGCCAACCGTTTGTCTTAGCTTCTTGTTTCAACAGTACTCATCATCAAATTAGGGGAGCTCTCAGTAGATTTCTCTCTTTTCAATGTCAAGTATGTCAATAATGAGACGTAAAGCATCATTGCTGGAAGGGCTAGTACAACTGCGAGGATTGATCCAGCTTTTGAGGTTTGCTTACTTGTTATCCTTCCTATGATAGTCGTACTTAAGAAGTATAAGTTGATCCCAATTGAGCAACACCCCAAAAGCCATGAAACAAGCTTTACCTACGGCGGAAGTACCAAAAGAAATTGTCAAGCACCATATAATTGTTATGCCAAGCCAAAGAAGCAATGGGCATTTTGGCATATTTTGGCATGAAGAGAAATCAATTTTATCATTGTAAGTGTTGTACTAATATAGGTCATGAGTTTTATAGAAGTCAGACCTTGGTGCAATAGAAAATTCCTTTCACCAAAAGTAATAGGTGATAGGAAGCGAGTTTGAATTCTGACATCAATCTCTCCAAAGAATTGGGGGATAAAAAATTGACTACTAATTAAAAATGGAAGTTTTGTGCACTAGGTTCAACTTTTTAAGGGTTGAACTAATATTACTAAACGATACAAAAGTACCTTAAAATGTTAGAAATCTTACCGTTGTTGAGTTCTTATGGGGACCCATCTTTGCTTCGCTGCTAGTGAACTTTAGGAGAGGAACCAATGCAAATGGTAGTTCAAATGATAAGACCATCTGCAAAGAAAAATAACAATAGAAATCAAAATTTTGGACTAATATAAGAATTAGAAAGAGTAGAAGTTAACTAAGAATTCTGTTTAGTTTGAAATTACAGAAGCAATAATGATAAGGCTTGCAGCTCCCCGAGATCCACCGATAATGCATACCACTAAACTTGGAGTAATTGCTATGCACCTTGTTATTAAGTTTCTCAGCCAGGGTTCTATCTTCAAATCTAAAAAACCCTGCAAACAACGCAGCTTAAAGCTTCAGAAATCTTTCATAATTAAGCTTATCTCTTTGAGGGAGAAGGATTCACGCATTGATGAGCACCTGCATAATGTACTGGCCAGCGTAGGTTCCGGTGACAGTTGAACTCTGACCAGAAGCAAGCAAGGATATGGCATAAAGTTTCGAACTCCAATTTCCAAGGGCATTCTATCAAAATACCATATAGCAAAAGTCAAGAAAAAAAAATCGGGAAAACAAACATGTAATTTTGTTACCTAATTCTCTTTGGTTGCTGAAATTCCTGTCAAACATAATATATTAAACTTGCATGGTTTTGTAAAACTTAGTTTTTAAGTTCTAAGTAAGTTTCCATTTTCTCTATATGCCTCACCCCATGTGAATTTTCCTCCTTACAACAAGTGGGGTTGGAACTTGGAACCTCCTTACTGCAATACCACTGAACTACAAGTCTTTTAGCCGTCTATGGTTTTGTTGAGAACCAACAACAGTATGTTGGTCACGATAACATTAATGTTTTTTTTTTTTTTTTTTGAATAAGTAATTAGCATAAGGAAGAAGGCATATATATATATATATATATATATATATGTAAGACCTTAAGCAAGGAAGCTGCAGACTCCAGAGTGATATTCATGCATTGAGCTTTGTTTTCTGGAGAGATATTTGGATTGGAACACACGCTACCACTAACAGATACGACTGCCACATTGATGAGGAATGCTAGGAACAATGCTAACCCGCTTTCTATCAAAAAGCACTTGCTTGCACTCTAGAGAAAGAGAGAGAGAAAGAGAGGTGGTTAGTTTAATCAAACTTTGTCATTCCTGGAAGGAGATAATTGAAGGTTTTAGTTACTTACCTTGATGCCATCTAAGGTGTGAGGGATTTTTCTCGATATAACCAATGCTGAGTGGAGAAAAAGATTGTGTCTGCAATTTGATAATATGAGAATAGTGATAGAGTCAAATGTTTTCGATGGCTTTACCACAACATATTCTGTACAAAGAGCCTATAAAATATGGGAAAACAAATGAAATTACTAGAGTGGATTTGGTGATAAATTATCTGGTGGTGAATTTGGTCCGAATCTATCTGGATTCAAGTTTTCCTAATATGGACTATGTGTTTGGCTAGGGAAGTTAGGCCACAGGGGCCTAAGGTTGGGGCAGTAAAATTTTTTTTCTTCAAAACTCACACTACTGTAAAGTCTGAGAGAGGTGGTTCAACCAACAACTGATCATCCAGGTTCTGAAGGTGCTTTCAAGCTCATACCTGATCAGTTCTAACCCATTAGGGAAACAGTGTTCAACCCCAATCCATTGGGGGTCACCTCAGTATTAAAGGTTAGCCACATTATATATGAATGTGATACAAGAAACTAGAACGGTGCCATTCATTTCAAGGGCTTCAGAATTAAGGGACGAAAGTTTAAATTAAGGAGGGTAATTTGGCAACTTGTACATTTTTATGTAAAGGACAATGCATTTAATAATATTATTTTAAAAAATTGGATTTTCTAAACAAGCATAAGCAATATGGGGTAGAGGAAGTATATAGTAAAAGTTGGATTCTATAAGTTGTAATTGTGCCAAGTGGTATCTTCTTTATCCACCAAGTAGCAACACTCTTCTTGCACTAAGTAGCTACCTTTTATTAAAAACTTAGGCATTCAACTCAATTCATGTATAATTTGGGGTAGTTTCAAATTAAACCTAAATTAAAAAAAAAATTATTCAACCAGGAATTGGAACCTAATTAATCATATAGTTGTGATTAAAACCTATCTAATCATAAAATAAAATAAAAATTCCATGTGAAATTATAATCCTTTTATCTAAGTGAGAGTTGTAAAAGCATATTATAACAATTGATTTAATTATCATTACCAAAATATTGATTAATAAAATTACATATAAGCTAATGTCCAAATCTTACCATATTATATACTATATAATTAAAATTGTCTTACATGATATGATTATACCAAATACTTTTCACCAAGTAACTTGAAGTAAACTAGTTCTTTTATTGTCATTATATATTTTATTATTCAATTTCACTTATATAATGTATAAGTTTTGATCTGTGTATGTGCATAATACTAATTAATTTTTAAAACTTACCCTGCCTTACTTATTAATCTCACATGCACAAAACTTATAGTCTGGTTCTGAGGAGTTTAGGCAGTATGACAGTATTTTATAGATGATATGTTCCCCAACTCCGAGGTGGTATATGCTGTTTTCGTTGCATGTATTCTCCCTCTCACATGGGGGTGGACCTCACAAGTGTGAGGATGACCCCCATGTGAGGGGGAGGATACATATAACGGAAACAGTATGTATTTTCTCCCAAGCTTAATCAACATTTCACCTATGGGAAATAGCACTACTCATTATTCAGTAACCCCACCACAAATAGCCGACAACCTGGATTCGTGGAGCTCACGCAAGTGTGACATACATACTAGCATTTTGTAGAAGATATATGGTCCATAGCTGATTCCATAATAAATACATGTACTTATGTGTGCTTGATTTGCTGCCCCAAACTATTTAAAGTTAGAAAAGTAGCAATATATATATATATATATATATATATATAGTAGTTTGTGAAATTACGGCATGATGAGAGCTCCTAAAAGAGCAATGGCATCACTGGTGGCCCGTGGCCCATTCAATTTGGGAACAAACATGCCAGTCAAGATCTCCTCTGCACTGGGTTTAGCGTGTACCATCACGGTGAAGAAGCAACAGCCTAGTACCATCACTAGCAAGCCAATTACACCCTCCAGCTTCCTTATCTACCAACCAAAAATATACCCACTTTAGAACTGTAAAATAACAAGAAAGATAGTTAGATAGAACTAGCTTGGAGCAATATTAGTCACTGCTAGCTACTTACACCATATCGTTGCAGTCCAAGGAGTAGAAGAGTATTCAAACCAGCTAGTAGGACCCCAATCCATATGGGTACTTTGAAGAGTATATGGAGAGCAAATGCTGTTCCTACGACTGTAAAAATCATAAGTCAGTGACACATATATGTATGAATTTTCCTCTACTTTTAAGGATGGTATATTATGTATTGGTATTATTACTACTAATTTAGTGATAAACCTAGATAAAACTAGTAAAAGTTTGTTAACTCAATTATTGTGAAAAATGTTGTGAATTTTAATTTTTTGTTTATTGCTTTCTCTTTATTTTATTTATTTATTTATTTATTTTGGTGAAAAGTACTACATTCACAATATTTTTCATAGAAATCTTAAGTGTTAAGTTGCTTCTTGTTTTCTATTTCAACCTACCACTAAAATTATTTTTTTACTATCAATAACAGCCTGTAACAACTTGCTATTTATAATTTGTTGTAAAAGTATTGTGAAAAATGTTGTGGACATAACATTTCTTTCTCTTTTTGGTTTGTTTTTCATTTGATAAAAATAATATTATTTTATTTATTGGTTAATATTTCAGCTTAATTAATACTATTTGTTAAAATTTAAGGGCCTTTTTTTTTTTTTACTTGGAGCCTTAGGCGGCCGCATTAATGGCTTAGAGCATCCATATCAGTGGATGCAAAACTTTGCAAAATACAAAAAGTAACAAATTTTACACATTTTACTCCTAAAATCTTCTACATCAGTCATTCTAAAACTGTGTATATTTACATATTTACTATAGTAACCGTGCATATATGCACGGTTACTGTAGCTTATGTATACTATTTTTTATTAATTTCATGTTTTGCATCTTTTCTCTCTCTCTCTCTCTCTCTCTCTCTCTCTCTCTCTCATTTGTGCAAAATGAACTGACTTCTCCTCTCCTCATTGTCTTTTTCCTCAGATACACACAAACACAAACACAAACACACCCACACACAAACACAAACATACAGAAAAATCAACACAGAGATACACAAAACACACCCACACACAAACACACCCACGCGGACAAACCAACAGAGAGACAAATCGGAGCTGGTGTTGGTCACTTGTGGATCTGTGGATCAGTAATGGTGGTGCTATATCAGAGTTCGTGGGTTGACGAAAATGGGTTTAGATGCTTGTGAATCGATGTTGGCGGTGGAGGTCGATGCTTGTGGGTTGACGGGAATGGGTTTTGATGCTTGCGGATCGGTGCTGATGGCGGAGATTGGTGCTTGTGGGTCAATGAGTCCGTGCTTGTAGGTTTTGATTCTCGTGGTGCTGGTGGGTTTTGATTCTCGTGGTTCTTGTGGTGGATATTGGTGCTTGTGGTGGATAAATGATTTGACCATGAGAGGAAAAAGAAGAAGAAGATGCTTGTGGAGGGAGGTGATTTGACCGTGAGGAAAGGAAGAAGATGGAGTTTACTGTGAAAGAAGAAGAAGAAGAAAGACGTAGAAGAAGGACAAAGATTGGTCTAAGTCTCTGAGAAATGAGATAAGGACAAAGAAAAAAAGATAAGTACAAAAGAAAAGATAAAAAGATAGGGACAAAATAAAAATATAAAATAATAATTAAAAATTAAAAAAATATTATTATTTAAATAGAGGGGATTGTAAAATAAATGAACTGATGTGAGTACTTTAGAAAAGTGATAGTGTAAAATAGAAAAATTAAGTTTTTAGTAAAATAGATGAAAAAATTTGGCCGAACGGATGCAATTGCTCTTATACCATTGAGTCGCACTGCATATCATGTCTTTTTTTACATGTCACATCTCTCTCTCTCTCTCTCATAAAGTAAACACATGATGGAGTACAAAATGGAATCTCTCGTAAAGTTATCAAGTTTAAAATAGAAAAACATATGGAGTGTAAAATGGAATGTTAAGGGTGAGACACAAGATTTTGATTTTATTTTAACATGTTTCACTTAAAATTGTCTATACCTTCTGGGATATCCGCAGCTATCACAGCAACCTCCGCAAGTATCCACAGGCAGTAATTCACTGATGTTGGGTACTCTGCCTTGCAGTGCTCAGCAAGATGCTTTCCTGTAATTAAGCGATATTAAGCAGAAACTTTAATAAAGATTGACTGACAAAGCATAAGAGTAATATCACGGGTTTATTTTGGATCAATGGACAATGATCATCCAGTATATGGCTGACGTTATGTTTTGCTGCCACTTGGATTCTTCTATTTTTTCAGCTCGAAGACTGACTTTGGTCTCGAAAATGGAAGATTCGAACTAGTAACCTCTGCCATCTAAAAGTTAATTAACTTTGAAATATTGCATGGAATAGTTTGAAATAAAAATGCACGTGCATGTTTGAGCACAACATAGAGGGAGCACCTGTAGCCACTCCTAGATTTGCCGAACGAGACTGGATTGTTAAAGCAAAGCTCAGCCCAACAAGCACGATCCATAGCAACTACTTATACAAAATAGATAGCATTCATATGAGACAAAGAATCCATCCTAATATAATAATAATGATCCTAAAAATAAATGAAGAATAAGGAATACCTCGAATTTGTGGTCTGCACCAGCTTGTAGATCTGTTTCCACTAGTGCATTTACGTAGCAGACAAAGCAAGAACTTAGAGCATAACAAAATGTTTTCTTTTTGCTTCACGAGATTGATTATTTTAACATTTTATTAATCCAATATTTTTAGTATATTTTCTGACATTTCGGCTAATAAAACCATGGTTTTGGTTGAGATATATTCTTTTTAAAAACTAAATATTTTCCAGATTTGTCATATAATTTCTATAATCACTTTTATTAGGGTGGTATTTTTGAGAATTCCAATATTTTTCACCAATAAATATCGTTTTTAGTTTTTAAACTAAGACCCCTCACAAAATCACCTACATTTAGAACCACAAGCTAGGGGTGAGAGAGAGAGAAAATTTTGCTTACAGTTTCCGGGATCAAGATAGGCGACAGAAACGAGAAAACCAGGTCCGACATAACCCAAGAGTTTCTTCCATCTAGGGGTTTCTTCTATCTGAACTAGAGCCATGTTTTAGGCTTGCTGTCTTGTACTGATCTCATTGTTATAAGTTCTCAATCCCATTTATAAAGGCGATTGTTAAGGGAGAGTACATAATGTAGTACGTCTGTTACAATAATTCAGCCCCTACAAGACAAATATCATGGGCAATTATAGAGAGTACTATAAATAAATAAATTGTTTCTCAAATAATAATAATAATAATAATAGTAATAATAATTTTAGAAA
This sequence comes from Quercus glauca, assembly GCA_023736055.1. Classification (NCBI taxonomy): domain Eukaryota; kingdom Viridiplantae; phylum Streptophyta; class Magnoliopsida; order Fagales; family Fagaceae; genus Quercus; species Quercus glauca. The sequence goes on along the minus strand of CM043320.1, from coordinate 43,750,086 downwards.
GAAAAAAGAGAGCAGATAAATATTTATTGTGTGTGCCTAAATTTATTGTTAATATAATTAAAATTGAACCTACTTAAAAAACGATGATAGGACAAGTTGTTTGCATGTTACACAAACGACAAGGAGAATAATACTCCTATTAATTAATAAGAATACAAAACACCAAATTGTTTGCATGATTGAGAGATGGCAGTTGTAGTGTACACAAAAATTGAATTAAGCTAAATTCTTCAACCAATTCACGTGAGTGTCAGGCATACTTAACGAAAAACACAAACTAAAATTTAAAAGAAACGCACATAGAACGCTAAACAAATTGAACAAAGAAACAGAGACAGGTGTCTAGAGTTTCTGGGTGAAGCGAACAAGAAGAAGAAGAAAAATAAGAGAGGGGGGATGATCAGCGAAATGTGGGTTACTACCAGAAAAGTGGCGGCTTCCTTTTTCTTTTAGGTAGTTATTATGAAACTTAAATTATACAAATTCTAATAATTTTTTTTTTCATATATTGATAAAAAAAAAAAAAAAAAAAAGAAACATGCAAGTACATAAAATCTTACAACTCTCTCTAAACAAATTAATATGACTACATATTTTTAAAATCTAACAGTTGAATTGCATGTTCTTTATATTTTTAAAACACATGTCAAATTTCATGTCAATCAGATGTTATTTATTATTCAATCTATAAACATATTTTTTATGTATAATTTTAGACTACAAAAACTCAAAATTTAAATATTTTATTGATGACATAGTTATTAATCTTTGATTTTATTGATATTTTGCAATATGAAAGATATAAGAAGAAAATGTAATCTAATTATGGATTTGTCAAAATTCTCATTCAATAAAAATATTAATTGGAGTTGTACCCTTAGTCTACAACTAAGTTTATTGCTAAATTTTGTCCAAAATTTAATTATATTGAGCCTAAAAAATTTAGGTTGGTCACAAATTTTTTTAAATATAAAAAAATAATAAAACTTTTAAAATTTATAAATAATTATTTTTTTCCAGGTTTGGCATCAATTTAGAGCTGCCCATGGCAATGACAATGATATGTGCTCCCCCCCTTTTTATAGGTGACTCTTTTATTTTTTGGCCAAAATCTGATATTTTCTCTAGTATTGCCAAAACGACTTGGTACATCTCAGTATTTGGAGCAACACAAAAAATTCCTGATAGGCCAATAATGTATTGACCCCTTGGGATATATTAATTGATTAATTAGCCAAATTTATTAATTAATCAAATTAACATGCAAAGCGCGTAGTAGCACAAACAAATCACCAATTATCTAAAGTATGCAACGGAAAATAAATTGACACGGTGATTTGTTTACGAATGGGAAAAACCTACACGGCAAAAACCCCACTAGGTGATTTTAAAGTCACCACTCCCGAGAATCTACTATTATCAAAACAAGCGGTTACAAGTAAAGGAATCCTAGTACCTTATACCAACTTACAGTTGAACCCTTACCCCAATACCCAATTGGACTTGTTCTGTAGTGACAATCTCTCATTTTCAATACATGGCTCCTAGTACGTGACTAACCAATAGATGCGCGGATCCCAATACGCGATTTAATCACCAACTTGAGAAGGATATTGGCTGCAACGTTCTTCAATGCATCCAAACAATGAAAATCAAGAAGCTCCTTGGTCACAAAACCCTATGGTGTACAAATACAATAGCTTCTTTAAGAGAAAGATGAACTAGGGCAAATTCTGTCTCTGGTCACAATTTACATGAACAAGACTTTGCTTTACACTTATGCAACTGTGCAACTTTTGACGACCCTTAAAATAATCTTTATATATGTTTAGAGTTATGAGAAAAGAAAGCCTAAACACATACTCATAGATTAGATGCAAAACAGACCTAAAAATTTGTTTTTCATAAACCTCAATAGATAGCCATCTATCGAGCTAGCTGTTAAACTTTAAAATCCAACACTTTATTACTCGATTCTTGGACAGACTTGCATGGCTTTAACACTTGAACTTGAAACCTCATTTCTTGAAGCATTAAACACATCCTAGATCTACCTAATTACAAGTAAAGTGCGTTTTGTCAAAGGATTAGCCAATTACATAAAATAGTTACATATGTTCCTAACATTGAATCATATATGTCCTAACAAGCCCCATCTCTATACTGGCCTAAGTATTGGTACAACAAATACTGATCGGTATGGTACGAAATTGACTCCTTTGCTCGTCCCTCTCACTTTGCACTCTCTATCAATGTTTTGAATTATTTGGCTTTTTGTTGATTACTTTTTGCTGAAAAGTAAGCTAAAGTATACTTATACTTTGAAAAAGTAAAGTTTTAAAAAGTTATACTTGAGCCCAAAAATAAAATAAAATTAAAAGATATAAACAAAAGTTGTACACAAACAGACATGCATATAAGACGGTGAAAATAAATTGATATTTTAAACTAAAAAAAAAAAAAAAATAGATCTAAACATGTTATTTCAAGCATGATATTATATGACTAGTTTTTTTCATTTATAATTTGATAGTTACAATGAGAGTGATGAGGGAATTTATACCTTAGATGTCTTAATTGAAAACATTAAGAGGTGTCAATTGAGTTACACGAATCTTAGCACATGACTAGTTAATTTTTAGCAATGAAATGCAGTTAAAAAATATATAAATTGCACCTGAAGAATGATAATAATAATAATAATAATGAATACCATCAATATGGAATGATCATGTTTGGCAGGGAATGGGTCGAGAAATAAGCAATGTAGGGACACTGAATTTTTTCCAATCATTTCACAATTGCTAAGTTGGTAATAAGTTGTGGTTAAAGTAACATCACTTTCATATACACCTATCATTAACACACTTTGTATTGGTACCAATTATAATATGTCATCTCAATAGTTGTTGAAAAAATTATGTTCTTAAGATTATTGTCTATGAATTCCGTTTCTTTTAGACACTAGAAGAAGGGGGACGTGGGGTTTGAACTACAGGTAATGGGATGCCACAAAGGATAGAATTACATTGGAATATCACTTGAACTCATAGAATTCCAAATTGAAAGGCTTCATTCTTGTGTTGTTTGATGGGAAGAAACTTATTACTACTATTATTCGAGCATTCACAATAAACTCAACAAATCCCACTTTTTTTTCCCAAATTTTTGGTGAAAAAAACTTATTTTTCTTGCTCCAACAAGTTCAACCGTCTCAATGAATTTTTTCTTAATTTTACACCCATTTTTTATTTTGTCCTACTTGATGTAAGTAATGCCTTTTTACATGGAATTCTTAAGGAATATAAACGCCTTTTTACATGGAATTCTTAAGGAAGATGTTTATATGCAACAACCTTAATACTAATTAAGTTGATCCAATACATCCTACCTATGTTTTCAAACTTCATAAATCCTCTCTATGGCTTGAAACAAACCCTCTAGGCTTGGTTTGAGAGCTTCACCAACCAATTGCTTTACTTAGGGTTCACTACTACTCTTGTAGATTCTTCTTTATCCATCTATCACACTAGTCACACTATTATCTACCTTCTCATGTATGTTGATAATATTATCATCATAGCAAATAACACCACCTACATTATCTCTCTCATTTTGATGCCGTGGAAGTCTAAAAAAAAGCATACACATTGCTTTTTTTATGGAACAGAAATTAAACTGTTAGTTCTAGTAGTACACCTGGAATTCATAAGGGTTTCCTTGAATTTGTGAGAGCTCTTGAATTCATAAGGAGAAATAGTTTGAAATCCACCAAAAAATATAGAGACAAAAATATGAATTTTATTGATTAATTAATTGTTCAAAAAAACATTTACAGACTTGAAGGCCTATTTAAAAGCCCCATAAAACCTAACAAACAAAAAATATATTCTAAAACAAATCTTAATTAATACCATTTTTTGAGGGAAAAATCTTAGTTAATACCTGATCATAATAAGAACCAAATTTGATCTAAAAAGTATTAAAAGTACCTAAAAATAAGGAAATAATAACCATAAACCAAAAATAATGAAAATTACATAAAAGTACCAAAATTAACAAATGACAAAAATTAAATTACAAATTATGTCCTACATCACATTTCCAACCTTAGCCACACTTTTGAACTTAAAGATTTGGGACCTTTGAATTACTTCCTTGTAATTCGAAATACTCCTACCAAGACTGGCATCTCACTTTTCAGTTCCAAATATGCTTCAGACATTCTTCATCATTTTAATATGCAGAATGCCAAGTCTATCAAAACACCATCTTTTCCTTCTATTAGACTCACAACTCATGATGATTACAACCTTCCTAATCCTATTGAGTTTATAAGCATGACTAGAGCTCTATACGTACCTTACTTTTACCAAGCCTAATATTTCCTTTGTTGTTCACTAAATTTGTCAGTTCATGCATTCCCAAATAAATAATTGTCTTATGGTTTCGAAGCATGTTTTAAGATGCATTAAAGGTAAAATGCACTTGTATGGCTTTCATTTCAATCTAGGCCCCTTAACCCCTTTAGCATTCATTGATGCTAACTAGGCTGGTAATCCTTCATTATGATGCATAAAAATCGTCAGTGAGCTGATTGTCCTTGATCGTTCCAATGGGTACCTGAAAAACAAGAAACCATGAACCAAATAGAGAGCACCAATGGGGTGCCGGCTAAAGACCCTCCAAAGATTAAGTCAGTGAATGAGAAATCTCTAAGAATTCTATAGCGAGAGAACTAGGGATTTTTTGCGTACCTGGGAGAAGAGAAGGTCTGAGGCTTATGTAGTGGCGAATCAATGAACCAAGATCCCTTGGATGTAGGGATTCTTTCTTGTAGAAAAGATCTGGAATTAAGGTTCCAAGATTTTAGGGTGTCTTTCCATATGGGGAAGATACGGGCGTGTAATAGGATCTTTGTACGTGATACACAAGACATTTCCATATGAGGATACGTGCGTGGAGACTACATAGAGGATTGTGGGGCCCACTAGATCTACCCATCGGTATGGTCCTCCGTTTGTTGGAGTCTAAGTGCTGATGCAAGAAAAAACTTGACGGGTCTCTTAAGGGTGGTGTCTTTATTCGTCCATATAAACAGATTCGACGAGGAAACACACCAAGACCCGTTCGAGGCCTCTACAGTAGTGAGTTTATGGTTGGTACGCTTCGCCTCTTACCGTTGGGATGGTATGGACGAGGATCGTTCGTTCCTATGAGGACCTAGATGGACAAGGAGAAGTTTCGAGCCCATCGGGGTTGCTTTGGTACGAATGAGTAATGAAAATTCCTGCTAGACGAAAATACCCTTATCAGCTACTCCCTACTCCATGACTCGTCGAGCTAGCTGAAGGATCGCAAAGTACATAGAATATTCCTATCATTTAATGTTCTTCATCTCGGTAACCTATGTCATAAATGAGGGGCAAAAAGTTCTTTGTATTTCGTGGGGTGACAAGTGGTGTCTTCTGGTTCGTTCATATGAGGCGTCGCGTCGCTTCGTTTTTCGTGCTTCTTCGCTTTATAAATATGCCCACGCCCTTTTGAAGTTTACTTTTTTTATTTTACTAAGAATTTCACCCAGAGGTCTAGATATAGTCCTATCCGTCCATTGCTCGCCATTCGTCCTCACGCTTCGTTGCTTTGTCAAGCTCATCTTTCACCGTCGTCCTTTCAGGGTAACATATTTTTATTTTTACTCATTCTTATTTAAATTGTCCCTCCTCGATCGTCGGTCTAGTATTTAGTTTTACGTGTGAGTGACTGCCTAGCTTTCATCCGTCTCTTGTAGGTGAGAGGATGTCAGGTGATAGTAAAGCGACGAGTGGTCATGTTCCGTTGATTCATCTAGATAACAAAGATGTTGGTATGTTTGGTAATGACCCTATGGTGGGAGATTGGACGGACTTTTAGGAGAGGGAGCCCTCAACTCACCTTTCAGAAGATGAAGTGGAGGGAGATTTAGAAGGATAAGAGGTATAGGAGGAAGAAGGTGAGGGAGACAACGAAGAAGAATATGGAGAGGAAGAAGATGGAGAGAAGGAGAATGGAGAGGAAGAGGACGGAGAGGAAGAAGGTGGGGGAGGAGACGGAGGGGCCTCTGAGTCGTCGGGCGACGATTTCAGGCCATTTATTATCCCCAAGATCTGGTTCGTGAACAACTTTCTCCCTAAGATGTCGGTGAAGGTTTTCAATAAACTCCATGACCGTTTCCAGATACCCAACCATATACCTTTAAGGCTACTGGGTAAAAATGAAAAGTGCTACTCTAGACGAATAGCGGACGTCGACTTTTATGAATCTGTCTTCATCGCGGGGTTAAGGTTGCCTCTCACCACGTTGCACTGTCAGCTTGCGGACTACCTAGGCATATCCGTCAGCCAGATCTATCCCAATGCTTGGAGGATCTTTATTGGTGCTGAGGTGCTGTGGGGGCAGATGAGTGGGGGCCACCGTCATCTTACCTTGAACGAGTTTTTTTTACTGTTATAAACCCCTGCAGATAGTAGGTTCGAAGGGTTTTCTAACGTGAAAGGTGATGTTGAAATTGATGACGGATGTTCCTGATTCTAATAGAGATTGGAAGGGTAGATAATTCTTTGTTCAGGGGACGGATTGGGTGTGTAGACTTGAGGAATAGGTGGATGTAGTTGAGTTCGACAATACTTAGGGAGTTTTAGATATTGCTGGTGAGTCGTTTTTAGTATAATTGATCATCTGTTGTAGAGTTAAATATTTTTTTTTCTTGCTTTGCATATTCTTGTTTATTCTGTCACTAACCTTTTCTTGTTTTTTATCCGTCAGCTCAAGCACCGATGGTAATCAGCGAGGAGCAGAAGGATTTTTTGGGATGGATCTTATATATCCCCTTAATAGAAAGGAGTTGGAAGAAGCTAGTGACGCTTAACACCCTCTATGCATATTGTGGACCAGTGCAGATGGCTGAAGCTAGAAGGTTGGAAGCCCAATCCCGCTGACCTAAGTATTTTATTCGTCGCCTAGTTCTTATTTGTCCTAACTTTTGATTTTTCCTAGGTCTTGATATGTTCGTTCTTATCTCATTGTTACTTTTGTTGCAGAGATGGAGTTAAGGCTGAAGAGGGCTTTGGTGGTGAAGAAGGCTGCAGTCCTGCAATCAAAGGCTGGTAGTTCGTTTGCCCCGGCCACTAAAACGAGCTTGAAGAGGAAGAACCAAGTTGCCAGGGGATGTCTGGCGAAGAAAACCATCAACCGACCCGTCATTTCAGACCCGACAGGTTCCTAAGGCACTTCGAACCCTCCCCGTCATGGCGTGGGTAAGGTTTTGATGTCGGCTTGCCACCCCGTCATCAATGAACTAGTCCCTTAGACCCCTCTTCTGGTGAGGGACAAACAGAAGACGACTTATGGACTCCATATCTCTTAGTTGATGGTAGCTATCGATCGAGTCTGGACCATACAACTCTTTGTCTTAGAAGCGGTGATATGACTAATCATTCGTTCCCACAGACGGCGCAACTAATGATGCACAAAAATCGTCAATGAGCTGATTGTCCTCAATCGCTCCAATGGGTACCTGAATAACAAGAGACCAAGAACCAAACAGAGAGCACCGGTGGGGTACCGGCCAAAGACCCTCCGAAAGTTAAGTCAATGAATGAGAAATCTCTAAGAACTCTATAGTGAGAGAACTAGGGATTTTTTGCGTACCTGGGAGAAAAGGAGGTCTGAGGCTTATATAGTGGCAAATTAGTGAACCAAGATCCCTTGGATGTAGGGATTCTTCTTTGCAAAGAAGATCTGGAATTAAGGGTCCAAGATTTTAGGGTGTCTTTCCATATGGGGAAGTTGCAGGAGTGTAGTAGGGTCTTTGTACGTGATGCGCAAGACATTTTTATATGAGGATACATATGTGGAGACTATATAGAGGATTGTGGGGCCCACTAGATCTACCAGTCGGTATGGCCCTCTGTTCGTCGGTGTCTAAGCGTTGATGTGAGAAACAACCTAACGGTCTCTTAGGGGTGGTGTCTTTATTTGTCCGTATAAACAAATCCAACGGGGAAACACACCACGACGGGTTCAAGGCCTCTACAGCAGCGAGTTTACAGTCGGTATGCTTCGCCTCTTACCATCGGGATGGTATGGATGAGGATTGTCCATTCCTATGAGCACCTAGACAGACGAGGAAAAGTTTCGAGCCTGTCAGGGTTGCTTTGGTACGGGTGAGCAATGAAAATTCCTATTGGACGAAAATACCCTTATCACTTCATATCACAAGTCTACCATAGGCAACCTTGTCTTTCATGGACCTAATCCCACATCATGGTTAGCTAAGAAACAGTCTATCGTTTCTTGCTCATCCATAGAGGTAGAATATTGTGCCTTAGCCACCACTATGGAAGTTAACTTTCATTTTGTAGGAGGGACGGTTTTTTTTCATGACATTCAAGTCAAATTTAGCTCTAGTAAAGACAATCTCTCACAATATTTTTATGAAACCTTTGGCCACTCTTTATTTCTCCTTTATTCAGTCCAAACTACTTTTGGATTCAATTTCCCACATTCGTTTGAGGGGGCATGTTAAACCAACTCTAGTTATTTATTTATTTATTTTTATTATTCTTTATTTTATTTTTTATGAGATAGAAATCATACTTTAGCTTAATTTAAGCGTATATGTATAAAGGTTCATTCTAAAAATTTGAGCCACAACCCTTGGCCCCCTATCTCACAAGAACTTGTACTTATGAAGTGATTATCATGTTAATGGTTCACAGTGATAAATCAACTCCAATCTAGCAAGACGAGAAATTATATAGTTCTCATAGTGGACCACGTCACTTGTTCACTATTCTACTAAAAGACTCTCACCTAAATTATAAACTAACTCAGCAATTTTTAAACAAGTAAAAATATTTTAGTGGAATGGTGAACAAGTAACTTGGTCTATAATGAGAATCATATAATTTCTCTAGCAAGACAGAGAGAATGCCAAAACCAAAAAGGCAACCGTTTCACAGCTAGTAACAGTTACTTAAGCAACAAATGATGTTACATCAATTTTAACGTGCACAACACCGTTTCACAATAGACTCTTAAAGCTAATTATATTAATTAAGTATTTCCACCCTCCCTAAAAAGTTACCATAACTTTTGAGTGAAGTTGTGGTGTGCCTTTTTGTTAAAACCCCTTTCCCTCTCCCTTGTATGTGTGTGTATGTTTGTTTCTCAAAAAAAGAATGGATAATTGTCCCATATTGCTTAAGAGAGTGTTGTGTGTAGTATAACTTGCCCCACCATCCCTTAAAAGTTACCATGACTTTTGAGTGGAGTTGTGGTGTGCCTTTGTGTTAGAACCTCTTTCTCTCTTCCTTGTGTGTGTGTGTTTGTTTCTCAAAAAGAGAATGAGTAATTGTCCCACATTACTTAAGAGAGTGTATTGTGTGTAGTATAACTTGCCTCACCCTCCCTTAAAAGTTACAATGGCTTTTGAGTGGAGTTGTGGTGTATCTTTATATTAAAACCCCTTTCCCTCTTCCTTTTGTGTGTGGGTGTTTGTTTTTCAAAAAAAAAAAAAAAAATGTATTGTCACACGACGCCATTTCACTTAATAGGCGATGGGTTGTTGAACAATTAGTTAGATAGCCATTTCACCGTAGTTATCATTCTGTTAGAGAGAAAGTGATTACTTTAATCTTGTAGAAATACTCAATTATGGTGTAATTGTTCATTAAGTGAGATAATTTTCAGTTTCATTATATTTCTTCGTACTTTCACCCTCTCTCACTCTGTGGATCATCTTCTTCTTACCGTTTCTTTTCTTTTTTCTTTTTGCTTGAATTCTTCTTACAGTTTCTTTGTCCTGTACAAAAGCTTTAGTTGACAAGGTTTTCAAACCCGGACCGTTCATTGAACCATAAAAGGGAGAGGTTCAAGGTTTTTGAGGTTGAACCGAGGTCGAACCGGGGTCGAACCGTGATGACGTCATAATTAATTTAATAATTAATTAAAGCCTAAATATAGATATTAAATTTATAAAAATAGAAAAATTGACTAATATATCTTTATATGTGAGGGAAATTTAATGATTTTCAAGAATATATTTAATAATTAAATAAGAAAGTTAATAAAATAAAATAATAACTATGAAAACATTAAAATTTATGATTAATTTTTGAAGTAAAGTTGAATATCTTTGAAGTATTTTAATTATAATTTTTTTTTTATTCCTTGTAAGAGATGGATAATTTAATTAAGTAGAATATAATTGTGTTAATTTGTTTTTATAAAAAAAAAAAAAAAAATTGCTAAGGGGTTGGACCGCACGGTTCTTGCGGTCCAACCCGGTCCAACCCCGGTTTTAGGGGTTCACGGAATTGCCACATATGCCCAGTTCTTGAAACTTAAAAAACCGGTTTTCATCCCGGTTCACGGTTTTCACGGTCCGACCTCCCGGTCCGGTCCGGTCCGGTTCTGAGAACTATGTTACTTGATTGGTTTTATATAAAATAAAAAAAGTCACAATAATTTTACAACACTTTTACAACAAATCTTAAATAACAGATTGTTACTTACTATTGTTGGTAGGTAAAAAAAGAAAAAAATTGTGATGAGTTTAGATTAAAACTTGTAATAACCTATCACCTAAAATTTGTTATGAAAATATTATAAATATAAAGTTACTCATTTCATAATGTGAAAACCTTGTAAAGAAATATCTCACTTTTTAGAGTTCTCACTTTTTACATGTGTTGTCTAGACCTAGGAAGCATGGGTTTGGATTCAGGTTCGAGTGTGGGTGCGGATGCATGACAATTTTTTAAAAAGTAGGACGCCGATGTGGCGGGATACATATATTAAATATATTTTAATTTATATTTTCTATATATTGTTAAGCATTTTTTTATATTATATAAAATATATATTAATATATTATTACTATTTTACTACAAATGAATATATATATATTAAACTCAAATAAAGTGAAATTGTGAATAAAAAAAAATTTCTTCATGGGTTTTTTTTTTTTTTTTTTTGGTAAATACAACTATCATTTTGGGTATTTGCAAACAAAGAACCTTCCACGAAGGTTCATTTTAGCAGCTTTATGTCATTTCACAGCTCATACAAGTAGAGACAGCCACTATTGGACTAAAGGGAGCAATGGCCCCCTTATTTTTATTTATTTATTAAGTACTAATTTTTGCAATTTTATTTTATAAAATTACATTTTACTCTCTTTAAGTAATATTATTGATTATTTTAAGAGTAATGTTATATTTATAAATTTTTTACAAACCATTTTGGTAATAAATTTTTATTGGTTCGCACGTGAGCCCACTACTTATATCATTTTTTTACATATTAATAACCAGTTATTATATCAGTGATTTATAAATAACAAAAAGTTTGTAACTCTAGCATTTTACTCATTTTAGTGACCATAAAAATATTTATAAATCTAAAATCTAAAAAAATATATGTATAAGCCCAAAAAAAAAAATTAGCTCAGCAACAAAAATTATCAATAGTAAAACTAAAAAAAATTAAGCCCAATCACCAATTTTATCCAAAATAAACAACCCTTCCCTTTAAAAAATTCCAAACAAAATTAATTTTGTTCTTACCCAAAAAAAAAAAAAAATTCTTAGCAATTAAATAGTAGCAGAGTTAAAAGTTAAAACTACAGCACACAGTAAACAATAAAGCCGTCTCTCTTACCTCAAAGTCCTACCTACACGTGTGAAAGACCATATTCTCACATCCTCTCTTTAGTCTTTTCTTTCTTGATTATTCATTTACTCTAATTCAAAGTTCAAACTTTCAGCTCCTTCCTCATCAGACCGTGAGTCTCACAGTGCTCTCTTCTTCTCTTATTCCCATAATCATCTTTTTTATCTTCTTTTTATTTTTCTTCACCTCCTCTGTGCTAGAGCGATACAGAGATTCCAGCCGAAAAAAAAAAAAAAAAAAAAAGTTGGGGATGCGCGTGCAGCCGTGTCGAATGCCACACGCCACGTCCCCAAGAGTCCGACACAGTTGCAACGATCCTGATCGCCACACCCGTGCTTCCTAGGTCTAGTCTTTAATCAGATTCAAGTCATAGTCATATGCTAAAGGGTGGCCACTTTTATATACCCAATCAATGAAGATCAAAAACAGACAATGCATAATCTGAAACTTGGAATACTTTTTACTTTTAAATTTATTTGTTTATTCACAATTTTTTAAAGTTCCATTTTTTTATTACAATTCTATTTTTTTCCTCTACAAATAAAAAAAAAAGCTAATTAATTAACAAAAAACTAATGCACTCAGTATCATCATACCATCGTGGAAAATTATTAGCAAAACTCTCACCAAAAATCTCTCAAGTCTCAACACTCTCATTATTAGTGAAAAAAAAAAAAAAAAAAAAAAAAAAAAAAAAAAAAAAAAAAAACTCTGACACTCACGTTATCATCCTAGCTAGAATTATGAACGAAAGACCAGCTTACTCGATGACAATGAGTTAAGGGAATACAGTGACATGTTATTATTTGACACAGCCTGTGTGGTACATGGTACAGAACAGCATGCAACCCGCACCACCACAAATTTACACACAACACAACGTGTCCTGTCTTAAAACATTTACGGTATAAGGCACGGGCTTTCATCTTGTTACCACAGGCCACAATAACAGAACGAACAAAAATCCCTAGTACCAGTTTAATGGAAGCTGTTGAGATCATAAAATATATCTCAATAATTGCTTCTTGAATGGTTACGTACGTATGAGACCCTCCTTGCTCACCCACGATGACACAGCTCCTTGATTTGATAAGACCCTCGCTGCATTTGCTCCAAGTAAGGACGGGTATGTGGTGGCCCGAAACACCATAATAATCCAAAATAATTGATGCATGCACCTACCAGTCCTACGTATCCAGCTTTTATCGAGAGTACTCAAAGTCTCAAACCAGACAGATGAAGTTGAAAATGAAGTTCGATCCATCTAATCTGCGTGGGCTCATTGTTTTGGAAGCAAGCAGAGAGGGTAAATGGCCTGGGCCATGAACCATGATCCTTCTTTGCATCAATAATATATACCATCTTATTTAAAGTTTGTAGAGGTTGTCGGTACGACTGCGTTCCAAATATTTTTATTATTATTTATTTTTTTGTCGTTGGGCAATTATGTAAAAAGAAAAAAAGTCATTGGATAATAATGAACAATATAGTCATTGGGCTTTTATAGGTAATTAGTAACCAATAACTATAGACCATTATTACCGCGCACCTTTGATGCGGTGATCACTTTATAAGTATAAGTGCTTGTGAGGTGTGGGGAGCAAAAATTGAGGTTTAAGTCTCTAGGAGGGAGCTTCACACACATATACACTTAAATTAGAATAAAGTAGAAATTATATCTTATATATATATATATATATATATATATATATATATATATATATATAAACTATAGACCATTATTGTCATGAATAACCTATATAATACCCATCATCACACCCTTTCCTATAAGATATATTTTGTTGGATATATTTCAATAATTTACTTTTATGATTAAGCAAAAAAGAACAACATACAGATCTAATTATAATTAATAACACAAAAAAGATGTGATGTGCAAAAATAATAAATAGATACTATATATATAAAAAGAAATCTGCAATATAATTAAAAACTCACAAACCAAATGTATGAAGAATGAATGATACTGATCAAGTATTGTGTTTGACACAATCTCCTTAAGACAGATTTCACCCCTCACACAATCTGTGATGCTTTAAGACTCACGGACATCTGCGTCCTAGGATAAAATGAACTACAGTACGGAGAAGAAGCACACAAGGCCCGTGCTTTGCAAACTAATCTATGTCTCTTTCTCTCTCTTTGACTCAAATGCTAATGCACAAAATATTTTCTCACTGGGAGAGTTTCTCAAAAGTTATTTTTCATTAATAAGGGATTATGAATATAGATGTTATTGAACAGACACGCTATTTTGAAAATAACTGCTGTATACAGACTTAGTAATACAAAAAATAAAATAATAAAATATTATTATTATTTAAATAAGAGGGCCTAGTCCACACATGCCTAAAGCCCAGCCCAATGTCCAATCTATGAGTATATAAACTCATATTCTCTATCATTTCCTATGTGGAACTTAATGATTCTCACCACTTTAATACCATGTTCAAGTGAACGCATTAGGAGTCAATTTCTTATTTATTCCACTATTTTTCTAACAATCTCCCACATGAATGGAAATTGACAAAACACAATGCAAATGAAAATGCAAACACAGAGAGAGTAGAATAAAAGTTACTGTATTGGGAGAGGTGGCTTTTGGTTTTGAACCTTCCTTTGTGAAAGACTATCGGATATACTGGTTAATCAGTGAACATGATGTTTTTGAACTATCAATTGTTTGTATATACCAAGACAATAGAATTCACACAATTCATTTTTTAACACAGTTCGTTCTTATAATTTTCTTCATTTTGGCTCTAAAAATATCCTGGTAAATTCATGAAGTGCTCTAGAGAATTTAGCCTTAAAACTCTCATGGAAGCGCCCACTTCACACTCATATAGGTGACTTTTATTAAGAATATCTAGTATACCCCACTTGGATTTCCAAGATTAATTTAAGAATCATTACAAGCAAAACTTATCCTAAACATCGCTTACAGGCATCACTATTTCATCATGAACGCGTGCAGTTTACTTGCTTTCCACTCAAATAATTGATTTTGGATCCATTTTATAATCTGGAAGTACTTCCATTTGAAAGCAACAGCCTAATTGTATTGTCTCCAACAAATATGTAGAGACCAACCATAACTCTGTGCCCTACCAATATATACAAATATGAGGCACAAGTATCCAATAATGCATATTTGTTTAGATTTATAAAGACTTTCCAAAAAAATACATATGCTCTTCATATAAGGTGTTCTCACTAGACTGTTATCACATCTCTCATGTAATTGAGACAAAACAAGTCTATCAGATGTATTAGAAATTTTCATTTCTTGTATCACATCCATATCACCTATATCTTTCAAGTTGAAATTATTGGTCGACATCATCTTGGTAGCTTTTATTATTGCTAAATACAATAGCATGTTGTGATATATTTCACAACACACACTAGTAGCATGAAATCTAAACTCATTTGACATCATCCCATTGTCAAATTTCTCATGTCATTGCATTGAAACTTGCTTCAATCAATACAAAGATTTAATAAACCTACACACTTTGTTTCCTTGTACAAAAATCATTAACCCCTTTGGTTTATTGTGTATCAAGAAAACTCACATCTTCCATTTGTTTGTAACCTTCTACAACAAGTCTCGTCTTGTAATAGTCAATAATTCTATCAACTCTCAAATTCCTAGGCGGTAGATCCACCAATTACTATGCATAGATTTCCAAGATGGATTTATTGCACTATTGACAATCTCTTTTCCAAAAAGGCACCTCAGGATATCAGTTCTTTGAAACTTCAAGTTCATCTTCTAACATTTAAATTAAAAAATTTGGACCAAACTAATATGACATTCCTCCTTTTACTATGCTTAGGCTCAACCTCTTTTCCATCAACTCTTGATCATGAGAGGTACTAAATGCAAACTCAAACTTTCTTTAAAAAAATTTTAATACTTGAAATATATTCTAATTAATTTTCATGCATAGAATAATAATAGATTCATAAATTAGAAACCACCATGCACTACTGTTATGACTATAATCAATGAAAACATAAGCAATAGCTTTTGGTCCTATCTTTATCCATTAGGAATAGGAAACACCACCTTCACCAAGCACTTTCACATTTAATGAATTTATAGAAATGCGATCACTCTTTCCATAATTCACAATATGTCTTAGTGATTTTCTTTTAACGCATCTCAATGAAAAAAAAATTGGTGGATATAATAGTTTCCCCCCAAGTTCTATGGTAATCAAGAACTTATTGCATTCATTGAGTTATTTCTCAACTTCATTCTTATAATGAATAAACATCTCTAATACCTCACCCTTGCTTACTTAATAAGCACTCATAACAGACTCATGTGCATTCCAAATTTTAGACAACTCAAGTATGTCAACTAAGGCATATAAAATATATTTCAACCAAATAAATATTACAAAACAATATATTGGTATTAAACACTTTAATATCCAATCAAGTTCACACATGCTCAAAAAATTATATATACATGTATGTAATTAAATAAGGCTATAAGTGCTCAAAGACAACAATCATGTGTCCTCCATATCAATACAAGCAATTGTGTTTTAAACTTTATAAATAATTAACACCTCTGGCCTAAGGGTGAATTGTACAGTCTTCACTGAGAGTGCAACCCCATAATTACAGCCCCATTAGTGTGCAATTCTTCTCATTCTTTTTCAAGTTTGACGCAATAAAATATTGGGCTTATATCCTCACCTTTGAAATTATTACAAATAGCTCTCATAATGCTATTTTAATTATCAATTAATGAGTCCTTTAAATGGATCAAAATTTTTGCCTCCATCTAAATTCCCAATTTCCTTTATTCATCTAGCCCATACACCATTGCACATTTAAGGCTTAGAACATCCTTTTGAACAACCACCACCAAACATGGTCATCATTATAAAGTTTAAAGTCACATCTCAATATAAATTCTCATTGAAAAATCTTGTTGGGTTTTAGACCCCTTAAAAACAACCAGATTGCGTAGCCTAGTTAATTAGCCAAGTTGTTACTTAGTCAAATTATGCAATACTAGGTTAAAGCAATCAAATAATCATATCAAAGGAATAAAGCAGCGGAATAATAAAAGACACAATGATATGATCACCTAGGAAACCACACGGTAAAAACCTGGGGAGGATTTGACCCACCGATCCTCAAGGCAAAACAGAATTCACTATGAAAGAATTGAAGTTCTTACAAAAGGACTACAAGCTCCCCGCTCGACTTCCTAATGCTACCCACCAGTAGAACTTACTGACACGACCACGTGCAAGCTCCGAATCCACAGACTCCTTCTTTCTTGAATTCTTCAATCAGCTACAAGCACCCACGCTTGATATTCTTTAAGTTTCAATGGTTGCAACTATGTTGATCATCAAGATGTTGAAGTAATCTCAATCTTGAAAACCCTAAGCTTTGTGTAAAGGAAAGCTCCTCTAGATCTCACAAGACATTTACACAAAACCGCAATGTATGAGCAACAATACAATATGGACAACCACCAAAAACGTGGCTAGGGTTTTGTTTAAATACCTAGGGTAAAAACATAAAACCCTAAACGTTTAATGAAGTAGGGCTGAGTTGGAAATTCTGCAAAAAATTCAACCTGTACGATTTTCGATCGATCGAGCCTGTCCTTCGATCGATCGAGCCAGGCCGAAAGTCCCAAAGACTTCTGCAGCCACTTGATTCCAACTTTACATTAATAGATCAACTTTGAGCAAGCCTAAATAAGACTAAATACATTGCTTTGATCATGGTTTGTCAACATTACAAATTAGAGTTCTAAATACATAAAATCCTAAGACCTTAGAACCTAACAAACTCCCCCTTTGGCAATCCGTGACAAAACACAAACAAAAAGCTCAAAGTTTACAATAAAAAGCCCTTTACAAAAAGTAATGCTCATAAACCAAATTCAATCCTAACTACTATCCATCAGTTGCAAGTGTAGACAGCAGCCAAATCGAATGCACCTGTATATTCCTGGAACACTCAATAAACACATAAACGCATGTGTGACAGAAAAATAGTAAATCAACAGATATGTAATCTAACTCCCCCCCTAGGTTAGATACACCAAAAATAAACACATTCTTGAAAGTTCACTCAACATATAATAAAGACATATATCAATGAATAACTCATAAATATAAATCAATAAACAGTGAACACATAGAATCAAGAATCATATATAAAAAAAAATGTATTTCCCTACAAGTATAGCCCAAAAAGAAAGTATACATAGTGAAGCACCTAGATATAATCTAATCTCAAAAACTCCACTAGCTTCTCAAAAAGTAACAAAAACTCCCCCTAGCTACAAAAACCCCTCTACAAGTATCCAAGCTCTACTCCCCCTTTTTGTGACGGAATGCCAAAGGACATCACAGGCCATCATCAAAAGGAGGTGGTGAGGATGAACGAAAATGCGCCAAATCCGCTCTCAGAGCACGAATCTCATCGAACAAGTCCATCAAAAGCTGACCATGAGCCGCCTGAACGGTCATGACAGTCTCCAAGGTACAACGGACATCAAAGTTAGCCGCAGGAGGTGGAGGAACAGGACCAGCAGCACCAGCAGGATCAGGAACAGCCTCACGAGCAGGACCTGTAAAAGAAGAAGGGGGTGCGGAACTAGAAGGCTCAGACCTCACGTGTTTAGAGCCAGCTCGAAGATGAGCAGCCCTCTGTCTAAGGAAAGAGGCACCTATGGGAGCAATCACATGAACGGGCTCAGAAGCAGGGAAATCATCTAAACCAAGATAAAGCAAAATCCTATGAATAAAAATAGGATGAACAAGAGCATGAGCTGTAGATGAACTCCTATAAACTTCGTTCAAAGAACGAAGAAACAGATGATGAAAATTGATAGGAGCATCAGTGACAAGAGCGTACAAAAATACACACCTCTCGAGAGGAATGGTGTGCAGATGAAAAATGGGCCAAAGAGAGTGACACGCTATCCTAAAAAAGAGATAGACAGTCTTAGGAAGCTCAGCGGTGGTGATCCTAGGATCAAAACCCCACTGGATAGAAGACTCAACTCAGGTGACTCTTCATAGGGATAGACAGGGTGCTGTACCAAGGGTACCCCTAGAGCATCAGCCACTACTGTAGGAGTAATGACATACTCTACGCCTCGTATCCAACTCTTAACTAGAGTGTTGGAGAAGAACTCTTTAATCAGGGTAACTGGAGGAGAAGGATCAGACACATCCAATAAAGGTAACCAGCCCCTACGCTCAAAGTTTGCCCTAATGGCAGGATCAACCTCATCAAAGGTCACAGAACGCTCAGCCCAAACTTTTCTCTTAAGGTTTAAAGTCTCATAAATCTCTTGGTTTTTCTCACTCGGAAACCTCTCACTATCAAAGGAATGTGGGGGAGGAGAAGGAGAGGGAATAGACC
This sequence comes from Quercus glauca, assembly GCA_023736055.1. Lineage (NCBI taxonomy): Eukaryota > Viridiplantae > Streptophyta > Magnoliopsida > Fagales > Fagaceae > Quercus > Quercus glauca. The sequence goes on along the minus strand of CM043320.1, from coordinate 43,730,931 downwards.
TACGGGCTCTAGTCTTCCTAGGCATGATGCTAAGAAAATGATAGAGACACAAGGAAAAACCAAAAAGAATAAAACAAAATTAAGGACAGATTGCAAGTTAGCACAAAAAAATAGAATAAAAATCTATATGATGCATGAACAAATACAATGCCATGATGCATGTACTAATGCAGTAAACAATTAAGTTCGATTGAGATTAAAATTGACAAAATTGGCCTGAGCAGGGAATTTCTATCAAAAACCCCAAAAATTGAAAACCACTTGTTGAAATTTTTAAACAAATTGATGAATTGGGCATTACAAAACACAGCACATAGATTATAATGCCTAATTTCATCAAAACAACAAGCCAATTTCATCAAATTCAACTCAATTTCACAAAAGCCCCAGTTCGGATCAAGAACAAACCCTAGATTTTTCAATTTTTTACCAAACTCAAAATTGATCAAATTAACAGGTAAGGATCATGTTTATGATGTGTCCCCACAAAAACCCAATGATCAATTGCACAAAATAGGGCTTGAATCAACAGAAAATCCCAAAAATGCTAAGTCCGAAAATCTCCCTCAAATGCATGGATTTATGCATGAAATCATGAAAATAAATTCAAAAAGAAGGGTAAAAGAGTCTTACCGGCTTGAGGAAAGAGAAATCTTGCAAAAATTTTGGAAGAAAATGACAAAAAATTGACTATGGAGCCTTGCCTCGTCGGAGAGAGAAAGAAAAAGTTTGAAAACTTTTTGAAAAAGTGTTTGAAAAAGTCAGATATGAACTTTTAAAAAAGTTTTTTCACGATCTTCGATCGATCGAATGAAACAGTCATTTTGAAACAAATTAGAGCACTTTTTTGATCGATCGAAAATCAGAATGGATCAATCGAACTGGGCAGAGGCTCACAAAAATTTTGAGAAAAATCACAGTTTTGAAAAACACAAACCTAATTTTGAAAACAACTCCTCAAAGCATTAGACAATGAAAACAAAATGCATGAGTATGAGATGGAATTCTTTTTCAAAAACCCAAATTTTAAACCCAATTTTCTCAAAAACAAGTTTCAATCATTCTCTCATTGAATTTTCTTAAGCAACAAATATGTTGCGCACAAATCTCAAGATATTTTCAAACTATGTTAGTCAAACCAAAAACACACACACTAGCTTGTACAGTGTTTAACAAAGAGTAACTTGTGTAATGTGTGATACTAGCAAAAACTTGAGATACATGTGAGATAATATGTAAATAGCAATCAATTACAAAGTCTACAAAATTCATCACATAGAATTTGAAAGAGACTATCACCTAAAGAGTTACATCCTATAACTCTCACATGTCCTAGAACAAAAGCTTGCAATCATGTAAGTTTCTTGCATTTTTGCCTCTTATTTATGTGAATTGGCATTAAGCCTAATAGTACACACCGGTTTGAATTAAGTGAATTGGCATCAAGCTTAATAGTACACACCAGTTTTAATTTAATCGAGGCTATACCTTATGTTTTTTTTTTGTGCATGTGCTACACTTTCTCGAGCACAAAATCTTATGATATGCACTAAGGTGTTCATGATTGGCTAGTGAACAGTGATGAGATGGTTGTTTATGCCTTTCTCAAAAAGATCAAGTCCGACAGTCAAAGAACATGTGACTTCAAGATTAAGACAAAGTGATTAAAAACCACACACATCTTTCCCACACAACATGCACTACAAAGTTTCAACTAGTCAAGTGTAATAAATAAGCTCATCAAAGCTAAACAAGGTACACAAGACATGACATGTGTAAAAAGATTGACCAACCTTGTTTTCAAAAATCAAGAAAAATAGTGTCAAACATAGTTTTTGCTTTCTCCTTTTTTTTTTTTTTTTTTTTAATTATTATAAGAGTGTGGGGGCCTTTTTTGTGTGTTGGGCTGGGCTGCCTGCCGCGGTAGTTGGCCCGAGTATTCTGAGTAAGGAAGTTGAGATCGGTCCAACTGGAACTCAACTTGATCCGGCTTGTGCGCAAACATTGAGTCCAAGTCCAAGGGAAGATGCTGCGAAGTGGGCTTATCCCCTGTTTCTGTCGCAGGAACTTTTCTCCAGTTTCTGCCGCAGGATTGACTTTTCTGCTATGCAGCAAGTCTCTCTGCCGTGCTTTAAAGCTTCCTGCCGTAAAGCCTTGTGTAATAGAGCTGTCTGCCGTGCTTTAAAGCTGTCTGCCTGCCGTGCTTTAAAGTTTCCTGCCGTAAAGCCTTGTGCAATAGAGCTGTCTGCCGTGCTTCAAAAGCTGTCTGCCTGCCGTGCTTTAAAACTTCCTGCCGTAAAGCCTTATGCAATAGAGCTGTCTGCCGTGCTTTAAAGCTGTCTGCCGTAAAGCTTCCTTCCGTAAAGCCTTTTGCTGTGCAACAAAACTTCCTGACGTGCATTAAAACTCTCTACCATAAGGCCTTCTGCTGTGCAATGAAGCCGTCTGCCGTGCAATAAAAGTTTCTGCTATGCAGTGAAGCTGCCTGCCGTGCTTTAAAGCTGTCTGCCGTGCAGTAAAGCCTTCGGCAATGTGAATGACTACCATTTTTACTGCAGAAAGACTTTTCTACTTCCTGCGCATAAACAAATCTAAAAAACCCAAAGAAAATATCCATCAAACAAGTGTTAGTTTAAATGGGTTAGCATATTCTCAAATATATACATACATATATGAGTATATATACTTATACGTATTCACATATACATATATAAAATATATTTTTTCAGAATATGAGAAACAGGGTATATGTATATATATACTTACGGCAGGATAATGGTTAGTTTGTGTCAAAAGCAAAATACGTAATAACAAATAAAAAGGAAAGCTTCGGCAGGAAAGGTTTAACACGGTAAATACAATAAAAAGGTGCTACGACAGAATAGCTAATACGGCAAGTAAGACACCACAGCAGGACAACTGATGCGATAGACGTGATAAAAACGTGCTACGGCAGGATGACTAAATACAGCGGATATAAGTTGAAAATCAAATATATTTGCAATCAAAGTTAAGTATTAAATCTGCCCATAAGATAAGTAAACCAAGAAGGAACCCAAACTCCAACTTCAACAACCTTATCATGGGCTCCTGCCGTAAAAGTTGTTCATTTTGGAGAATAGGCTTAAATGGCTACTAGCTATTACTTTTGGAGATTTCAAAGAGCGGGTTTGCTAAGAGGGAGGGAAAAGATGGTCTATTAATGCATGCCCCTATTCCTGCCGCATTTTCTCTCTTCTTTTTCTTTCTTTCTTCCTTTCTTTTTCTCCCCTCTGGGTGTTTTTCTTCTTCCCTTGTTTTTTTACTCTTTCCCCTGTTTTTTCCTCTCTTCGGTTCCCCCGTTTTGGTCCCTCTTTTCTGCCGTGGTTACCTACCTTTTATAGTGAGCTAATTCAATGAGATTTCTCCCTTTTACCCCTAGGGCTTCACCAACTATTTTTGGTTTGTTGTATGCATCCTTTCAAGATTACCCACTCACCCATTGGTTGCCCCGACCACTGCCATCTGCTCAGAACATGTTTGTTGCACGACAAAATTCCATTTTGTTTATTCCTGCCGTATACCTCTACCTCACTACTTAGCTCTATGGCATGCATCAGTAGTCCCAACCATTTATTACTTCTTTTGGGTAAGATACCATCCCAGCAAGGTATATATCCCAAAAGAAGTTATGGCAGAAAACCAAATATAGACCCCCTTTTCCTCCCACCACCAAACCACGCCCTCTGAATCTCTTTGACCGTGGGCCCACCTCCCTTGTATTGGCTGGGTACAGGTTGGTGGTGCCCTGGCCCTTCTGTTCTTGCTCCACTGTCTTTTGTTTTTGTCTCCCACACCATTCCTGCCACAGCAGATTAGTTCTGTTTTGTCTGTTGCGTGTTTTTGTCTTGTTTGTTCATGCATTTCCTGCTGCATTTTCATTTAGTTTGACTCTTCCTTCACGCAATTCCTGCTGCTCCTTGTTTCCTTTTATCGTTCCTTTTCATATTAGTTCTCACACCTATCTTTTTTATACAAAAGGATTTGGGCCTTTGTGGGCCAAATAATGTTAACTGGATCAAAATTGCGTTGGACCCATTTTATCTTCGTCTGCCGAAGCCATCCTGCCAGAGAACCGTATCCTGCGGCGGACTTGTATTCTGCGGCAAACTTGTATTTTGCGGCAGATGGCTTTCACTTGCACTTCTTTCTTTGGACCCTTCTTGTTCTTTGGTCTTCTTGGTGGGCCTTTGGGCCTTGCTCTTCATTGGGCTTTCTTCCTCATAAGCCTTTGGGTACAAATTTGCAAAAATGGGCATTAACATTTAGCCCCCTTAGCATATGGATTGCTCCTGCAATTTGTATGCGAAACTCATGCAGTTTTTCTTTTGCGGGTTGCTTAACAACTCACATGCGAATGCTTTTCTTCTTTTCTTCGCGTGCTTGCTGTTTCAATAGTTACTCTCCTTAGGCAAGTTATTCTCTTTCTTTCTACAATTTTACGACCCTCCAAGGGTGGCCAAAAAGTTGATGTTCATGAGGGTGGTGCTGGGTCTGCTGTATGCTTTCCTTTTGCCCTTCATGACTTGTTCCTGCTAGGCCTCTTTGGGCCTGCTGTATGTTTTCCTTTTGCTAAATTCCATTAGCCCAGTACTATCATTGGGCTTGTACTATGCAGTTTCGGGCTTCCTTGGCTCATTTCATTGCTTTCGGGCTCCTTTGTCCCATTTTATTCTTTTGGGCATCCTCAGCCCGTTTCATCACTTTCGGGCTCCTTTGTCCCCGTTGGGCTCCTTTGTCCCATTTTACTCTTTTGGGCATCCTCGGCCCGTTTCATCACTTTTGGGCTCCTTTGTCCCATTTGGGCTCCTTTGTCCCATTTTACTCTTTTGGGCATCCTCGGCCCGTTTCATCACTTTTGGGCTCCTTTGTCCCATTTTGGCTCCTTTGTCCCATTTTACTCTTTTGGGCATCCTTGACCCGTTTCAATTCTTTACTCCCATAGGCTTTTACTAATTTCATTGGGCTTCCTCGGCCCAACTACTGTATACTCATCATTGGGGCTCATGGGCTTGCCATCAACCCCTACTCTCTTTACATTACTTTTGAGCCTGCCACGGCTCATTCTTACTTTTTCACGTCATACACTGCCCATGGGTTTGTTATTCTCTCTTTCCTGGCTGCTTTAAGCCCGTTTGCTCCTTCAAGGCCCATTTGTTTATTTCATGGACCTGTGATCCATTATTCCTGCCGCTTGGGCTTAATGGTTTTTTTCTCACTTTACTAACTCTTTTCTTCCCATATGGTTTTCATTCAAAGGGATTGTTGATGATGATGATGTGTGCATCCTTCTCTTCATCATTTCTTCCCTTGTTTCTTGGTTTGCTTCTTGGAAATTTCTTGTGATCTTTAACTTCTACAATGGTACTCATTTCTTTATGTCTGCGGCAATTTGTATACTTATTTCTTCACGTTTCTGCAGTAGCACGTACTCATTTCTTTGCTTTTGTAGGGATAAATACCCATTTTTCTGCTTCCGCAGAATATGTAGACACTTTCTGCCGCAATTCATGCACTTATTTCTGTGTGTTAATGCACCCCTTACTCTGCTTCTGCTAGAGCAACATCTATACTGTAGGAAGTGAGGGTTGTAGCAGATTCTGCGGCAGAAGAATTAGGCTTGACTGCTTACTTTCCCCACATATTCCTTAGCATCATCTCTTCATCTCTTCATCCTTTCTTGTTGGATTCTTCTTCATTATGATGTTTTACATTTTTCTCATCTTTGCAGAATGCTCAAAAATGGCTCTTTGGATTCATGAACTCTTCTTTCTGCTAACTTCGCGAGCAACACTTTTGCGGAGCAAGGATCCTTCTTACAGTCTTCATTTTTCTTTTCTTTTAGCCACTTAAGGTTGCTTCACTTCGGGCTTCATTCATTCTCTAAAAATAGAGAAAGTGTTGTCTTCTACTACCTTCGCATCTAAGCCGACGACTGAAAAGAGTTTCATCAAAACAACTCTGCCACATCACTTTCTTCAAGTAGAGTTCTTTCACAAGAGGAGAACTTCCTCTAAGTGTGTAGATTAAAGGGTGGCTTCACTCCCTTTTCTTGTGCCTTCTTCTTCTCTGCATCTTCATTTCTTTTGCTCAAAACAAAGCGTAGAGCTATCATTGCAAGCCCTCATCGCAGTGGAGTACTCTTTCATTTGCTGATAATACTTTATGTTTTCAACACATTTTCTACGCGATGTATTCTTTGCCAGGATGAAGTTTCTTTTAGCCCCCAAGATCATCAATACTCTTGTACCTCTACTGTTTGCATTACGAGTTGTTTCTGATTCTGCCATAAATTCTGGTCCTGCTGCAAAATTGATCTTCCTGCAGAAGTGACTGAGTCTGCCACTCATTTTAAGGCGCCTACAAGTGGTGCCACTATAGATATTTTTCCAAGGGGAAATGAGGATGCTTTTATGAGAAATCTTCACTTTCTAAACACTTTCTTTGTCATTCTGCCACGGCAACTATTGATTCTTTCGTGTTTGCTTTTTTTTTTTTTTTTTCTTTAACATATTCTTCTTGTCATTCTGCCACAGCCGCTGTTGGTGAGGATATTACTGCCTCTTTGATGAAAAAGGTATAGATGTTGTGAACTAAATCTCTTAATTTTGTTGTAGTCTTCTGTAGATCTTATTTCTCCCAATTCTTCTTTCTCATGTTGCTAAGCTTGGCTGTGTCTCTCCAATTCTCGTGGCCTGTCATTGAATGCGTTGCTTGAGAGATGTTTGGACTTCATCGTTGATTTCCACCTTTTGTTCCTGTTGTGAGTTCCTTTGTCACTCAGCTTTTCTGCGGAGCACTCTTGAAGTTTTAAAGTCTCACGAAGAGCATTTATTTTCTGTTGTAGTGCTTGTTGGTTCACCTTTTCATATGTTTCTGCCGTATCTTTCTTCATGGTAGGCCAGTAGTAACCCTTTTGTAGCAGGCATCTGTAAAGCTTTTTCTTCCTCTGGTGCTCCCTACACTCTCCTGAGTGTATTTCTTTTATAATTTCTTTCGCTTCTTCAGGGCCCAAACATCTTAAGGGGTCCCCACCGTACCCTTTTTTAAAAAGGACCGTATCACGCAAAAAATATCGTGTTGCCCACCGCTTAAGCTTGTATCTTTTGCTGTGTTTTTGCGGTAGGATGCCTTCTGTCAAGTACTGCGTGAATGGGCTTCTCCAGTCTCCGCTGACGAACACAGTGTAACTTTCTTCTCTGTCTGCCACAAGCTGGAAGGTCCCACACTGGGTTTGGACTTGATCTGCGTCTTTACCCATACTTGGCTAATAGAAGCCTACCCTTTGAAGCCTGCGGTAAAGGCTGACTTCCCCGCAGGATCCGTAAGTCTTGTCATATACTTCTTTTAACTTTCTTTGGGCTTCCGCCTGCCGCACACACCTGGACAATACACCACCCGGCATCCTGCAGTACAATTCTTCTCTCACCAGGACGTAGTCTTTCAATACTTTTAGTTTCGCGTCATTTCCTTCCTTCGTCAAAGCTTTTTTATGGGGATTTGTCAGTCCCCTTCACACTGTTCTTCTTTGAATCTTTCTTTCAGCCTCTCAATTATGGACTCTTTTCTCTTGCTGACCTCTATCCCGGTGCTATCCCCTTCGAAAATTATTTGTGAGCCTAATGCGGCCAACGCATCCGCAAACCGGTTTTCGTTCCTTGGAGCATGTTCTATTTCAAGAGTTGAAAACTTTTCTTCCATCTTCTGGACCATTAATGCACCAATGGCACATTAATTGGTGGCTAGGTAGAGTATCAATGGCTTTTTACGGATTGAGGCTTGCACAATAGGAAGGTTCATCGTGATCTGTTGTAGCCTTTTGAAGGCTGCCTGCTGTACTTCTTTCCTCAAAGTTGTGCCCCTTCTATCTTAGCGTGGAATAACCTGGCAGGAAATGTGGAATACCCTGGCAGGCAGTGCGGAATACCCTGGCAGGCAGTGTGGAACACCCTGGCAGGCTGGGCTACTAGCTTGGCCTTGCGGTCCACACTCAATATATGCACTATTAACTCAGGATCCCACCCTGGCATTTTCATTGTAACCCCATGCGAAGACATCTTTGAATTCTTTTAGTAACAGTATCAATTCTGATTTCTTCTTTATTGAAAGTCTTGAGCTAATTGAGATGGATCTTGGTTCCTGTGGGTCCGACCCCAGGTTAATTTCCTCTAATTTTTCTTCTGCTACAACTTATACATCCTTTTCTGCCATAACTTCTTTGTTTTTCCCTTCATTACTCTCCTCCTCCAAGCTTTCTTGAACCACGCAACACACCAAGTTTTGTAGAAGATACATGATGTTGCTGCTTCATATTGATACTCTAAGCACTTTGCAGCAGGCTTTCTAAATTTATTGCAGAATGGGCCTTAGCCCCCCAGCATGTGAGACAACTGGATGAGTCTTTAGCTTTTTGAAGAAGACTTCCCAAATTTTGTTGCAGAATAAGACAGCCCCCAGTATACAAGAATAAGCCCTTAGCTTTCAGTAGGAGGCTTCCCGTGTTTGCCGCAGAATGAGCTTTAGCCCCCAACGCATGAGACAACTGGATGAGCTTGATATCACCTTCTCTTGGTGTTGATGCTCCATTATGTGGTTCATGCATTCTTCAGTAAAAAAAAAAATTAGATGCCATGGATCTACAAGTTGCCATACTGTAGAAATTCTTCGTTGCTAGAGAATTTGGAAAAAAGTTACTTCCCAAGCATGCTTTGACTTCGTTCCACTGCAAGCACAATTGCTTCCCATGTATTTTATGATACATATGATTGTGGCTATAACTCTTCAGCAGATTCTTTCTAAAGACTTGCGATCATGGCGCCTTTGCGGGCTTGATTGAGTGTAGCACCCATTATGGGCTTTTGCCAAGAACTCACAACCATGGTTCCTTTGCTAGCCTTTTGCTACCAAGACCCATATTTCATAGGTTTCTTCTTTGCTTGCTTTGAGTATGGGAATAATTAGATGGAGCATGCTACGTCTCTTGCTTCATGGTTGGCTAGTAATGGCCAAAAGTTAGCGGCCTCTAATATAGAATTTTCCCATGATGTACCCACATCTTTCTAGGACATCATACTTCTTTATTCTTGTGGCAGAATGCCCTTGCAGCAGAACGCCTTCAATAAAAACCACGTAATAGCTTTCTGCGGCAATAGGACAAGCAACTCTATTTACGGTAGGATGTGAGTGAGCAATTGTTTTTGCCCTTTGCTTCAGAGTTCTTCTAGGATGAGACATGGGCATCAATGAGCTTCATGACTTGAAAAGTGATGGTGAAGTTGCGTAATTTGTAGTACAAGTGATCTGGTACATTCTTTTTAGAAACATCATAAAGATAATGATCATTAATGCCACTCTAGGCATAAATCTTCTAAGGTGCTTCACAGAAAACTTCTCAACTCTTCAAGGTTGTTGAATCGGTTTGCTAGGTCCAATAATGGACAAAGAGCGCTTGTAGATTTGGGCTTCTTTATGGAGAGTACGCAATTACTGAGTTGTTGGCTTCATCCCAAGGTCTGGATTTAATTTGGACACTTCACCACCATATCACATGCCTTCAATGTATGCTTTGGTTGAAAGCGGATGTTTCGATATCGCCGAATCGATTACTTCTCCCTCCTCCCTTCATTGATACTGATATATTTGCTGATGTAGTAGCAAAAAATTGATTCGGCAAAAGTGAATATGAAAGGCTTTGTATGCACCTCTCTTACTTTGAGAACAAATCTCAAATTTGTTGTGCTGAATTTTGTGGTAGGATATTCTGTAAAAGGAACTGCTAGAATACAAAATTCTGCTGCAAAATATTCTGCTACAAAGTATTCTGCCGTGAACAGTCTGCCGAAGAACAGTCTGCTGTGAACAGTCTGCCGAAGAACATTCTGGAATTCAGCAGATTTTGCTGTAAATAATCTGCGGAGAGATCTACATTCTGGCTTCTAAAATTTTCTGCTATAAAATATTCACCAGATGAACATTCTGCACTTCTGAAATTCAACATATTCTGCTGTGAATAGCCTGCCGAAGGATCTGTACTTTCTGCTACGAAATTTCTGCGAAGGGACGTTTTACACTTTTGGAAAAGTCTGCTAAGGGATACTTTGCAGAGGAAATAGTGATTTGCAATAGTATAGTAATGATGAAAGTTTTCCTTTGGCTGCTATAGCTTCATTTTTTTTTTGTTTCTAGCTTTTGGTTCTTGAATGGGGAGTAGAGCTAGAATCACTATCATGAAGAAAATGATCGAAACCTTGTGAGGGAATGAAGGGATTTTTCTCCTCTTAGTGCTGAACTCAAAGGTGGAAATGTAGAGAGTTTAGAAAGCTTCTAGTGTTTCCTTGAAAGAAATGAGAGCAAAAGGTGATAAGTGGCTTAGAAAGCTTTTAGGAGAGTTGCATGTTTGAATGAGTGGCTTGCCACATGTCTTACATGCATGGCAAGGAAAACAAGTGGCATTTAAAGGATAGGACCAAGTATTGTGAAGGCCTTCTATTGTAGGGTTCCCAATATATTTCTGCTCTGTTTTAACGTTGCTGTGCAGAATTCTACTACGGCACTGTCCTGCGGTAACGCTGCTGTATTCTGCCGCAGGATTCTACTATGGTACTGTCCTACGGTAACGTTGCTGTATTTTGCCATAGAATTCTGCTATGGTACTGTCCTGCGGTAATGTTGCTGTATTCTGCCGCAGGATTTTGCTATGGTACTGTCCTGCGGTAACGTTGTTGTATTTTGCCATAGAATTCTGCTATGGTACTGTCCTGCGGTAATGTTGTTGTATTCTGCCGCAGGATTCTGCTATGGGACTGCTATGACATTTTGGATACTTCCCTGAGAGTATAGCTTGGAAGGTTTAAGAACATCTGCATGTCTTGCTTAGGTAAGGACTTGGAAACATGTTTGCGAGGGAGAAATTTCTCATTCTCCCCGTCTTGATCCCAACTCCCCAGCGGAGTCGCCATTTTAATGTGGGGGCCTTTTTTGTGTGTTGGGCTGGGCTGCCTGCCGCGGTAGTTGGCCCGAGTATTCTGAGTAAGGAAGTTGAGACCGGTCTAACTGGAACTCAACTTGGGCCGGCTTGTGCGCAAACGTTGAGTCCAAGTCCAAGGGAAGATGCTGCGAAGTGGGCTTATCCCCTGTTTCTGCCACAGGAACTTTTCTCCAGTTTCTGCCGCAGGATTGACTTTTCTGCTATGCAGCAAGTCTCTCTGCCGTGCTTTAAAGCTTCCTGCCATCCGTGCTTTAAAGCTTCCTGCCGTAAAGCCTTGTGTAATAGAGCTGTCTGCCGTGCTTTAAAGCTGTCTGCCGTAAAGCTTCCTACCGTAAAGCCTTTTGCTGTGCAACAAAACTTCCTGCCGTGCATTAAAGCTCTCTACCATAAGGCCTTCTGCTGTGCAATGAAGCCGTCTGCCGTGCAATAAAAGTTTCTGCTATGCAGTGAAGCTGCCTGCCGTGCTTTAAAGCTGTCTGCCGTGCAGTAAAGCCTTCGGCAATGTGAATGACTACCATTTTTACTGCAGAAACACTTTTCTACTTCCTGCATATAAACAAATCTAAAAAACCCAAAGAAAATATCCATCAAACAAGTGTTAGTTTAAATGGGTTAGCATATTCTCAAATATATACATACATATATGAGTATATATACTTATACGTATTCACATATACATATATAAAATATATTTTTTCAGAATATGAGAAACAGGGTATATGTATATATATATACTTACGGCAGGATAATGGTTAGTTTGTGTCAAAAGCAAAATACGTAATAACAAATAAAAAGGAAAGCTTCAGTAGGAAAGGTTTAACACGGTAAATACAATAAAAAGGTGCTACGGCAGAATAGCTAATACGGCAAGTAAGACACCACAGCAGGACAACTGATGCGGTAGACGTGATAAAAACGTGCTACGGCAGGATGACTAAATACAGCGGATATAAGTTGAAAATCAAATATATTTGCAATCAAAGTTAAGTATTAAATCTGCCCATAAGATAAGTAAACCAAGAAGGAACCCAAACTCCAACTTCAACAACCTTATCATGGGCTTCTGCCGTAAAAGTTGTTCATTTTGGAGAATAGGCCTAAATGGCTACTAGCTATTACTTTTGGAGATTTCAAAGAGCGGGTTTTCTAAGAGGGAGGGAAAAGATGGTCTATTGATGCATGCCCCTATTCCTGCCGCGTTTTCTCTCTTCTTTTTCTTTCTTTCTTCCTTTCTTTTTCTCCCCTCTGGGTGTTTTTCTTCTTCCCCTGTTTTTTTACTCTTTCCCCTGTTTTTTCCTCTCTTCGGTTCCCCCGTTTTGGTCCCTCTTTTTTGCCATGGTTACCTCCCTTTTATAGTGAGCTAATTCAATGAGATTTCTCCCTTTTACCCCTAGGGCTTCACCAACTGTTTTTAGTTTGTTGTGGGCATCCTTTCAAGATTACCCACTCACCCATTGGTTGCCCCGACCACTGCCATCTGCTCAGAACATGTTTGTTGCACGACAAAATTCCATTTTGTTTATTCCTGCCGTACACCTCTACCTCACTACTTAGCTCTATGGCATGCATCAGTGGTCCCAACTATTTATTACTTCTTTTGGGTAAGATACCATCCCAGTAAGGTATATATCCCAAAAGAAGTTATGGCAGGAAACCAAATATAGACCCCCTTTTCCCCCCACCACCAAACCACGCCCTCTGAATCTCTTTGACCGTGGGCCCACCTCCCTTGTATTGGCTGGGTACAGGTTAGTGGTGCCCCGGCCCTTCTGTTCATGCTCCACTGTCTTTTGTTTTTGTCTCCCACGCCATTCCTGCCGCAGCAGATTAGTTCTGTTTTGTCTGCTGCGTGTTTTTGTCTTGTTTGTTCATGCGTTTCCTGCTGCATTTGTCATTTAGTTTGACTCTTCCTTCACGCAATTCCTGCTGCTCCTTGTTTCCTTTTATCGTTCCTTTTCATATTAGTTCTCACACCTATCTTTTTTATACAAAAGGATTTGGGCCTTTGTGGGCCAAATAATGTTAACTAGATCAAAAGGGCGTTGGACCCATTTTATCTTCGTCTGCCGAAGCCATCCTGCCAAAGAACCGTATCCTGCGGCGAACTTGTATTCTGCGGTAGACTTGTATTTTACAGCAGATGGCTTTCACTTGCACTTCTTTCTTTGGACCCTTCTTGTTCTTTGGTCTTCTTGGTGGGCCTTTGGGCCTTGCTCTTCATTGGGCTTTCTTCCTCATAAGCCTTTGGGTACAAATTTGCAAAAATGGGCATCAACAAAGAGAAAACAAATACATCCTAGAATGAAATGCATGAATGTAATGCAATGCAAGTCCTAGAACAAAAAAAACTAAAACCAAAGAACAATGGTCACAAAAGAATAGAGCAATGAAGCACAAGGACCATGTCAGAAAGACTCAGTTAGTTCGAGTCTTTTGCATCCAAAACTTTTTAGATGCACCACGAGCATTGGAGTTCTTATTCACATTCGAGTGATTCCCAACTCCAGGATTGGAATAAAGGTTTAAAGCCTTTACCAATTCACCAATTAGTGCCATAGGATCTTGAGCTTGAGGCACAGGCACTTTTGGTTTATTTGCTCTCTTATCAGCTTGAAGCTTGTAACAGTTAGGACAAATGTGTCCAGACTTACCACAATAACGACAAACCCAAGCAGGTTTACCATGCATCTTGTCCTTAGAAGGGGTAGAATCCTTAGGTTTAGACTCTCTCACATCAACCCTAATCTTCCTAGAAGGTGAAACTTCTACAGGTTTAACAACCTCACTCACAGGAGGTTTGACAGTTTCACTCACAACCTTACTCACGAAAGGTTCAGAAGAAGAAGAAGGAACAAAATTCGTGGAATGTGGTCCAGAATCAAAGATGCTTTCAACATATCCTAACCCAGATTTATCAGAAGGATACTTTTGAACATTCAGCATGTGATCAAGTTTAGAACTAGCAGATCTAGCAACAGATAAATCATGTTCCAAATTTTTAACTTTATCAAGCAAAAGCATGTTGTCAGATTTAACATTGTTCAAAAGATCATTAGCATCAAACAGTTTAACAAGCAAATTTTTCTTTTCAAGCTCAAGAGATTCAATTTTTTTCAGGCCAAGTTCAACATTCATAGCATCCCTTGCAGCAATTTTGCAAAGTTTATTGTAGGCCTCTTGAAGATCTGCATCCTCAGAGAGTTCCCCATCAGAAGGGTTCTCTTCAACAGATATGCTTTCATTGACTACAGCAGTAGCAGTGAAAGCAATGAAGTTTCCATCCTCGTCACCATCGAACTCATCATCAGAAACCTCATTATCGCTAAGGGTTACAGCCATAGCTTTACCCTTAGTCCTCAAGAATGTAGGACATTCAGATTTCACATGGCCATACCCTTGACAGCCAAAACACTGAGGACACAAAGAATTATTTGAAGATTGACCAACTTTTTCTCTAGGTTTTTCAAAGTTATTAACCTTAGTGGGATCGTTCTTCCTAAAATTTCTAGGTTCAACAGTGTAAGTACCTCTTGCCTTTCTGTTGGTATTCCTAAGAAAGTTTTTAAAGTTTTTGGCAAGATACGCAATCTCTGTAGCAGAGAGCTCATCATCAAATCCACCACCATCAACATCATCAACTGACTTAAGAGCCACTGATTTGGATTTGTTTACTTTAGGTAGGTCAGACTCATAGGACTGAAGAGATCCAACAAGCTCATCAACAGGAATGGTGTCCACATCCTTGCTTTCAGTGATGGCAGTCACTTTGGGTCTAAAGTCTTCAGTTAAAGATCTAAGTATCTTCTAACAATTTTAGGTTGATCATAGACTTCACCCAAATTAAAAGCAGAATTAACAATATCATTCAATTTAGCATAGAATTCATCAAAAGATTCATCATCAGACATTCTAATGCTTTCAAATCTAGAAGTCAATTGCTGCAGTTTATTTATCTTAACTGCCTTTGTGCCTTCATGCACAGTTTGGAGGACTTTCCAAGCAGTATGAGCAACCTCAACATTTGAGATCCTCTTAAATTCCTCCATTGAAACAGCATTGAAGATGGCATTCATAGCTTTGCTATTGAAGCCTGCTGCTTCTTTTTCAGAAGTTTGCCACTCACTCACAGGAGTAGTAGGCTTCTGCCATCCGTATTCAATGGAATTCTAAACCTTTTCATCAATTGATTTCAAGAATGCTCTCATCCTTACTTTCCAATAAGCATAGTTGTTCCCATCAAAGTGAGGAGGAACAACAAGAGAGTGTCCATGCTCCATGACAACAGGGGTCAAGGATCAGCTCAGAGATAAAAAATCTCAAACAAAAGAGCTACCTGCTCTGATACCACTTGTTGGGTTTTAGACCCCTTAAAAACAACCAGATTGCGTAGCCTAGTTAATTAACCAAGTTGTTACTTAGTCAAATTATGCAATACTAGGTTAAAGCAATCAAATAATCATATCAAAAGAATAAAGCAGCGCAATAATAAAAGACACAATGATATGATCACCCAGGAAGCCACACGGTAAAAACCTGGGGAAGATTTGACCCACCGATCCTCAAGGCAAAACAGAATTCACTATGAAAGAATTGAAGTTCTTACAAAAGGACTACAAGCTCCCCGCTCGACTTCCTAATGCTATCCACCAGTAGAACTTACTAACACGGCCACGTGCAAGCTCCGAATCCACAGACTCCTTCTTTCTTGAATTCTTCAATCAGCTACAAGCACCCACGCTTGATATTCTTTAAGCTTCAATGGTTGCAACTATGTTGATCATCAAGATGTTGAAGTAATCTCAATCTTGAAAACTCTAAGCTTTGTGTAAAGGAAAGCTCCTCTAGATCTCACAAGAGATTTACACAAAACCGCAATGTATGAGCAACAATACAATATGGACAATCACCAAAAACGTGGCTAGGGTTTTGTTTAAATACCTAGGGTAAAAACATAAAACCCTAAACGTTTAATGAAGTAGGGCTGAATTGGAAATTCTGCAGAAAATTCAACCTGTGCGATTTTCGATCGATCAAGCCTGTCCTTCGATCAATCGAGCCAGGCCGAAAGTCCCAAAGACTTCTGCAGCCACTCGATTCCAACTTTACATTAATAGATCAACTTTGAGCAAGCCTAAATAAGACTAAGTACATTGTTTTTATCATGGTTTGCAACATTACAAATTAGAGTTCTAAATACATAAAATCTTAAGACCTTAGAACCTAACAAATCTCGTAAACAGAGGCCAAATGAAATAAGAATGTCTTCATTTATATATACCCAAACATTTATCAAATATCATTATGCTCAATGATTTACAGTACAATATCTATATCTCCAACCAAGATAATCTATATTGATTCATTCACAAACACAAGAGGTATTTAACATCTTTAAGATTACTAGCCATTTGTATTACACGAGTATCCAGACACTTTTGGCTTGTCAAATAATTTAACAAAAGAACTCCAATTGAAGAAAATCAACCACTGGACCATTTGGTCTACAATATATAACAATGATTAGAGTGAATCCTTGAATATAACAATATGCAACCATGGTCCATGAGATTGTTATCCTGAAACGGTGCCTACAATCCAAAACATCAAGTTTCGAACAAGTTCTATACTTCTATCACGATAACAACGTCAAGAAGTCTATGGCCAATAGAAATTCTTTTGAAAACGGAATTCTATATTAAAAGAAATCCACTTTACATCAACGCAAACTCAATCACAACAATTCATTCACATAAATCACAAAATAAATTAACAAGTCTGCTTTAAGATGGTTGAATATATTTCAACAATTTACTTTTATGATTAAGCAAAAGGGAACAACATATAGATCTAATTATAAGTAATAACACAAAAAAGATGTGATAAGCAAAAACAATAAGTATGCCAACCAAAACTTGCTTATTGGCATCCTTTTATGGAAATAGTGAATAAGTTTAGTTGCTACTTGTTATAAGCAGTGATTTTTGAAAGAGTAATTTTTAAGTACTCTTAAAATACAGAGAATAATACTTCCTCCTCTCACATTTATGGTGGGGTTCACTTATTAAATTCATGATGGAATCTACTATGAATGTGAGAGAATGGAGCACAATTTCTCCATGCTCCGAGAGTACCTAAAAATTTTTCTCTTTAAAGGAGATTACAAATATACCATCGATATCATGTCATCCTAAACCCTGACCCTTCCTCCCACTTATAGATTTAATCAATCTGATCCACTTCCATTTTGAGATTTCTGTTTTGTAAATTGGCGGACTAAATTTTCTAGCCCACTATTCGGCATTTTGGGCTTCCTGCTTTTCCACATGGAGGGCTATCTACATCTCATCCATTCTCATGTGTATCCTGTGTGAAGATTGAGATGGGATGATCTCTGAATGTATTTTAGCCCATTTGTCTTTTTATCACGAAAAATAAAAAAGAGGTTTAGGAAGATTGCATATTTAACCCTATTGTTTAGGATTTATTATTTTACGTAACTGTTGCATAAAACATCCATTTTGTATGGTGGTGAATCCTACAAACATAGATTGTGTCCATGTACCCTTAAAATAAATTCATTTTATGATTCCGACATAGCTAGTAAAATACAAATACTTTTTCATATACACTTGCGTGTGTGAGTATATATATAAACTCCCATTTATAAAACAAAATAATTATGAAAATTTTTTTTTTTTTTATAATTAAACGTATATAAAACATATTTTTCACATTTATTTTGTTATGTTTCTCGATGGAATCTTTACTAAACTCATTATGCAAGAAAAACATATAGTGATCGAATTCTAGCAAGATGGACTTAAACAAAACAAAACAAAAAAATTAATGATTTCAAGAAGGAAAATATAATGGAAATGGGTACCTTGAGGGAGAGAGAGTGTGTGTTGTTTTTCAAAATGATTCTGTTGGAAATTAAAATAACTAGAATTCTTATAACCATTAAGGAAATTAACTCCAAAGAAAATGAAAGACAATAGTGTGTAGTGTTTTCTTAATGGTCATCCATGATTGTAGATGGGTTTGGAAAGCTCAATATCTAGGCGCTAGTTTAGAATGGAGTAGTTTTAGGGCTCTTAATCCCTAAGAGCATTCACAGCAAAGTATCTAAAAAATTGCTTTTAGCAACTCAAAACATTACTTCATCTATTTTAACAACCCACTTTATAATACACCCTACAACAAAAGTTTTATATTAACATTCAACACATTAAAATAATATAAACAATACAATAAAATAATATATTTAACACTATAAATAACAACCACAACATTGCCGCTGCCGCCACCACCACCACCGTGGCAGCCATAACCCACTGCAAAACAAAAAACCCAAAACAAAACCATAACCACAACCACAACAACAATCACCGTCATCAACAACCCACCATAAAACCCATTAAAAATAGAGCAACACAACCAAGATATCCACAAAAAAAAAAAAAAAAAAAAAAAAAAAAAAAAAAACCAGCAACTCCATTAAGAAATCCACCATTACAGTCACTAGTGCTGAGAAAAACCCAGCACTAAACCAAGAAACCCACTAGCACTAGACTGAGAAAAACACACTTAACCAAACCCAGAAAACACAGTAACTCAGACCTAGAAAACACAACCAAAACCCATTAGCACAGTGGCGATTCTAGAAATTTTTTCCAGAGTGGTCATTAAGAAACTTAAATTATACAATATTTAATAAAAAATATAGCTATATTTTATTATCAATGTTCCAAGCTATATTTCTTTTAAAATTTTAGTTAAATAAAAAAATTTTGGATTTTTCTTTTTGTTTGTAAAGGCTCAATATATTGTTAAAAAGGCCAAAGTTTGATTACAAACTTATTGTAGCCTAAGACTACAACTTTCACTAAAAAAATTAACATGACTACATATTTTGAAAATCTAACCGTTGAATTGTATGTTTTTTTTAAATTCTTAAAACACATGTCAAGTTTCATGTTAATCGGGTATTATTTACTATTTGATCCATAAACTTATTTTTTGCATATAATTTTAGACTACAAAAACTCAAAAATTAAACATTTAATTGATGACATAAGCTATTTATCTTTAATCTTCTTGAAGTTTTGCAAGCGGTGAGGATATAAGAAAAAAATGTAATCTAATTGTGGAATTGTTAAAATTCATATTCAATAAAAAAAATATTGAGTAGAGTTGTAGCCTTAATCTACAACTAAGTTTGTTGCTAAATTTTGTCCAAAGTTTAATTATATTAGACCTAAAATAAAGTTTAGGATGGTCACACATTTTTTTTAAGGTAAAAAAATCATAAAATTTTTAAATTTTATATATAATAATGTTTTTTTTTTCCAGGCCTAACCACCCTGACCCTAACATGGAGCCGCCAGTGCACTAGCACTGGCAACCCAAACCCACGAATCCACTAGCACCGGCAACCCAAACCCATGAATCTGATCTCACCTCAACGCCGATGTCCACAATTCGATTTCAAATGGATTGAGGCCAGAGGAGAGAGTAGAGAGTAGAGGAGAAGTGAGAGAGCAAAAAGAAAGGAAAAGAAAGAAAACAAACATTTTATGCGTGTGAAGTGATTTGTGAGCATGTGGGGGAATAAAAAATGGTTTTTTAGATATACCTTCCAGCTACATTGGGTTGCTAGAGATATAGCAGCCCACTATAGCAATCAGTTAAAAATTTTTAGGTTTACCTCCTTTGCTGTGGCATGTGTTTTTGGTGTTTTGGTGGCTAAAATGACTACCTTATTGTGAGTGCTCTAAGTGGTGTAAATCACTTCCAAATTGGCATACGCTGGTGTAAAAGCAACAAACACCATTTAATTAGGAAATTACACATTGGGCTACGAATGGGCTTGAGTATAAGAGCCAGGAGTTCTTCATCGAAGCGCTCACGAAGTGAACCCATTATCAAGGATCGTGTTAAGAAGTTTGCTGGAATATCAGCAGAATAAAAAATTCATAGCAACTACATAATGCAATGGTGGAGAATCTGGAGATATAAAATGCAAGTTGGACACCTCCTCCATGGTTCTGTAAGACCATTTGGTATGTGATTCTTTGGGAAGAAGGTAACTGCACTGGCACTCTTTGGAATGAAAAAAAGACACATCCTGCAGCTTTAAGTCCTTAGTCCGCGTGGAAAACTAGTGCCAAAAAGGACACATACTGAATCAAAAGCACTATCTGCAATGCAGGCTATCCAATTTGCTAGGGATAGATCTTGGTGTACAAAGCACTATTTTCAGGGGATTTTCTCTAGGTAATAGAGCCTCCTCTAGTACTAAGAACTGAAATTCAAAAGATTGAGCTTATTGCTAATCGATGAGGCTAGAAGATTTTTGCTCCATTTTTTTTTTTTATGGAAAATCCATCGTATAAACAAGCGTTTTGTTGAGTATATACATGAGAGTACAATCTCACATTAATTAATAATGAAAAGAGTGAATGAAAAAAAGACACATCCTGCAGCTTTAAGTCCTTAGTCCGCGTGGAAAACTAGTGCCAAAAAGGACACATACTGAATCAAAAGCACTATCTGCAATGCAGGCTATCCAATTTGCTAGGGATAGATCTTGGTGTACAAAGCACTATTTTCAGGGGATTTTCTCTAGGTAATAGAGCCTCCTCTAGTACTAAGAACTGAAATTCAAAAGATTGAGCTTATTGCTAATCGATGAGGCTAGAAGATTTTTGCTCCATTTTTTTTTTTATGGAAAATCCATCGTATAAACAAGCGTTTTGTTGAGTATATACATGAGAGTACAATCTCACATTAATTAATAATGAAAAGAGTGAATGATTAATATAATATAGTTGAGCCCATAACTCATAGGCTTAAGCTTTTGAGTTAAAATAATGTTCTTATATGTTACATACTTACATTAGCTACTCATTTAAACACTACAAAAAATGCTAGCTATAGGGGCCTTTTTTTTTAACCATGTTTACAAAAAAAACGCGGCTATAGAGTAGCTATAGCCGCGTTTTTAGTGTTTGCAGCGGCATTTTATTGGGTAGGTCTCTATAAAAAACACAGCTATAGACCAAATGGGGCTATAGCCGCGTTTTTAGGGTCTATAGTTGTGTTTTAAAAACGCGGCTGTAGCCCTCATTTTTTGTAGTGCAACAAATGGTATTAGAGCAACCTTACCTTAAGGATAAGGATGTCATATATATGACCATACTACCCATTAAAAATATTTGATTGCCAAAAATTGATATTGTTAAATATTAGCATTCATGTGTATACCATGTTAAATATGCTAGAGTATGTGTGGAAGATGAAGCATAAAATAAGAACATGAGGGTTATGTGATTTAGTCTTGACAGCCTGTCCACGTACGGAGGAAACCCTTAAGAGTTACATCTTTATTTTGTAAGAGTGTAATACATAATATATGTTACAACGAATTATAACATGAGTATATGTAGTAGACTAAATCCTAAACTTCTGTTACAAGTAGGAGATTTGTCTTGCACACAAAGTAAGTGGGCTTAGGCCTATTATATTAAGCTAATATGTTTAATATATCTCTAATAGATACAAAGATGTCATGTGATGTTTTGTTGCCAAAGCAAGAAAGAAGCATCTTACTTTTTTTATTTTTTATTTTTTATTTTTAATAAACAATACCTCTTAATAAAAATTCTAAATAGGATGATGGTAGTTGCACACAAAGAAAGTAGGTCTGAGGTTATTACATTGGGTTAATATGTCTAACATATCTCTAACATATATAAAGATCTCATGTGATGTTTTGTTGTCAAAGCAAGAAAGAAGCATCTTACTTTTTTAATTTTTATTTTTAATAACGATACCTCTTATCCAAAATTCCAAATAAGATGACGGTAGTTACACTAAGTAGGAAATAAACAAATCTAAATAGTGCATAAGTCATAAGCCGAGGTTGATGGGGTTGAGGTGGGCTGTTTTTTTTCTCATCTAGATGGCGAAGTATCTTAAAACAATATTCTAGTTAGAGGATGAGTGTGAGACACAGCCAAAGAAGGAATGCGTTAGGCATTGAAACAGATATTGACGGCTTCCTTTAGGAAGTCTCAAGAGAATGAATGTGTTAGTCATTGACACGCATATAACTCACCGGAGATTTTGGAGCAATCCATCCTTGTTAAATATATATTGACAGCTATCCCATTAACCTTGTGAACAGAATAACCTTATTGACAATATTTACGAAATTTGTGGATGAAATTTAAAAACTTGAAATATATTTCAGACCAAAATAATAATTATCCTAAACCTAAAGGGTGCAAAATGGATTTTAATCTAAGTTTTTTATTCTTTATTTTAAAAAATATGAACTTTTTAAAGATTTGTATGGGGTGGGAGTTTGTGCTAGAATTTAATATAGTGTATTTTTTTTTCTTGTGTATTTGTGAGTTTATAAAAGAAATCATATCATATCATCATATACTATACTATATAATAAAAGTTAAGCTTAGAAGCCGTGGTTGCACCATGTGGCTTCACCAAATTGCATAAAATTTTAAGATAGAAATAATAGTTTATTTGTTTTTATAAACTTCTACTTAGTGTTTTAACAAAACATGCAACATTTTTGGTCATATTTCTTTTTTGTTTTTTGTTTTGGTTTTTTGGATAAACTAACAAGATATGTATAACTTTGGAAACATAGGATAAGATAACTCATTTACTTAGATTAGGATCGTGTAACTATTATAGTTTTAGTTAAAATTAAAATTTTAGATAAAAAATAGTTTTAGATAAAAATACAAGCTCTTTTTTTTTTTTGATAGAAACATTTTTTTAACTATATATATATATATATATATATATATATATATATATATATAATTAATTAGAATTTCATGTAGGATAGGTGTTTCTTTAATTCCAAACTATCTAATATTCCCCTTATAATTTAACTTCAATATAATTTGAAATTCTACGTCTAATAGAACTTTCCCAAGTCCTAACTTTCAAGTTTTTTTTTTTTGATAAACGTGCATCCTAAGTGATGTGTGATTTTTATGTTTTGTTCTTCTTCTTTTTTTTTTTTTTTTCTTTAAAAAAAAAAAACATTAATTGTGACAATTTTTTTCTAATACAAATCTTTTTCCTAATAATTCTCTTTCTCTTATAATTTCTAGATTGATTAGAAATCTAACTTTCTCACAATTGAAAATTCTCTATATAGAGAGTTTTTTTAGTGTATTCGTATATATTCTTATGCACAACTTCTTCTTCATTTATGGCATCTATTATTATTTGAGTTTGTTTTGTTTGTAGTAGAATGTTTTATCAAATCCACCATCCACACTGTTATAGGTATGTTTATCTTCTTTGTTTTTTTTATTTATTTATGGTTTTTCTTATGTGTCATAAAGGTAATTTTAAATTCTTGAAATTCAATATTCACATTTATGATTTGTCCGGCATTAGTTATTATTTGAGTTGGTTTTGTTTGCAGTAGAATACTTTATTAAAGCCACCATCCATACTATTACAAGTATGTTTCTCTTCTTTGTTATTTGTGTGTGTGTGTGTGTGTGTTTTTTATTATGTTTTTGCTTATGAGTCATAAAATGCAATTTTAAATCCATGAAATCCATTATATAAACCTCTATAAATATTTTACCTTCATGATTTGTCAACATCAGTTATTATTTGAGTTAAACTTAAATGTATGGAGATTTATCCTTCTATGGCTATACTCTTCTTTTTTATCCTACAATAATTTTTTTTTTTTGGGTTTTCCATTTATGAATTATTTGAATTCGTCTTTTTTTCTCATAGGCTTTATCTATTTATTATTTAAGAATTACCAAATTTTGTATTCTCTCCTACAACAAGGGTTTCATCCTTTTTATTTCTAAGTTGTATTTGTGTTATGTTTTTATGTGTGTTATTAGATTAAATTAATTTTCTTGAATAGTAAAATTTTTATGTTACTATTTCTCAATTTTATTTTTGTTGTTAGTAATATTATATGTATGCATGCTTCAAATGTCATTATAAGACAACCGATAAGTTAGAAGAGGATTATATTTTTTTTTTTGGCAAATGAAATACCTTTGGTTAAGTTTCCATAGGTTTTTAATTATTAAATTTATGAATTTTTTCATATAAATATGTTGTGTGATTGCTTGAGGTTTTTAAGAACAATACTTTATATGGAATTTATATGTGATCTAGATTCAAGTAATTATAATTTATTATTTCTCAATAAAATTATTCTAAAAGGTTATAGCTAAAATTGTGCAATGCACGAGAATAAAACTAGTAAACACATAATTTTGCTATAATAATCTTTACTCTCTTTATTTTAGAATATAAATAAAATCGATATTTCTCTTCAAGCGAGTATTCATCCCAAGAAAGTCAATACCATACCGGTATCGGCCGTACCAAGAAAATATACCATACCAGCCATTAAACCGATACCAGTACTCCTTTAAAATGTACCGAAAAAAATACTAAGTTGTACAGGCTGTACAGGCCGGTATTGGTGTTTCTGTCAATACAATAAAAAAAATAAAAAACTGAAAAAAAAATTATTTAAAATTATTTAAATTTTTTTTATTTAATCTAATATATTGGTTAATGTACTTAAGCTAATATGTTGGCTTATAAAATATGTGGATTTTAAATTTTATGTTAGTAAACGTAAAATTATTAAATTCATACTTACATAAATAATACAAATATATATATATATATATATATATATATATATATATATATATATATATATATATATATATATATATATATATATCTGTGTGTGTATAAAAATATATAAATAGTAGTAATCTTGAAATGGTACATCGATATTAATCAGTACTGAAATATTTTGTTCCCCTAACCAAACCGAAATAGTTTTCGGTATGAAATTGACTCCCTTGATTAATTCATCCCACTTTTGAAATGAATACTTAGAAAAGAATGAATAAAATGAGAATTTCTTTCTTGTCATTTTGTTTCTTTCCACTAAACTTTCAAATAAAAGAATAGCTGGAGTACTTTAAAAATCCATTTCAATTTTGATTCTATTCGTTTCCACCCTTCCCAAATAATATGTAAATCACTTGTCGCCAACCTTTAAGGTATCAATACGTTTATAGTTGTAAAAATTTATACAACTGTGAAAGTGACAAGTTGTGAATAATAGATGATAAAATGATATTAACCAGTAGTAGATCCAAATGAGAATCAATTGATAGGCCACAAACTGAATGACCCCTTGTGATTAAACCAATTAATTAATTAGCCAAGTTATTAATTAATCAATTTATCATGCAATTGCGTGGTAGCACAAACAAATCACCAATAAACTAAATAAGCAGCGGAAAATAAATAACGCGGTGACTTGTTCACGAATGGGGAAAACCCTAATGGCAAAAACCCCACCAGGTGATTTTCAGGTCACCATTCCTGAAACTCCACTATTATCAAATCAAGCGGTTACAAGTAAAGGAATCCCAAGTACCTTACCAACCTACAGTTGAACCCTTACCCCAATACCCAATTGGACTTGATCTGTAGCGACAGTTCCCCTTTTGATGCACGGCTCCCAAGTACGTGACTAACCAGATGCGCGGATCCCAGTACGCGACTTTAAACACCAACTTTAGAAGGAGAGGTTGGTTGCAAAGTTATTCAGTTCATCATACACGATGAAGATTAGGAAGATGCTTGGTCACAAAACCCTTTGGTGCAAATACACAACAACTTCTTCAGAGAAGATGAACTAGGTCAAAAACTTCGTCTTTGATCACAATTTGCTTGAACAAGGATTGCTCAATGCTTTTTTCAACTTGTGTCTCTAATGACGACTCTTAAAACACTCATTTTATATGTTTAGGGTTAGAAGAAAAGAAGGCCCAAAAACATATTCACGGATCCCAAGAAATCAGAACAAAAAAATCTGATTTTTAAATCTCGACAGATAGCAAGTGTCGAGGAGCTATCGAGCAGGTGTCGAGCTTTAATGAAATTGCACTTCAGCTTGATTTTTCTTGGACAGACTTGATGACTTCAACACTTAATCTTGAAACCTTATTTCTTGAAGTATTAAAAACACCTAGAACTACCCAATTACAAGTAGAGTGCATTTTCTCAAAGAATTAGCCAATTTACATAAATAAGTATGACATATGTTCTTAACATGTGAACCACATATGTCCTAACATTAATAAAACCTAACAATTCAATTTGTGTGAAAATTATTATGTATGTAACATTACTCTTAACATTGGTTGACTAAAATTATTGTGTCATTGTGTTAGAACCATTTTCCCTCTCCTTGTGTGTGTTTGTTTCTCAAAATATATATATATATATATATATATATATATATATATATATATATATATATATATATATATATATATATATATATATATATTGTCCAAGCCAAGTAACAAAAACTTAGTATAGTACTTTTTTTTTTCGTCTTTTTTTTCCCCCTCCTTGTGTGTGTTTGTTTCTCAAAATATATATATATATATATATATTTTGTCCAAGCCAAGTAACAAAAACTTAGTATAATACTTTCTTTTCTTTTCTTTTTCGTCTCTTTTTAAACAACAATGTATCTTTCCTAAATGAATCAAGCTATCACGAGATTGGTAGAAGAGGGCCTACTGAGTTCAAGTGATGAAAATTTTGTTTTAGATAGAAATAGTGCAAAAGGAGACAAGCCATGGTCAGGTAGGAGAGGTATCTGGACATATAGGCCGTCTTGTTGATGCTTGCTCTCTTTGGACAAACTCAACGTACGTTTTCCATGAATATTTAAAAAAATATTATACACAAAGTTTACGTACACATTCTGATGACAAAGAGGTCAGCCATAACTAGCTTACTAAAAACCTTTTTTGTTTTGTGTGCGCAACCGCCCGCAAAGAAAGACCGTGAAACACCCAAGCTCAGGCCAAAATGGGCAAATGTCCTTTTCGCGCAAACAATTCAGCATTTTGCCCCCTTTCCCAAACTAATTAGGGAAATACCCCTCTATTGTAACTCAATTTTCTCAAAATCAAGTTAAGCCCTATACTAGCGTTTTTAAGGAACCTATAGTGACGTTTTAAGGACCTATAGTGGCGTTTTGGAACTCGAGCTCCATGAACTTGAGTTATAGGTAAAAAAAAAAAAAAAAAAAAAAAATTGCCTATAACTCGAGTTCATGGAGCTCGAGTTCCAAAAACGTCACTATAGGTCCTTAAAACGTCACTATAGGTTCCTTAAAAACGCCAGTATAGGGTTTAAGTCGATTTTTAAAAAATCAAGTTACAAAAGAGGGGCATTTCCCTAATTAGTTTGGAAAATTGGGCAAAATGCTGAATTGTTTGCGTGAAAAGGGCATTTGCCCATTTTCTCCCCCAAGCTCATGAATGTGATGGAAACTTTGGTAGATATTGTGTGCTGGGTACAGACAATTGCTTAAACACAGAAAATGTTGACTCCATCATACAATGCATTATATGATACATACAATTCACTGCAATTAAAAATTATATGTAAATTTTTTTTTTTTTTTTTTTAGAAATAATTACAACATGCTGCTAACCCCGCAGCTCGAATCCTTTCCCCCCTAGACCTCTAAGTACTTTGTACACGGGGAGATGCTAATTCAACTACAAGGCTTTTGACAATTATATATAAATTTGAAATATTCAGTTTTGATCTCTGATTCTCTATATGATCTAACAACTATCATACCAATTGAAAAATATATATATATTTTAACCCCCAACAACTTATGCAACGGATTTATTAACAAATTATTGGACACAAATCTTCACCATATAGTTTCTCAATATATATATATATATATATAATATTTATTTATTTATTTGTCAACTTTTCCACTATCACCTCTAAAAAACCAAACTCTACCTCACAAAATTGTGTTATTTATTAGACACTAATGGTTGAAGTGAATTTTTTGAAGATAAAATGGATTATGAGAGTGGAAATGACTTAACTTAAAAGACAGAGGCCACCACTGCAAGGCGAGGGAGTAACTTGGTTGGACTAAAAACCCTGGAGGGTTGAGCCTTTGTGAACTTCACAACCAATGACCCCACCTTTAGAAACAAAATGAGTTCTTTACAAGAAAGAATTACTTCTACCAAAGAAGGAGTCAGGAGTATAATAAGCCAATTTATAATCTTTAATGCTAATTCCTGGAAATTGAGGGGTGTTAAGGACAAAGAAATTGTTAGAGTTATTGATGGAAATATGAATGTACACAGTGGAAAATTAACTGATCTACTTCATTCATAATTAATAACATGTACCATGCAAGTTACAGAATATAAAAACAAGAGAATGTACCTCGATGCGGTGAAATTCAAAACCAAATATTAGAAGCACTTGGGAACACTTTTAATCTTCACTCCAAATCCACTTGATGTCCAAGAAGTGTGGTCTCTCAATCAGTTATATATGTATGTTCTAGAGAGAATGAAAAAGTGTCCAACACTCACATACATTCTAATTCATGTATCTTGTTGTTGTTACAAAATTTTGTATGTTTCTCTCCTAATAACTGATTATTTAATTAGGCTAGCCTTTTGTGCCTTTCCAATTTGGCTTTAGTATGTGGCTTGGAGTGGGACCAAAAGGGAACAAATAAGACACTAGTTCCAATGAGCCTTGAGCTTTTCTGTCAACTCTTGACAAGTCCAAAGTTATCATTAATTATATTTAATACCACTATATAAATATAATTGCACTCTAGACCTTATTAATAAATTATATCTCAAGACTTTATTATACATGCAACCCTCTTCATAAAATATTCGTAGTAACACAAAGTCATAAATGTAAACTGCCACTTTGTAAATTACTACATCTTAATATGTGAGTACCTGGTTTAATCATTTAAGTTATTCGTCATATATTTATAAAATCCAATTTCATAAATATATACTTTAGTGACTATTTACTAAAGTAGTTAGGCCTAATATTCTGAATAAAAAACCTATTAAACTTATCTCAAGGGAATATTTTGTATCTTCGTTAAGAGATTATGAATTCCATCTTGAGAATATATGTTTCATTAACACTAAATGTGGCTGCCCAACGTACTGAGGTTTTGATCGTTACTTTAGATCTCACTCCTGATATATCAAAGGAACCTACATTTCATGATCAGGTCTATTATTCTCTCAGGATTAAGAGTTCATGTAAATATAAGTCGTGAGATTTATTATTCAATTGACAGTCATTAGGAGAATAATAAGTCTCACAACAGTCCAGTTCGATATGTCTTAACTTTTAAAACATATCAACATATCAACTAGAATCTCCACTTCCATGATCAAGAAAAATCATCTAAATTGATATGTTATAGTCTTCGTAAATGAAACGCCCAATTTCATCACCGACTACAAACTAAAATTCTGAGTTTGCAAAGAACCTGTGATTTATATCTTATGTGACTTTTCACTTAAATCACATACTATGTATCTCATGAACTATATGATAATGTCTAAATATTCATGTTACCATTATTTTAGATAATAATAAAACAACTTTATCAATCACAATATTAAGTCATACATAATGTCATACTTAATATCGTACATAACATTATACAATAGGATTTAAGGGCACTAATCCTAACAATCTCCCACTTGCCCTAAAGACTATTGTGCACTAATCTAACTCTCATTCCCTCCAAATGTGACTCGAAAGTCCTTTGAGGCAAGGTTTTGGTAAAGGGATTTGCTAGATTATTTGTACTTTCAATCTTTGCTACTACTACATCTCCACGAGCAACGATATCTCGAATGATATGGTACTTCCTCTCAATGTGTTTTCCTTTTTTATGATTTCTTGGATCTTTGGATTATGCAACTACTCCATTATTGTCGCAAAACAATGTGATGGGAACTTGCTCCATTCTTACAACACCAAGATCATAAAGGAATTTCTTGAGCCAGACAGCTTCCTTTGCTGCTTCACAAGCAACAACGTACTCAGCTTTCATGGTGGAGTCCGCAATACAAGATTGCTTAACACTCCTCCAACTTATAGCTCCACCTCCCAAGGTGAAAACACATCCTAAAGTGGATTTTCTGAAATCTAGATTCGATTGAAAGTTTGAATCTGTATAGCCAATGGGAATCAAATCCTCACTATGGTAAACAAGCATATAATCTCTCGTTCTCCGTAGAAACTTGAGAATATGCTTTACTGTTTGCCAATGTTTTGATCCTGGATTTGATTGATATCAGTTAATCATGCCAACTGAATAATAGATATCTGGTCTAGTACAAAGCATGGCATACATGAGACTTCCTATTACAGAAGCATAAGGAACTTGTCTCATCATATCTTTTTCCTCTTGAGTCTTAGGCCTTTGATCATCAGATAGAGAAACTCCATGTCTGAAAGGAAGTAATCCTTTCTTGGAGTTTTGCATGCTAAACCGTTCTAGAACCTTATCTATATACCCAGCTAGTGATAAGCCTAACATCTTATTCTTGCGATCTCGCCAAATCTTGATCCCTAGAATAAAGTTAGCCTCACCCAAGTCCTTCATATCAAATTGGCTTGACAATCAAACCTTTACTAATGACATTACCCCTACATCATTCCCAATAAGTAGAATATTATCAACATAAAGCACTATGAACATTACTACTTTATCTCGATATCTTTTGTACACGCATGGTTCATCAAGATTTTGTTCAAAACCAAATGACTTGATTGCTTGATCAAATCTGATGTTCCATGACCTAGATGCTTGCTTAAGTCCATAAATGGACCTTTTCAACTTGCATACCGTATACTCTTGGTTCTTCACTATGAAACCTTCCAGTTGAATCATAAAGATTTCCTCTTCAAGATTGCCATTATGAAATGCAGTCTTAACATCCATTTGCCAAATCTCATAATCATAATAAGCAGCAATGGATAAGAGAATTCTGATAGATTTAAGCATTGCTATTGGTAAAAAGGTTTCTTTGTAATCAATACCTTCTTTTTGTGTATACCCTTTCACCACTAGCCTTGCTTTAAAGGTTTCAACCTTTCCATCTATCCCTCTCTTCTTCTTGTAAACCCATATGCAACCAATAGGTTTAATGCCGTTAGGCACCTTTACAAGATCCAAAAATTGATTGGAATACATAGAATCTAATTCAGATTTCATAGCTTTGACCCAATGATGCGCATCTATATCATTCATTGCTTCTTCATAAGTGTAATGATCAGTTTTAGCCTCTTCTGAGATAGTCTCATAAGTTTCTCCCAGACCTATAAATCTTATAGGTGGCCTGACAATCCTCCCACTATAATGAGGCACCTATGTACTAGACATCTCATGAGTAATATCTTGTGGTGTATCCTATACAACCACATCATCCCTTGTTTCATCTATTAGTTGTTCATTTACAGGTTCATTCATTTCAGCCAAAACAACTTTACTTCTAGGAGTATAATCATTCATATAGTCATTTTCCAAGAATTTGGCATTTGTACTAACAAACACTTTATTATCTTTATGACTATATAATAAACCTCCAACAGTTCCTTTTGGATACCCTACAAAGAAAACCACTTCTATTTTAGACTGTAAATTGTCAGACTTTCCTTTCAACACGTGTGTTGGACAACCCCAAATATGGAGATTTCTCATACTAGGCTTACGCCCATTCCACAACTCTACAGGTGTTTTAGGAACATACTTCGAAGGTACTAAATTCAGAAGATACATTGCAGTATTTAATGCATATTCCCAAAAGGAAATTGGTAGAGTCGAATAACTCAACATGGACCTAACCATATCTAAAAGAGTCTTATTCCTTCTTTCTGCTACACCATTTTGTTGTGGAGTTCTAAGTGCAATCAATTGGGATACAATCCCATTTTCAGTTAAGTAATCCTTAAAGTCACCAAGAAGATATTTGCCACCACGATTAGATCAAATGGCTTTTATGCATTTACCCAATTGATTCTCAACTTCAGCCCTAAACTCTTTGAACTTGTCAAAGGTTTCAGACTTCCATTTCATTAGGTACACATAACCAAATCTGGAATAATCATCAGTAAAAGTAATGAAATACTCATAGCCACCTCTTGCTTGGATTGGCATAGGACCATATACATCTGAATGTACTAGTTCTAGCAAATTTGGGCTTTTCTACCTTTTGCATTAAAAGGTCGTTTGGTTATTTTGCCTTTCAAACAAGATTCACAAACTGAAAAATCATCAAAATCTAATGGCTCTAAGAGTCTATCTTTGATCAGTCTTTGAATCCTATTTGGATTAATATGACCCAAACGCAAATATCAAAGATATGCATCACTAGTAGAAGAAAACTTTCTCTTTAATGATTTCAAATGAGAGTTATTATCTAATTCAGAATTATATAATTCATGCTTATCAGGAGTTAAAATATAAAGACCATCAACAATATTGTCAGAACAGATAAACACTTTACCCTTCTTTATTACAATATTGTCTTTAAGGATAACACAATATCTATGTTTATCTAAATAAGTTGCAGAAATTAAATTCCTACGAGCATTAGGTACATATAGACAGTCTTCCAATATTAAAACCCTAGACTCAAAGTATAAATTAAATACTCCAACAACTACAACTGGAATCCTTCTCCCATCAGCCAAAGTAAGAAACAATTCCCCTTCTTTAACCTTTCTGGTCTTCTAGAACCCCTGCAAAGAATTGTAGATATGATTAGTACAACCTGAATCCACACACCAGGAATCCGTAGGATTTTATACTAAACATATTTCAAGGAGAAATGAATTTTTCATACCCTTATTGTTGGCAGCCTTGAATTTTGGACAATTCCTCTTCCAATGTCCTTTCTCACCACAATGTAAACACTTTCTTTTGATCTTATTTCCTTTGTCAGTAATCTCTAAGGCAATTTGTTTACCATCTTGCTTGGTGAAGTCCTTCTTCTTCTTCTTCTTCTTACCCTTGCCTTTTGACTTAGGTTGAGAAATAGAAGTTTCAGCCATATTAGCATCAACACTAGAAGTACCAAGAATTCCTTCCACCGCTACCAATTCATTCATTAATTCAAACAAAGAATAAATCTTTTTGTTCATATTATAATTGAGTCTAAATTACTTGAATGATTCTAGTAGTGACTGGAGTATCATATCCACTTGGAATTCTCTATCAATATTGGCACCTAAAACCTCAATGTATTCAGATTAGAGATCATTGTAAGACAATGCTCCCTTACTGAACCGCCTTCAGGCATTTTGGTATTGTAAATTTGCCTCATGGTTTCTTACTTTACAGAACGGCCTTGCTCACTAAACATATCCTTCAAACTTAGTATAATGTACGAAGCTAGTTTTACATCCTGCATTTGATGTTGTAGAACATTTGAGATAGATGCTAGGATGTAGCACTTGGCCATTTCATTATATTTCTGCCAATGATCGTATCGTTACTTTTCCTCAGGAGGAGCATCTAATGAAGGAAAGTTAGGACATGGTTGAGTAAGCACATATTTGTGCTCTTCAGCTGTAAGAACAATGTCCAAATTTCTTTTCCAGTCAACATAGTTGGATCCAGTCAATTTGTTTTGATTAAGAATAGTAACAAGTGGGCTAAATGATGCCATGTTCAAATCTGAAAATAATAAACATGAATATTATAAGTAAATTGGACATTATCAATTTAGTATATAAACATATAGCATGAAACCTTAATAAAACCATAATATAATATATGCAACGACAACCCAATCTCATATTCAATATCCCTCAACATAGAGTGAATATAAAATACTATGATTGATTGAGAAATAGTCTCATTATTAGTGCTATCATGATAACTCTTATCAAACACTAATAATATGCCATTATACATTTGGCCCTTAAATAATAATAATAAGAACTCAGCATAGAGGATACTATAATACTAGTCTAGTGTATACCATTGTCTAGAATCATGTGTAGCCACATTTCCCTTAACAGACTTATTTTGTAGTACCATGATACAAAACACCCTCTGCATGGAATGCAAAACTCGAAACTAAGACAAGGTGTTTGATCAAACCACTATAAACTAAGAAATTCAATCTTGTAGTACCATGTAATAAATACTCTCCGCATGGAATGCTAAGCTTGAAGTAAAGACAAAGTATATATTTCACACTACTATGAACTGATAATGGAGGCCATGAGATCCAACCCTTGTATCTCTCTCCCACTAGATGTTTTAAATTAAAGGTTTTTATTTTGTAAACATGTGTAATCTAATCACACACAGCATTGCACTTTATACATTTGAAAACACTTAGAAAAAATTCAAAATTCCCTTTAGTAGCATTTTCGCGAGAATCTCATAACTAAGCTCTTTCTGCAAAAATGAGTTAAGGCAAAAAAAAAAATGAAAACACAAAATTCAGACAAAAACTTTCATGACTGTCTTGCGACTGTTTCGCGAGTAAAGCTTACCCGCGAAAAGTTTTGTGCTTCAGAGGCATTTTTCGCGAGTAATTTCGTGAGAAAGTTACTTGCGAAAAGCCCGTGTTTTCAGTTTTTGGAGGGAAAATCTGAACAGTTTTCAACGATTTTCATGAATAAACAACCACCATATGAACATGATAGATAGAATTTGATATCAAAACTAAATTTCATTGATTCTATAGCCTTAAAATTCAATTTAACATACTTAAATTTAAATTTAAACAATATCATAACATCAATATTAGTTTTTATCAAACCATAGTTTCAACAACCATGCAGAAAATTAAATACATATATAATCTTCTAACATCATAAAACTATTATCTCTAAATCTAAAACTCACAAAATATGTTATACATATTCGAATTTGAAGACCACTCTGATACCATTTGATAGAAATATGAATGTACGCAACGAAAAATTAACGAATCTACTTTATTCACAATTGATAACATGTACCATGTAAGTTACAGAATATAAGAACAAGAGAATGTACCTTGATGCAGTGAATTCAAAACCAAAAATTAGAAGCACTTGAGAACACTTTTAATCTTCACTCCAATTCCACTTGATTCCCAAGAAGTGTGGTCTCTCAATTAGTTATATGTGTATGTTCTAGAGAGAATGAAAAAGTGTCCAACACTCACATACATTCCAATTCATGTATCTTGTTGTTGTTACAAAATTCTGTATGTTTCTCTCTTAACAATTAATTATTTAATTGGGCTAACCTTTTGGGCCTTTCCAATTGGGTTTTAGTATGTGGTTTGGAGTGGGACCAAAAGGGAACAAATAAGATACTAGCTCCAACGGGCTTTAGGCTTTTCTGTTAACTCTTGACAAGTTCAAAGTTACCATTAATTATATTTAATACTACTATATAAATATAATTGCACTCTAGGCCTTATTAATAAATTATATCCCAAAACTTTATTATACATGCAACCCTTTCATAAAATATTCGTAGTAACACAAAGTCATAAATGTAGACTACCACTTTATAGATTACTATATTTTAATCCTTGTATACTCGGTTTAATCCTTTAAGTTATTCATCATATATTTATGAAATCCAATTTCATGAATATATACTTTAGTAACTATTTACTAAAGATTTCATAAATATATACTTTAGTAACTATTTACTAAAGTAGTTAAGCCTAACATTTTGAATAACAAACCCATTAAACTTATCTCAAGAAAATATTTTGTATCTCCGTTAAGAGACTATGAATTCCATTTTGAGAATATATATTCCATCAACACTAAATGTGGTTGTTCAACATACTGAGGTTTTGACTGTTACTTTAGATCTCACTCTTGATATATCAAAGCGACCTCCATTTCATGATCAGGTCCATTATTCTCTCAAGATTAAGAGTTCATGTAAATATAAGTCATGAGATTTATTATTCAATTAACAGTCGTTAGGAGAATAATAAATCTCATAGCGGTCCAATTTAATATGTTTTAACTGTTAAAACATATCAGCATATCAACTAGAAGTCTCTACTTCCATGATCAAGACAAATCATCTTAGTTGATATGTTATAGTCTTCGCAGATGAAACGCCCAATTTCACCACCGACTACGAACTAAAATTCTGAATTTACAAAGAATATGTAATTTATATCTTCTGTGACTTTTCACATAAATCACATACTATGCATCTCATGGACTATATGATAATGTCCAAATATTTATGTTACCATTATTTTAGATAATAATAAAACAACTTTATCAATCACAATATTAAGTCATACATAATGTCATACTTAATATCATATATAGTATCATACAATAGGATTTAAGGACAGTAATCCTAACATTCATATCATTTTAAAAACCCACTTTCCAAAGAGTTCTTCCTTCTCCTTTTCAGCATCGAGCGACAAAAGAATCTGTGCTCAAAAACAAATATATATATATATATATATATATATATATATATATAGAAACTATATGGTGAAGATTTGTGTGCAAAAATTTGTTAATAAATTCAAAAAAAAAAAAAAAAAAACCTTATAAATAATCCTGTAAAAATTTACTAGAAGAAAAAAATTACAATTTTCAACTTACAAAACTTTTGCATAGCTAGACTCTTATCGATATAGTTGTAATTTCATGTTAAAAATGGAAGGATAAAAATATGATTTAGGTGAAAGAAGATCAATTATGAGAATGTTGCTTGAATGAAATTCAATAATGAAGAATGAATAGGGTAAAAAAAGATAAATTTTAGAAAAAAACACTCAATATGGTAAATTTAGGAAAACCAATGGAACAACTATCCCAAAGTAAAAATCACTAAAAGGGGAAACCTCCTAACAAGCAATCTACTATAGTAAATAGAAAATTAAGATGTAGTACAAAATCTTTAGACTCTAGACTCTACAATCTTAGTAGATGGACTTAGTGTAGAAAACTTTCTACAGTTTCAAAATCTCTAAACTCTTCTACTATATGAACGCTATATAGATGATGCACCCATGATCACAACTGAAATCTCAGAGACTCCAATAGCCTTTTGAAGATTTGAATAAATGTCTCTGTGGTCCACTCACTATATGTAAGGTATTCTCCTCTCAAAGATATTCAATGGGAGAGGTTAGGAAGATTGTAGTAACATTCAAATCTAGTCTCTCTTAGCTTGTGGTTGTCTATCTTTTCTCTAAATTAGGGTTTAAGTGGATACAAAAAGCCCTTGGAAAAGTTCAGGTTGGTGATTTTTTACAAAATTCAGTCAACCTAACTATCGAGAAAACTCCTCTAGAAGTCCATATTGATGAGCTTGGTCGATCCAAATCTTCAGATCAACAACTTCGACTTTTAGTGGGTTCCAATTAACTCAGCTGTTAATGTCTCTTGTTGTCAAATAAAAGATCTGTGATTCAATCCTCATCTATACCAAAAACCAATCGGTGTCTTAGTTTAATGATAAAGAGCAATCATCAGGAACAACCGTCATAGATTAAAACCCTATCTTAAAAAAAAATTTTAAAAAAATTCAACTTTTAGCTCTTTTCTTCTTGAAAACTCAAATGAACTTAATCCAAAATTACACAAATACATATGAAACTTGTTGCAATTACAATAGAAACTTTGATATGGAATTTGCCAACACTAAATGATCCTAACATAATTGATTTCAATTGGGGAACCTCAAATTCACTACCTACTAAACTCTACTTAAGTTTTGTTCCTTCCCAAAATTCTTGTCTTGTGATTCTACAATACTATCTAGAAGATAAATAAATATCTTACTTTCTCCACTGTTATGTGAGAGAAAAGAGTATTAATGTATTATTCCACTATTTTGATATTCAAAGATTCTTCCTATCAAGATTTTGAAGATGAGCATCTAATCCTTCAACTCTTTTCATTTATTGTTCAATTTTCGGTACCTTGAATTCAATACATGTACGTAGCAAGTTTATTTTAATTCTTCAACAAGTATCTGCTTGCCTTTCTTGTCTGTTGCTATGGTATATAATTTGGTTCTATATCACTTTAAATAATAGGTAGACCTTACGCTAACAATAAGAGTACTA
Source organism: Quercus glauca (assembly GCA_023736055.1). NCBI lineage: Eukaryota > Viridiplantae > Streptophyta > Magnoliopsida > Fagales > Fagaceae > Quercus > Quercus glauca. The sequence continues at coordinate 43,692,882 of CM043320.1, read as the reverse complement.
CGCTAAATTAATTTTATTCAAATAGTTATATACTAACGGAAAAATATCTGGGAATCATATGGCTGTAGGAATATAAATGGTCGAATATATGTCACAAGCCATCCCTAATAATTCCAAAAAGTTGCCAACCTTAATCTAAAAGAGGCAAAACTATGACTTTCTATGCCAAAAAAAAAAAAAAAAAAAAAAAAAAAAAAAACTTGGGGACAATGGAAAAAGCTATATGCCGCCATTTTCTATATACAATAATAAAACTACTATAAAATTTATTTAAAAAACAAAAAATTTACAAGCTAATGTTTAATGTAATTAATGTCACTACAACAACATAATAAATAAGTATTAATTTTCGTTTTTGTAATTGGTAATATGTTAGTTTATAAGACTGAAGTTGTAAAATATATAAAATCCCGAATATCACTCTTGGTTTGGGGTGTGATGTACTTCACAAAGTTTCAGATTCAATCTACCACATTACTCATCTATGAGGTTTCTTAGAGGTTTCATGGGTGAGGAGTAGAATAGTCATGCCAAAAACTGAGACAATACTTCCTTATATCAAAAACACAAAAAGTTATCTTAGAAAGATATGCCATGCATTTGTCCATATATATTAACTAGTTTGTAATCTCATGCATATATATGGATATACTTAAAGATATACAATAAGATGCATAATATAATTCATATATATATAATTTAAATACTATTGATAGTCATTTTTATATTTTGTTAACTCTTTAAAAATTTTTGTAAGGATATTATTATGTATAAAATGTAAATTGTCCATGTTTTTTTTTTTAAATTATTGTGAAGCATTTTTTTTTTATGATTTATTTATTCTAGACTCTTTGATTTTTGTACTTAATAACTCATTTGGATGAATATTTATGATGTAGTCCCGCATTTGATTCTAAAATTAAGAAATAAAACTTTTTAAGAATAAATAATTTAGGATACATGACGCAAAAATTGAAACTCTAATTTGAAATTCTAATTTGAGTTTCTCTCTATTTCACCTATTATTATTATTATTATTATATATATAGATAAGTGATAAATGCCAACTATCACGTGGAGTTTTATTTTGAATTCTTTATTTTTCCTATTAGGTAGATAGCATAGTAGTTTGGAAGAGGTGAGGTTCTAGTCACAAACGACATGAAACATCACAAACGATGTTATTATTATTGGACTATCACTTGATCTGCCATTACATGGAGTTAATTTTTTTACTTTTATATCTACACATGCAAAAGAACACACTTCTTCTAAATAATAAGAATTTTTGTAAGAAAAAAACGAAAAAAATAAAAGAGTAAATGTTAAAAATAAAAGAGTATTTAAATAATTTGGTACAATTCCGCTTATTTTGTCAATGAGGTCTCCTAAAAAATATCTGGTATCAAAGCGGGCCTCGACTCTTGAGTCGAGGTTTTTAATTTATGAGTTGATCATTGAACCCATTGCCAAGGATCGTGGTCACTCATAGAACATCCATCCTTATTTTGATGGAAAGTGCCCATAAGAGCCATTTCAAAGTCTTTCAATGAAAAGGTACGACTCTTGGTAGAAATGGAATGGACTAAGCCCACAACCTCTTGTAATGAATGGTCCGCCGAATAGTTAATTGCAACTTCAAAGATATGACAATGAATTTGATAGATGTTGTATCAACAACATAGTAAATATATGTGTTTTTTTTTATGTGTTTAAAAATCAGCACATCATGTATGGTCCGTTTGAATGACATAATTTTGGCATTTAGATTTGGATTTGGGTGATTAAAATCCACATATCTTGTTTGAAAGGTTTAAAAAAGATCAAGGATTTAGATTTGACAAATTCACTTATTAAGATTTTAAATCTTTAAAATCAATGAATTTGAAATCAAATCCATTAATTTAAAATCTAAACACAAGTTTCCAAACACAACCGTGAAGTCTATGTAATAACATTTATAGTGATTACCAATTTACCACTAGTATGGCTTTTCATCACAAGGAAAAAATAAAATGTTTGTCCATTGTCGTTGCCATTGCCTGCTATTCCAATTATTAATCTATAAAGGTAAACTACACTAATGAGGCCAAGAGGCCAGTAGCTCATTTGACACTCCCTTAAACCATTTCTCCATGGTAACTATTGAAAATTCTTAATTAAAAATAAAGTACGATAAATCGTACTTTATTTTTTAATTTATTTATAAGAATAAATTGACAAACGCGATAAGTGATAAATCATAGATTCGCGATGGAAGGGAAGAAGGGAGTGAAAGACAACAACTAAAGATTAAAACAACAACTTCAAATTTGAATCTCCCTAATCTCCCAACAACACAACACAACACAACACAATTATTTATTGGGCATAGTTGGCAATGTCAGCCAGCAGCAAGGCATCTCAGTCTCAGGCTGTAGCAGCGTTCTCTCTCTCATCATCCACCTTACTCCAAACCTCTGTCCTCACCCTCGCCACCCTAACCCTTCTTTCCTTCACATACTTCTCCTACAATTCCAATTCCCTCCACTCCTCACCACCACCAACAATAACAACAACTACTTCTCTGCTTTATCTTTCTAAACTAGAGGTGGTGGAGGTGGAGAAACAAAAACAGAAAGAGAGAGAGAAAGATGATGATGATGATGTTTCCAGGGATGTTTACCATTTGCCGTGGATATTTAGGTTGAATTATGCGGAGATGGAGGGGAGATTCAAGGTGTATATATACCTAGATGGTGATCCCAACACTTTTTACCAGACCCCAAGAAAGCTTATGGGCAAGTATGCCAATGAAGGCTATTTCTTTCAGAACATTCGTGATAGTATTTTCCATACCCATGATCCCAATCAGGCTCATCTCTTTTTCATTCCAATCTCTTGCCACAAGATGCGAGACAAGATATGCCATTACACCAATGCTGTTTTGTGTGCTTGCCTTTTGTTAAACTTCTTTTTATATTTATATGCACCAATGTTGTGTTTGTTTGCTAAGAAAGCACGAGAACTAGAACTTGTGAATTTCATTAGGATTTTAGAGTCCCAAGCCCTGCAAAATTAGGAGTTTTGTGCACCAATATAACTTATCACCTATGGTTTGAACCAATATCAACTTATCACCTATAATTTGTTGTGAAAATGTTGTGGACGTAGTACTTCTTTTTGTTTTTTGAGTTAGGAACTCTAAATGGCTAAATAGACCTGCAACTTCAGGAGAACGGGTGCTTGGGGGTCACAGTGTACACGCCCGGGCGGTTCTTTACAAAACTTAAAACACAAGATAGGTTTCTGCAAATTTGTAAGACCATGTATGAGGACTGAGTGATGCCTACCCAATGCTGAAAGGTCAAAGAAGTTGGTGAATGAACTCCACTGAATAAAGGGTTTCTTGCACTAGATGTTCTTTATAAGTATATACTATATACAACATATGTAGAGGAGAAAATCTATGAACACAACAAAATCTCACAACAACTGTTAGGTTCTAAAGGTTTAGGAATTTATGTATTTAGAACTCTAATTTGTAATGTTGGCAAACCATGATCAAAACAATGTACTTAGTCTTGTTTAGGCTTGCTCAAAGTTGATAAAATATTGTAAAGTTGGAATCGAGTGACTGCAGATGCATTGGGGCATTTCGGCCTGGCTCGATCGATCAAGGAATAGATTCGATCAATCGAAAATCAGCCCAGATGCGTTTTCTGCGGAATTTCCAACTCAGCCCTAACTCTTTAAACATTTAGGGTTTTATGTTTTTGCCCTAGGTATATAAGGCAAAACCTTAACCACGTTTTTAAGAGTTGCACAAGTTGTATTGTTGCTCATACATTGCTGTTTTGCGTAAATCCCTTGTGAGATCTAGAGGAGTTTTCCTTTACACAAAGCTTAGGGTTTTCAAGATTGAGATTACTTCAACATCTTGATGATCAACTTTCTTGCTTCCTTTGAAGCTTAAAGAATATCAAGCGTGGGTGCTTGTAGCTGATTGAGGAATTTAAAAAAAGAAGTAGTCCGTGGATTCGGAGCCTGCGCGTGGTCGTGTCAGGAAGTTTTACTGGTGGGTAGCATTAGAAAGTCAAGCGGGGAGCTTGTAAGTCCTTTTGTGAGAACTTCAATTCTTTCTTAGTGGATTCCGTTTTGCCTTGAGGATCGGTGGGTCAAATCCTCCCCAGGTTTTTCCGTGTGGTTTCCTGGGTGATCATGTCTTGTGTTTTTTATTATTTCCGCTGCTTTATATGTTTTATATGCACGATATGATTATTTAATTGTTTTAACCTAGAATTGTTTAATTTGACTAAGTAACAACTTGGCTAATTAATCTAGACTACGCAATCTGGTTATTTTTAAGGGGTCTAAAACCGTTCAAGTGGTATCAGAGCGGGTTGCTCTCTTGTTAGAGATTTTTTATCTCTGAACTGATCCTTGACCCCAGTTGTCATGGAACATAAACACTCTCTTGTTGTTCCTCCTTACTTTGATGGAAACAACTATGCCTATTAGAAAGTAAGGATGAAAGCATTCTTGAAATCTATTGATGAGAGGGTATGGAACTCCGTTGAATACGGATAGGAGAAGCCCACTACTCCGGTGAGTGAGTGGCAAACTTCTCAAAAAGAAGCAGCTGCATTTAATAGCAAAGTTATGAATGCCATTTTTAATGCTGTTTCTATGGAGGAATTTAAGATGATCTCAAATGTTGAGGTTGCTCATACTGCATGGAAAATCCTCCAAATTGTGCATGAAGGTACAAAAGCAGTCAAGATCAATAAATTGCAACAATTGACTTCTAGATTTGAAAGCATTAGAATGTCTGATGATGAATCTTTTGATGAATTCTATGCTAAATTAAATGATATTGTCAATTCTGCTTTTAATTTGGATGAAGTCTATGATCAACCTAAAATTGTTAGGAAGATACTTAGATCCTTAACTGAAGACTTTAGACCCAAAGTGACTGCTATAACTGAAAGTAAGGATGTGGACTCCATCCCTGTGGATGAGCTTGTAGGATCTCTTCAATCCTATGAGTTTGATTTACCCAAAACTACCAAATCCAAATCAATGGCTCTTAAGTCTGTTGATGATGTTGAGGCTGGTGGATTTGATGATGAGCTCTCTGCTACAGAGATAGCTTACCTTGCCAAGAACTTTAGAAATTTCCTTAGAAACACTAATAGGAAGGCAAGGAATACCAACATTGTTGAACCTAGAAACTTTAAGAAGAATGATCCCACTAAGGTTAATAATTTTGAAAAACCTAGAGAAAAAGTAGGTCAATCTTCAAATAATTCTTTGGGTCCTCAGTGTTTTGGTTGTCAAGGGTATGGTCATGTCAAATCTGAATGTCCTACTTTCTTGAGAAATAAGGGTAAAGCTATAGCTGTAACCCTTAGTGATAATGAGGTTTCTAATGATGAGTCCGGTTGTGACGAGGATGGAAACTTCATTGCTTTCACTGCTACTGCTGTAGTTAATGAAAGCATATCTGCTGAGGAGAACCCTTCTAATGGGGAACTCTCTGAAGATGCAGATCTTTAAGAGGCCTATAACAAACTTTGCAAAGTTGCAGCAAAGGATGCTATGAATGTTGAACTTGGCCTAAAGAAAATTGATGCTCTTGAGCTTGAAAAGAAGAATTTGCTTGTCAAACTGTTTGATGCTAATGATCTTTTGAACAATGTTAAATCTGAGAACATGCTTTTACTTGATAAAGTTAAATCTTTGGAACATGATTTATCTATTGCTAGATCTGCTAGTGCTAAACTTGATCACATGCTGAATGTTCAAAAGTATCGTTCTGATAAATCTGGGTTAGGATAGGTTGAAAGCATCTTTGATTCTGGACCACATTCCACGAATTTTATTCCTTCTTCTTCTTCTTCTGAACCTCTCGTGAGTAAGGTTATGAGTGAAACCATTAAACCCCCTGTGAGTGAGGTTGTTAAACCTGTAGAAGTTTCACCACCTAAGAAGATTATGGTAGACTTAAGAGAATCTAAACCTAAGGAGCCTACCAAATCTAAGGACAAGATGCATGGTAAACCTGCTTGGGTTTGTCATTATTGTGGTAAGTCTGGACATATCCGTCCTAACTGTTACAAGCTTCAAGTTGATAAGAGAGCAAACAGACCAAAAGTGCCTGTGCCTCAAGCACAAGTTCCTATGGCACTAATTGGTGAATTGGTAAAGGCGTTAAACCTTTATTCCAATTCTGGAGTTGGGAATCACTCTAATGTGAATAAGAACTCCAATGCTCGGGGTGCATCTAAAAAGTTTTGGATGCAAAAGACTCGAAGTAACTGAGTATTTCTGACATGGTCCTTATGCTTCATTGCTCTATTCTGTTGTGACCATTGTTCTTTGGTTTTTGTGTTTTTTTGTTCTAGGACTTACATTGCATTACATACATGCATTTCATTCTAGGATTTATTTGTTTTCTCTTTTAATAATATAAAAAAATAAAAAGGAAAAGCAAAATCTATGTTGGACACTATTTTTCTTGATTTTTGAAAACAAGGTCGGTCAATCTTTTTACACATGTCATGTCTTGTGTACCTTGTTTAACTTTGATAAGCTTATTTACTGCACTTGACTAGTTGAAACTTTGTAGTGCATGTTGTGTGGGAAAGATGTGTGTGGTTTTTAATCACTTTGTCTTAATCTTGAAATCATATGTTATTTAACTGTCGGACTTGATCCTTTTGAGAAAGGCATAAATAACCATCTCACCACTGTTCACTAGCCAATCATGAACACCTTAGTGCATATCATAAGATTTTGTGCTCGAGAAAGTGTAGCACATGCACAAAAAGAACATAAGGTGTAGCCTTAATTAAATTAAAACTGGTGTGTACTATTAGGCTTGATGCCAATTCACTTAATTCAAACTGGTGTGTACTATTAGGCTGAATGCCATTTCACATAAATAAGAGGCAAAAATACAAGAAACTTACATGATTGCAAGCTTTTGTTCTAGGAGATGTGGGAGTTATAGGATGTAACTCTTTAGGTGATAGTCTCTTTTAAATTCTATGTGATGAATTGTGTAGACTTTGTGTTTGATTTCTATTCACATATCACCTCACATGTATCTCAAGTTTTTGCTAGTTTCACACACTACACAAGTTACTCTTTGTTAAACACTATACATGCTAGTGTGTGTGTTTTTGGTCTGACCAACGAAGTTTGAAAATATCTTGAGATTTATGCACAACATATTTGTTACTTGAGAAAATTAAACGGGAGAATGATTGAAACTTGTTTTTGAGAAAATTTGGGTTTAAAAATTGGGTTTTGGAAAAAGCATTTCATCTCATACTCATGCATTTTGTTGTTCAAATGCTTTGAGGAGTTGTTTTCAAAATTAGGTTTGTGTTTTTTTTTCAAAACTGTGTTTTTTTCTCAAAATTTAGTGAGCCTCTGCCCATTTCGATCGATTCAGTCTGATTTTCGATCGATCGAAAAAGTGCTTTAGATTGTGTCAAAATGACTGTCACATTCGATCGATCGAATGTAATTTTCGATCGATCGAAGATTGTGGAGAAGCTTTTTAAAAAGATCAATTCTGACTTTTTCAAACACTTTTTCAAATCTTTTTCAAGTCTCTTCTCTCTCTCCGACTTGGCAAGCTCTACTATTCCAATTTTTTGTCGTTTTCCACCGGATTTTTTGCAAGAAAACTCTTTCCTCAATCCGGTAAGACTCTTTTGCCCTTCCTTTTGATTTTATTTTCATATTTTCATGCATTTTTCATGCATTTTAAGGGTGATTTTCGGACTTTGCATATATTGGGATTTGTGTTGATTCAAACTTAATTTTGTGAAATTGATCAATGGGTTTTTGTGGGGACACGTCATAGACATGATCTTAGTGGTTTAATTTGATCAATTTTGGGTTTGATGAAAAATTGAAAGTTTTAGGGTTCCTAATTGATCCGATTTAGGGCTTTTTGTGAAATTGAGTTTAATTGATGAAATTGGCTTGTGGAATTGATGAAATAAGTTATTATAATCTGTTTTCAACATTGTGTAATGATTAATTCATCAATTTGTTGCAAAATTTTTCAAGTGGTTTTCAAATTTTTTAGGGTTTTTGTTAGAAACTCTATGTTCGAGCCAATTTTGTGTAATTGAACTTAATTTGAATTGTATTTACTGCATTAGTTCATGCATCACAACATTGTTATTGTTCATGCATCATATAGATTTTTCATTCTATTGTTTTTGTGCTAACTTGCAGTCTGCCCTTGGTTTTGTTTTCTTGTGTTCTTTTGGTTTTCTCTTTGTGTCTCTGTCCTTTCCTTAGCACCATGCCTAGGAAGACTAGAGCCCATAGGACTATTCCCTCTCCTTCTCCACCCCCACCTTCCTTTAATAGTGAGAGGTTCTCTAGTGAGAAAAACCAAGAGATTTATGAGACTCTAAACCTTAAGAGAAAAGTTTGGGCTGAGCGTTCGGTTATACTAGATGAGCTTGATCCTGCCATTAGGACAAACTTTGAGCGTAGGGGCTGGTTGCCTTTGTTAGATGTGTCTGATCCTCCTCCTCCGGCTACCTTGATTAGAGAGTTCTTCTCGAACATCTCGATCCACATCTATGATTCCAACACTCTAGTTAAGAGTTGGATACGAGGCGTTGAGTATGTCATTACTCCTAATGTAGTGGCTGATGCTCTTGGGGTACCGTTGGTTCGTCATCCTGTCTATCCTTATGCTGAGTCTCTCGAGTTGAGCGATGTTTTTCCTTACATCACTGGGACTACTGTCCAGTGCAGTTCTGATCCTCGGATCACTTCTGCTGAGCTCTCCGGGTTGCACTATCTATTCTTTAGGATATCTTGTCATTCCATCTGGCCCATCTCTCATGTTCACACCATTCCTCTCGAGAGGTGTGTATTTTTGTACACTCTAGTGACTGATGCTCCTATTAGTTTTCCTCATCTCTTTCTTCGTTCTTTGAACGAAGTTTATAGGAGTTCATCTACAGCTCATGCTCTTGTACATCCTATCTTTATTCATAGGATTTTACTTCATCTTGGTTTAGAGGATTTCCCTGCTTCTGAGCCCGTTCATGTGATAGCTCCTATAGGTGCGTCTTTTCTTAGACAGAGGGCCGCTCATCTTCGAGCTGGTTCTAAACACCCTAGGTCTGAGCCATCTAGTAGCGTTCCTCTTCCTCCTCCTTCTTCTTCTACAGGTCCTGCTGGTGAGAATATTCCTGATCCTGATGTGGCTGCTGCAGCTGTTCCTCCACCTCCTTCGGCTGACTTCGATGTTCGTCGTACCCTGGAGACTATCATGACCGTTCAGGTGGCTCATGGTCAGATTTTGGTGGATTTGCTAGATGAGATGCGTGCTCTGCGAGCCGACTTTGCGCGTCTTCATTCACCCTCACCACCTCCTTTTGATGGCGACTTGTGATTGCCCTTTGGCATTCCGTCACAAAAAAGGGGAGTGGAGTTTTGACTTGTAAAGGAGTTTTTGTAGTTAGGGGGAGATTTTTTGTTAGCATGAGATTTTGAGTTTATTAGCTTGTATCTAGGTGCTTCACTCTGTATATCATTTTTGGGGATATTCATGTTAGGGGGAGTAACATTGATTGATATATTGATATACATGATTTTTATTAGATTCTTGTTGTCTTATGATTCACTGCTTATTGATTTATATTTATGAGTTGTTCATTGATATATATCTTTATTTTGTGTTGTGTGAATCTTACAAGAATGTTATACCTGTTTATATACTATTTTCTGTCACACATGCGTTTATGCGTTTGTTGAGTATTTTAGGAATATACAGGTTGATTCAACAAAGCTGCTGTCTACACTTGCAACCGATGGATAGTAGTTAGGGTTGAATTTAAGTTTATGAGTATTATTTTTGTAAAGGGCTTTTTACTTGTAAACTTTGAGCTTTTAATTTGTGTTTTGTCACGGATTGTCAAAGGGGGAGTTTGTTAGGTTCTAAAGGTTTAGGAATTTATGTATTAGAACTCTAATTTGTAATGTTGGCAAACCATGATCAAAACAATGTACTTAGTCTTGTTTAGGCTTGCTCAAAGTTGATAAAATATTGTAAAGTTGGAATCGAGTGACTGCAGATGCATTAGGGCATTTCGGCCTGGCTCGATCGATCGAGGAATAGATTCGATCGATCGAAAATCGGCCCAGATGCGTTTTCTGCAGAATTTCCAACTCAGCCCTAACTCTTTAAATGTTTAGGGTTTTATGTTTTGCCCTAGGTATGTAAGGCAAAACCCTAGCCACGTTTTTAGGGGTTGCACAAGTTGTATTGTTGCTCATACATTGCTATTTTGTGTAAATCTCTTGTGAGATCTAGAAGAGCTTTCCTTTACACAAAGCTTAGGGTTTTCAAGATTGAGATTACTTCAACATCTTGATGATCAACTTGATTGCTGCCTTTGAAGCTTAAAGAATATCAAGCGTGGGTGCTTGTAGCTAATTGAGGAATTTAAAGAAAGAAGTAGTCCGTGGATTCAGAGCCTGCGCGTGGTCGTGTCAGGAAGTTTTACTGGTGGGTAGCATTAGGAAGTCAAGCCGGAGCTTGTAAGTCCTTTTGTAAGAACTTCAATTCTTTCTTAGTGGATTCCATTTTGCCTTGAGGATCGGTGGGTCAAATCCTCCCCAGGTTTTTCCGTGTGGTTTCCTGGGTGATCATATCTTGTGTTTTTTATTATTTCCACTGCTTTATATGTTTTATATGCATGATATGATTATTTGATTGTTTTAACCTAGAATTGTTTAATTTGACTAAGTAACAATTTGGCTAATTAATCTAAGCTACGCAATCTGGTTGTTTTTTAAGGGGTCTTAAACCGTTCAAAATTCTCTAAATTATTTTATTTGTTAGTGTTTGAGTTATTGTAAATTCCCACCAAAAACTCTGTAAACTTTCAATTTGGAACAATTATTAAAATATAAACCCACTTCTTTTCCTTCTTTGCGTCCATATCACAGTCTATAATATATATTTTTAACAAATGATGCCATTAAAATTGGAGTTTTATTTTTTTGGTACTTGTGTGTATTAAGAAAAATTAAGTTATTTAAACTATAACCTAGGAAATTCATTTTATTGTGAATTTAAAATTCAAAATAACATACAACACATTGATGAGATTACCATATTTATTTAATCCTAAGGCTCGATCATTTTTTTTTTTTTTTTTTTTTTTGCGATAGTTACGAGAGAAGGGATTTAAACTTGAATAATTTTGTTTGAAACACTAATAAATGTTAACTAATTGAGCTATAAAGCTCTTAGATTTGTAATGGTCATTATCGTATGCTATACACATACTTTCTTTTTTTCTGGCTTAATAAAAGATGCTAAATCCATTCTAAAAGATGTGTTAGGGATGGAATTGGGAAACCATTATGTAGTAACAATTAAATTAAGTGACATAACTCACTTGAGAGCATGCATAAGACCAGGTCAAAACCTTGTATGAAAAAGATAGAGGGTGTATTCTTTTATCGGTGTAGTACACTCGTACGTAGTGTCAGTACTTTTGGAACAATGGCCCAATTGCTTAGCTCCTACTAGCTGTTGAAAAGGTCCAAAATGTCCAAACCAAATGCACAACCTTAAACATGTAAAATTGAGGGTCCGTTTAGTAATGTTGTTCTAGTAACGTTATTTGTATTTTTTGAAAATACGTATAGATGAAAAAGTGTGTGAAAATACGTGTAATGTTGTTTAAAAATTAAAAACATATATTTAAACACATGTACTAAATGGGCCCCGAGTTACTGTAAAATCATGGATCTTATAGTGGCAATTCAAAAATTGAGCTATTGTCATTCTAGGCCCACCACCAACCTTCATGTGTGAACGAATTAGATACACACTTCAACCTCTCTTTTCCTCTTGACCATTTCATTCCTAGGTTTCTCGCGCAAAAAGAACACTATTATTGACTAGTGAGACTTTATCGTGTGATAGTTTATAGTGTTGTAATATCATTAAATTCAACATTTTTTAATAGTTTAACTTTTTAGGATATTGAAAAATAGACTATATTTCTCATTTTAAAAAATGTTGAATAACCCATGCTTAAAGTCCAAGCTTTGTTTTAATTTAAACTCATTGGAAAATAATTTTTACAGTACTATTCAACTTTGTAATAACTAACCAAAAAATTTTCTTAACCTAATTTAACATTTGCTTGAACTTCCTATCTACTTTTCAAAACATTTTTTTCACATAAATATATCAGGAGGAAAGGTTCCGATAGCAAGCCCCTCCCCAGTCAGAGAGCTCCCAGGACAAGGGAACGGTGGTCAACCATCCACTCTCTAGATTCATATTGATCAATATATCTTTTGCAGCCTACTAGTTTGCTAAGTAGGCTTACTCTACCATGGGGGCAACAAAGGCTAGAACTATTCTTGCCAAAAACAATAGGAACCAGGGACGAATCTATATATTGACTAGGGGGGCAATGAACCCCCCTAAATTTTTTTTTTTTTTAAATGTTAGTATATTAATAAGTACTAATTTTAGCAATTTTGTTCAATAAAATTATATTTAGTCCCCTTAACAATGCCATCAATTCTTTTAAGAGTAATATTATAGTCACACTTTTTACAACATTTTTACAAAACTATTGAGGTAGCAAATTTATATTGGTTTGCAGACTTGCATTACTTTTTACTCATCAATAATCACTCATTACATTAGCAATTTATAAAAATTTTGTAGTTTTCACATTTTCCACCTTTTAAAAGTCATAAAAATTAATAAATTAAATCTAAAACAAAATATATAAGTCCAAAAAAATTAGCCTAACAAAAAAATTACCAATGATAAAGCTAAAAAAATTTAAGTCCGATCAATCTATTTTACCAACAAACAAAAAACTTGGTCATTTAAAAAGTTTTAACAAAAGTCATTAATTACTAATAAAATAGTAAAGTTAAAAGTCGAAATTGCCGCACACAGCTAACAGCAGAACCGCCCTAACTCTAAATCCTGACTCCGTTCTTGATAAGAACTTACCTCTTATCCTAAGAATTGTCTACAACTCTTAAAAAGTTGGCAACATAGCATTTCTTAAAAAATATTAAAAAACATCTAAAATCAAGCCAATAAAAACACTAAACTTAAAGATATTTCGAAAATTACAATTAAAAATCAAAATGAACAAATACTAAAAATTAGGTTGCAAATTCTGTCCAATTTGAGAGCATGCACGAGACCATGTCAAACCTTTGCTGCTTTAGATAAGGTAAGCCTCTCATGACAAGACACTACATAAAAAATAGACTTTTGCAGTACTTTTGGTTGCTGAGAGACGCAGGAAAAAAAATGCAATTGCACTATTGCTTTTGCTGCCATTGTGGGGTCTTACTTTATGTGGAGGGCTTTATGAAGGGGAGGATACATGTTTCGAAAACATTAACGGATTTTCTCCTAGCTCCAGCTGCATAGTTGGTTACGTCTTGAGAGACGTAAAGAATCTTAAAAAATTCAAATGATAGAGTCACACAAGCCAGTGTGTATGCTCCTAGAAACATACACAGTGGACGCCATATATTTTCTTCTTCGGTACAATCATACAGTCAAGCCGCAGGTTTTTTTTTTTAAGCACGTGCATTTACCTGGACGCCACACAAGACATTGTTTGCGATGTTGAAGACAAATGAGTATGAATCTTTGATAAGAGTATTCGTGGAGTTAAAAACTTAGTTTTTTAATTCTATCAAAAGTTACTTTATTTATTTTATCTATACACATGCAGTAGCAGTGGATCTATTTTAGCTTTCAACACAATAAAATAATATAAACATCACAATAAAATAATATATTTTTTACAATAAAATAATATATCTCACTACCCAAAAAACATTCACAGCACCAACCACAACCACCTCTACCATCAGCCATAGCCACAACCACACCCACTACCACCACCACCACCCCACAACCACAACAATAAACCACAAAACTCATAGCCAAAATCCACAAAACCCACTGCCAAAGCCAAAATCATCCACCACCATCACAACCAAAATCCACAAACCCACTGTCAAAATCATCCACCACCACTATCATAGCCAAAATCAACCACCACCACCACCACCACCATAGCCACCAAACCCATAAGAAAAAAAAAAAAAAAAAAAAAAAAAAAAAAAAAAAAAAAACCTCAATCACAGCAAAGAGAATAGAGAGATGGGTGGTAGCAGTGGCTTGTGGCTTGGGGAGGACAGTGTCGGCGTGGGTCTGAATGGCAGAAGAGAAGTGGGCGGAAGCCTGGGTCGGAGACGCGGATCGGCAGCTTGGGCCAGTGACGTTGAGGCCGACGGAGGCATGTGTCGGAGGCTTGGGGCTTGGGTCTGCTTGGGTCGGTGACGTTGAGGCCGGCGGAGGCGTGGATCGAAGAGCACGGAGTGACTAAGAGAGAGAGAGGTGAGAGTGACTAAGAGATAGAGGAATTTTTCTTATTTTAATCACCAGCCAAATAAAATTTTTTTTTTTTAGCTCTCATGAACAGTCACATCTATAGATAGATGTGCACTATAGCTAAGAAGCAAAAAATTTTGCTTATAGCTCCACTACTGTACTCTTCTTTTGCGATCAGTGGTGCTAAAAAGCAATATAGCTGTTTAGCACCACTGCTGTGAGCGCTTTAAGAAAGAGTCCCATTTAAAAAAGAAAAAAGAAAAAAAAGTCTACAATACTCACATGTACAGTAAAAAAATGTTTTAGATTGCAACCTATAGGGATAAGGGCCAAAATTATATATTGGGTCTTGGGTTTTGTCCGAGGACGTTGATTGGTCCGAGGACGAATAAATATTAGTGAAGGTGTTAATCTTAGAGTCTCATGAGTAGGTTGCAAATGGAAAGGTTTAGGAAGGTTGTCCAAGGAGGAGTATCTACTCTCGAACAAACGAAGCGTCAATCAAACGTATATCCTATCGTTCAAAGTGACATTCTAGGAAATTCTGCTGATAGAAACGTGCAGTACGAATGTACAGGAGAGATTGGAGCTCAGAAATATCTAAGGAGAAAGCTGCTACCACCACATTAAATGCTCTGTATCTCACTCTCTGACCACATTAATGTGGATGTGATACCTGAACAGTGACTTTCAGCCTTACAGCTGCTACACAAAGACTTTATGAAAGTGATAATGGAACAAGTATCAAGACCAACAATTTGGCCTACACGTGCAGGGTAGAGACGAAAGGGGAAGAGAGTATAAAAGAAAGAGGAAGCAATGGGAGAAAGGGATCAAGAAATTAAGAGAAAAACACTGTAGCATCAAGAACTGACTTTGTAATCAAACTTGAGATAAATATATAAGAACTGATCTTCTCAGACTGTGCTGAGAATGATTTTCTTTAGTACAAGCTTGTCTATTTTTATTCTCTTGTGATCTAAATCCATTTTAGTGCTTGTCCGATTCATTAAAACCCAGTTTTTCCAACCCACTTTCAACAAATTCATTGTTTTGGGATTTTTGGGCCTAAGTCCATCAACCTTTGTGCTAGGAACTCAAATCTGATCCTTACACAACCTCTTAAAGGTATTTTCAGGAATCTCTCTAAATTCTAGTATTGTTTAAATAGTAAACAATTATTTTTATCTTTTACCTATCTATTTTTTTGTTATACTTTCTTACAAACTCTCTATTCTTTCTCTATCTCATTTAAATATTATTTTTTCATTCATTTTTTCATTTTTCTTTATTCTTTTATACTTTCTAACAGATTCTCTATCTATTTTCTATCTCATTTAAATATTATTTTTTCATTCTTTCTTTCATCTTTCTTTATTCTTTTATAATATTTTTATAATCTTAATTTATTCACTCCTAACATATATATTTTTTAAAATCTCCCAATAGTAAAATTTTTAAATTTGTTGTTGTTGTTGTTGTTGTTGTTGTTTTTGTTTTTTTTTTGTTTTTTTTTTTTTTTTTATGGATTTCGTGAAGCACTTACAAAACAATATAGTAAGTTGTTAGTTTTTATTAATTTGAAATTCATCAAACTTACGTTGTGCAAATTTTTTTTAAATTCTATGTATTTTGAAATTTATCAAACTTAGTCTTGAAACTAGCTCATTAATTTTTTCTAAAAAATTCATTAACTTTACCCCCATTTGGGATTGTTATTATTATTATTATTATTATTTTAGCGAAATTGATTTATTATTATCATTAGCTCATTTTTTAATTCCTTTCAAATTTAATTAACCCCATTTTTCCAGGGTTTTTTTTTTTAATAACACTTATTTCCAAACAATTTCATTAGTTAGCACTTAGCATCATTTTCAAATTATTTAGGAAACTAACATCTCAAGCCTTTCAAACTCAAGTATCAAAGACTCGATTTCCATGAGGGAACGTGGAACTTAAGTATTAGAGACTTAAGTTCCTGCTCTGCACAAATTAAAAAAAAAAAAAAAAAAAAAAAAAAAAACAGAGGAAAACGAAACTTTTGCCTCGGGAAGAAGAAAACCTCTGCACAAATCCTTCGCCTGGAGACTTTGCCGCCTGGGTTCAGTCCAAGCCATGGGATTTGGGTTTAGGGAGATCTAGGTTTGTGGGTTAAGTTCGAGCTTGGGTTTGTGGGTTTCGCCGCTTGAGTTTGCCGGTTTTGTTGCTTGGGTTCATGGGTTTGCCGCTGGGTTCACCATTGCGTTTGTCGCCTGTGTTTGTGTTTTGTTGTTTCTTTGTTTGTGAATGTTTAAATAAAATTTCCATTCCATAGAGTATGTAAGCTTATTCAACCAAACATTAGGTGGATTTTTTTTTTTTTTTTTTTAAGAGGGAGAAGAGGAAGAGACCAGAAGAAGAAGAAGAGACTCACGTTTTTGATTTCTTGGTTTTTGTTTGTGGAACTCGGGTCTTAGAGACTCGAGTTCTACATGGATTTTCATAGAAATCAAGTCTTTGATACTCGAGTTGCTACAGTGAACTCGAGTCTAAGAGACTCAAGATGTTAGTTTCCTAATAGTTTGGAAATGATGCTAACTAACGAAATTGTTTGAAAATGGGTGTTATTTTGAAAAAAAAAAATCTCATTTTTCCACCACACAAACAACCCCCTTGTCTACCCACACAGTACTTGTTAATTTCTCACCACACACCTCTTGCACTATTTTGCAACCCTACGAACCAATGACCACCACAGGCCAAAGTTTATCATATGAAAAATCTCATCTGAGAGAGAGAGAGAGAGAGGAGAGAGAAGAGAGAGAGAGAGAGAGAGAGAGAGAGAGAGAGAGAGAGAGTCGTTCTCCACCGCTGCTTGTCTCTTCCACCACCAACAACATGCAACCCAGATTGGTCTCTCTCTTTTCTCTTTTTTCTTTTTTTACTTTTATTGTTTCGATTACATTTGGTTTATGAGAAAAATTGTTTTTGTGTTTGGATGTGTTTTGTGTTTTGTAGCCGTTGAGATAAAGAAGAGAAAGAGAATGAGGAAGAAAGAGAAATGGAGGAAAGATGAAAAAACCATTTTTTATTCATCAGGGTCATTACTTGATGAGAGAATAATATTTGGAGTTGTTATAATAATTGCTACAATGCTCTCTTCTTCAAGAGAGCTACTGTAGCAACTCTAAAAAAAATTTAGAGTTAGAGAAGCTATTGGAAGATGTTTTTTGTGTGTTTGCTTTCCAAAATTGGCTTTAGAGAGCCTATTAGTGATGCTCTTAGAGCCTATTGAAAATCAGTTATTTATGCATTAAAAATTAATTTTCGTAGATTATGATCTAAGGTATAAAAAGGCAAATTACATTGACCAAATTAAATTAGTACATTATCAAATTCAATATCAAAGCTTTCATCTTCATCTTTTGCCTCCTAAAGATCAATTGCGGAACTTGAACATAGAAAGTGTAGGATTTTTTTTTTTTTTTTTTTGCAAAAATAAGAACCAAAACTGTGTTTTGGAGACTATGAATTTGAAAATGATCTATGCAACCCCAATACTAAAAGTAGACTTAAATGCAATGGTAGAAACATGAATAACCAACACATATCGTGCTTGTTGTGCAAGGATTTATTATATGATTGAATTCACCCTTCCTCTGTCTAAATATTAAAATTTTCCTACAATGGATCTTCCAAATTGGGCCGCGCACTTATGCCCTTGCTTGAGGACCCAATTGTGTAATGCCCATACAATCTATCTAATACATCCCACACCTCGGCTAACATCTCATTTGCCAGTTCCTTGTCATACCAAACCAAAACTTTACACACTTCACTTTCACAAACAACATTAATAATTATTTTATTGATACTTTCCCAATAATTGTCATCTTTCCTCTTCATACTCTCAACCATGTCTTTCAAGAAAGGATCACCACCATTGCCACACGTATCATTTATGTTGTTTTAAATCTACACAAATTTATTAAAATATATATATTAGAAGTGACAAACAAAGAACCTAAAAACCGTAAGCTCAATTATTAGATTTTTTTAGAATTCACCTGCAGTTGTGGGGTAGATGAAACTGAATCCAGAGGAGTGTTTGTAGTTGGCTCACTATCGCTGGGCTCATTTGGAGTAGTTGGGCTATATCAAGAAGAATCCGCATCTATCTGCAAAACAATAAATCGCACAAATTAGAAAACACATTCACACACTTCACACAAAATTAATATGTTGGAATACCAATAAATTGCATACACTTCACAGTTCACACAATAACAAAAGTTGAAGAAAATCCTATCATTTGGGAGTATAAGTTTATAACAACAAAACTAGTTTGAAAAAGGCACCATTCTCTACAAAAGCATGAAGAATTAAAATATATTCTACTAATAAAGTAGTTTTTAATAAGTAAAAAAACATGGGTGGTACCAAATTGAACAATTTTTTTAATGAGCAAGAGATATTTTATAATTTTTATTAACAATGATACTATAATAAAAATAATCTTCCCTTAAACATAATAATGTCAAAAGGTAAGCTGCGGACTATGAGAAAAGCATAACAAATTAACAATTAACCCAATAACCAAAAATAGTTCCCTTTCCACCAAAGTCAAACTTTTAAACCTAAGACAAAAGTTCAACCGGGTCTAAACAAAATGACTATTAGCCTAATAAAGAAGTCATCTTAAACTATGAAATTACCCAACTCACTAGTAGGGAAAAATAGTGTCAAATTAAAAATATCATTAACATAAAATAACCAAGTTAGAAAATGTGTGATGTGGAGGAGGAACATAGCTGTGGAGCTGACAAACAAAGAAAGGGAGGATGCATATATCGACCCATAGAACAGGAAGTTTCTATTTTCATTATTTTCGGTTGACTGGTTATAGGGGTTCTGTTTGGACAGCAAAGCAGGTCAAGTTGGTAACTACAACAACAGGGAAAAATGAGGAGACGGACAACAGAAGACTCTGTCAGCAGCACAGTCAGCATATAGTTAATTAGTGGTGAATCTGTTATGCCAGCTGTACAAAAAGTTAGTTGGTTGAACTGTACAAGAGTTAATCAGAGATGCTGTTACTGAGTTTAGCCATTGGGATTGATTGTATAAATACTGTAGAATCTATATGAACAATTCAAGCAATGAAGAATGTACTTTTTGAGAAGAATAAAGAATGTTCTTGGTTGTTAATTTCCTTCTCTCCCAACCTTCCTAATTCTTTGAGTAATGTGGCTTAATTGCTGTTAGTTAGTTAGTTATTAGTGTAATGACAATAATATCCCTGTATACTGTTAGTAGAGAATAACTGAATGATGTATAAATAACTACAAGTTGTAAGGGAACATCAAGAACTAAGAATACAGTCACTTTTGTTAGCCTTCCTATTCTCTCTCTCTCTCTCTCTCTCTCTCTCTCTCTCTCTCTCTCTCTCTCTCTCTCTCTCTCTCTCTAAATCTCCCCAGCACCATGGAGGTTAGCTTTCCTTGAACTCGGCTATTCTGCAAACTCCATCACCACAACAACATGGTATTCGTAGAAAGTTGAGAAACTATACAAAACCCAATTACAGTTGCACGCAAAACACATGTTTAAGTGATCAAAGAGTCAACTTTTTTTCTTTTCCTCGAGCCTGCCAAAGAAAGAGACATATCTAGTTTTTTCTGAGCAACCAAACAAAAAACAGACAGAGAGACAGAATGCTCCAAACTGACTGAAACATGACTGAAACATGATCTTCCGCCATTATCAATGAAATCATAGCTTCCCCTAAAACCACCTCAGATCAGCATAGCAAAGACCTTCAAGAAATCCAAAAAATAACTCGTATCCATACCTCTATCTTGGATGAAATGAGTTAACAACTACCTACAATCTTACAGAAGTTGAATTTTGCAGAAGAAGATTAACAAGACCATGAAAACCAACGTACCCCTGGAAACCACGCAAATCACAACCTAGTTCCTACTCTGTCCTAGAAACTAGAATTCCCAAGATTTTCTGGAGAAGAACCCACTGCTTGGGTTTACAAAGCCAATCAGTACTTCAAGTACAACAAGACACCAACTAACGAGCAATTACTAATGGCTTCCTTCCCCATGGATGGTGAAGCCTTTGGTTTGGTTCCTTGTTCACTCAGAGTCAGCATTGCAAAGAAGTTAATCTAATCTTTTGTGGTCAGATATTGGAACTCCTAAAACAACTTCTTATATAATTTTGGTGCCTTAATCATGACTAGTTACTAATATCGACAAGAACAAACAGATTTTTAACTATAGCAATGTACATATTGATTAATAATGTATCACATCCTCTTAATCAATGCTTAACCCAACAAATAGACAACGCCATAATTACCACTTACCAGCAATAAGTATAGCATCAAAACCGCTAAAACAACAATAAATGACAAATTTAGCATAAAAACCACATCCTTCAACCCAAAAATAAATGCCCCCAAAAAAATGTATAGGCCTGGTTTAGACTTCTGAGGTTCAAATATACCCAACACAGATGAGCTAATACACTAAATCATCAACATAAATATTTATAAAATAAATAACCCCCCCCCCCCCCCCCCCCCCCACACACACACACACACACACACAAACATCAGCATAACAGAAAAACCTAAGCTATGAAATACCAATCACTAAATTCAGAGATAGATTTTAACTTAGATAAAACATCTCTGATACCATGTCAGAAAATATGTGATATAGTTTTAAAAACATTATAAAGCATATGAGAAAATATGAAAATTAATAAGGCATAGAGATTAAGAACGAGAAAAAGAGAGATAGAACACAGGGAATGTGGTTCAGCCTTAAAACATCTACATTCACAGTGGAAAGTTCTTGATGGCCACATCTTTACTTTTAAACTCTGAATCACAATGAACCCATCAAAGGGTATTTATAGCAAGCTAAATCCTAAAATTACATGACTTGGACTACAAGTAGGACTAGGATTACTAAGCTCACACTCCAAAAACTATTAGAAATAGTGAATTACTTTACTTGTACTCCAAGTAGGATTAGATACAATGAAATTGGACTAAATTTATATAAAAGACTTCGGCCTTGACATCTCTAACAGTGGAAAATATCAAGATATATCACTAAAAGTTGTGAACCAATGATAGATTATTGGATTCACCGAATATAAAAAACCCTAACTTAGAAGTTCATCTAGAGAGAGAAAGGGTAATAAATACCCTTTCAAGCTAGCAATAGATTAATCGTTGGCCACCACCTCTAATTGTCAGTTTAATCGGTTTGGTTGGTAAATGAATACCCTTAGAAATTATGGTGGTGTTATTAAAGCCTACACAGTATTAAAAACCCAAACTTATTTATTAAACAATGCAAGAGAACTCATATTAACAATAGTTATTATATGGTAAAAATGAAAACAAAGTGGGATCGGTTTGGTTGGTATAATGAATACCCTTAGAAATTATGGTGGTGTTATTAAAGCCTACACGGTACTAAAAACCCAAACTTATTTATTAAACACTACAAGAGAACTCATATTAACAATGGTTATTATATGGTAAAAATGAAAACAAAGTGGGAAAATGGAAGAGAACAAGGAGGCACAAATCATTCCTTGCAAGGAAATTCAATGATTTGCAACAATAATTGCCACATCTGAACAAACTTACCCATAACAACTGTTGCTACAGCAGATGAGATGACAAGGACATGTTATGAAACATCCCCTGTCCAAG